>JAQQAC010016209.1:28525678-28584435 GCA_029783875.1 Phataginus tricuspis
GGAAAAATCAGGGCAGGAACTTCCTTGTGTTAAATTAATTCTAAGTAATCAAAGACCACTTAACAAGACTGCACCCCAAGCCCTTAGTCACATTCCTAAAGAATCCTTAAAAGGGTAACCCCCAACGTATTGAGACAGGGACTGTGGGTGTAGTCAGAGTAGGGGGAGGGCCTCCGGAAAAAGCAAGGCAGAATATTTGCAGTCAGAGCAATGTAACTACATGCAAGGAAACCCCCTACCAAAACTCTGTGTTAAACATTAAGCTCTAGGGTCATCCGTCAGTAAGATCAGTGGGTGTTCCCCCGATAAAGAAGAGTACCCCATGTTGTTATTATGCTAATCATTTGTAATCATGTGTAAGATTCACTTTAGCATGCTTTTAGCCTATGTGCTGTCTTCCCTCTTTCAGATCTGATGGGGTGGTTTTGCAAACTGGGCAACTAATTTAGCATGCAGACCCAGCTGTAAACAACATATTAAAAGGCAGCAAAGATTCCACCTTAAAGATAAGATTGCATTTTAACACCCAGGAAGTTGGGGAAGCAAGATTCTTAACTTACTCTTTAGCAAACAGACAATACCTCAGCCCACCTTGGGGGCTGGGCAGGCTGCCTTTTGATATGCTCCTAGACCAGGACGCAGGTGTACCGGAGAGAGATGGGGTGGGGGGCGGAATTCCTTGTGTTGTTAATTCGGGGTGTTCAGACACACGTGGCAGGTCTACACCCCTAAACCTTTTTTTCATTTTCTTGAAAAATCCTCAACCGCCTATAAAACCCCTAGACAACGCAGCACACCGGACTCTCTTGTCCCCTCCTGGTGTGAGCCAGGAGCTCTTTTCTCTCACTTTATTTCTAAATAAAAGCCTGTACCTTGCTCTCCTACCTTGGGTGTTTATCAAGCTC
Source organism: Phataginus tricuspis (assembly GCA_029783875.1). NCBI lineage: Eukaryota > Metazoa > Chordata > Mammalia > Pholidota > Manidae > Phataginus > Phataginus tricuspis. The sequence continues at coordinate 28,526,584 of JAQQAC010016209.1, forward strand.
ATTCTTCGGCTTCGTGAACAAGAACTCCGGCATCACTATCGGGCCGCTCCTCTCTGTGAGTTCGCCTGTACTTTCCAAGTGTGTAGCCTTTTAACTTTAAACTCTCTTTTCAGCCTTTCAGGGAGCGCTTCTCTCTCTGTGGTGGCCCACACTTTCTAAGTATGTAACCTTTTAACCTTAAACTTCTCCAACTTCTCCTGGCTGAGGTTGCCTGCTGCACTTCTACTCTCTTTAAGTAACTAAATAAAGCTTTTCCTCTGCTTCACTACTGTGTCTCTGCCCTTCAATTCTTGGTCGCGGCGGGGACAAGGACCGAGGAAATACACAACGCTCCTCCAACAATGCTATTGGCTATGTTTCTCTGTAGATTCCTGACAAATACAGTCTATTTTGATTTCCAGCGAGATTTAATAAATTCTTCCCTAACTTACAATCCTCTATGGTTCTGGTTTCACTTGGCAAAAAATACCTAGGGGACTCTTAAGTAACTCTGCTGCTACCAAAAGAAAAAAAAATATGTATATCTTAAAATATTCCTTGATTTTGTGTTTTTTTCCCTTCAAAATAGCTCATTCAAAATAAATAGAATGTTAGAGTTGCTTTTATACATTGGCTGAAACTTCCAGTTAACAACTTCATTTCTTTAAACAAATAAATGCCTGTGAGATCTTTGGCAGAAAGATGGAGAATGCTTTCCTTTTGGTAATATTTTCATAGCATATAAACATGAGTGGAATCATGGATTATAAAACAATTAAAACTATCATCACAGATGGTGTGGCACATAGAGTATTTCTCCCCCCAACAATGTCTGGCCTAATTCCCAAAACGTGTGAATATATTCCTTTACATGGGAAAGAGACTTTTCAGGTATGTTTAAGTAAAGGAGCTTGAGCTGGGAAGATTATCCTGGATTGTCTGACTGGACCCAATGTGATGGCAAAGATCTTTACAAGAGGGGAGCAGAACAGTCAGAGTTAGAGAAGGAGATGAGATGATGGAAGTAGAGATTGCGAAGATGTTGCCAAGGCCACAGAATGCAGGCAGCCTCTTGAAGCTGGGAGAGGCACAAATGGATTTTCCTCTAGAGCCTTCAGAAGGAATGCAATCCTGCTGACACCTTAATCTTAGCCCCATGAGACCCATTTTCACTTCTGACATCCCAAATTGTAAGAGAATACACTTCTGTTGTTTTAAGGAAGAAAATTTGTGATAATTGGTTACAGCAGCAATAGAAAATTGATAGTCAGATAAATTAAAGCTTTATTATGGTAGCACTTTTTTGTATTTCTAAAGGTGTCCTGCTTAGCTTAATTCAGACCCTGTTCAGATATGACATATATAATAATTCTAATTAGCAATCACGTGGATTAGAAACAAACTCATTCAAACTAGTTCAAATAAGTAGGGAATTATTTTACTTTCTAATTGGAGGAGCCCAATATTTGGAAGTGTAGATGAATCTTAGAGAAACTAGAAAACCATCAGGCATATAGTTTCTCACTCCCTCTCTTTCACTCTCTGGCTCTTGGTGCTGCTCTCACTCCCTTCCTACTTTCCCTTTCTCTCATCCACAGGGTTTTTCTTACCTTTGTTTTTATTCTGCAAGCCTACCCCAGTCTCCTTTCTGAACACCGACTTCCTCTGAAAATACTTAGATTTTGCTGCCCCATAACTTGGTTTCTATAAAGCCTTAAACTTCTAGAGTGCCCATCCTACATCACCGCAGGTCTGCTATCTGCAGGTACAGCCTCTAATTCCTGAGAGAGGTATTCCAGTTGTCGAGTGTCCACTCTTGGTCCAATCAGCTATAGGCACAGAGATGGAATCTTCTGTCCCAAATATGGCCAACTAGTCCTAAGGCAGAATCTCTAATAAAAAAAGAATCAAAGTTGAGCCAGTGTCAGGAATATGACATACAGATATTTTATAAACATGTTTACATGCTTATTATATTTTTATACGTACAGTGTGTTCTGTGTTAATCAGCTACAGCTAATTCATCAAATCTTAATTATGTGAATTGACGCTGAGCCGTTGTGAAGAGCACCAAGCACCAGCCTGCCAAAAATAAGAAAGTAGTACCACAAATCTTTTACCATGGAAACTCAACATCAAAACAATGTTTATCACAGTACAAGCTATTCTAATTAGATGATCCTGTCAAAACGTCTTCTTCAGGGGTAGCTTGTCATAAAGCTATTTTCCAGGACAGAGTTAGAAGAATTATTTGATAGCTTGTAGAAGACAAATCTTTGCTTTTGCCTATAAAGCAGGACATCCCAGCTCTGTAGATACAGAATAATGATAAAATTACAATAATTCTCCTTCTTGACAGAAAGGATATTTCATCATAATATACCCAGAAGGCATCACATCAGTACCTATAATGGGTCAGAGCCAAATAGTGGAATCATTTACAAAATTTCTTATAAAATTCCCAACCATTTTTCCAGATAGCTAGTTTTGAAATCCTCTTTTTACAGAGAAGGAATCAAAGGCTCAAGAGTAAAACAACTTGCTCAGAGTCAAGTCAGTAAGAGGTAGAACCTGGGTTTGAACCAGATCACTTTGATCCAAAGCTAATAACCCATCCTCTGTATTAAACTATGCCATGTTTGGCACTATAGTGATGAGAATATAATAGATTCTCCTGTGGTTATGAAGAATAGCTTATATACAGCTTAATGTGCAAATTGTCTTTCAATGCTACTATAAACATATTACAAAATAGACAAAAAGAAAAAGTAAAGCCAAGGTCAGTGTTTTTTCAAGCTTTACAACAGTGTATTTACATTATTCTCAAGTCACTTATTGGAATTAGAGACATAACTACACCATCTCTCATCGTTTTCAGCTTAGTTCCATCATCATCCCAGCAGTGGCAATGAAATGGCTACCAGATGAAAAAGCACAGTATGTATGTGGAAAATTGGCTGTTCTGTTAAGGAGGCTTAACTATGCAGTAGATGATGTTGTAACAGGTAAGACTGCTCTCACACTGTGATCAGGTGCACTTGGGGAGAAATCCAGGTTTGGTGGGTCTTGAAGCTTGTATGATTTTCAACCTCTTTAAGAGTATAGAAAATTAAAACTGAAAAAATTAGGTCCCAAAATGACTATTCATTGAAAAAAATTTCAACCAATTATAAATTTTGAAAGCTAATAAACACTGCAATACTATAAAACCACTGTCACATGTAGAGGGAATCAAAAAGTACACAGACAGGAAATATCATGGGTAAACACAATTCATAGCTGTCTCAAGCAGTTAACTAAGCTATACTATTTTTTTCTAGATTTTGTGGTGCTGCAGTGTTTATTAGCTTTCAAAATAGTATCATTTTCTATACATAATCCTCTTGTGATGGGTAATATTATGTGTTAACTTGACTGGATTAAGGGATGCCAACATAGCTGGTAAAACAGTATTTCTGGGTGTGTCTGTAAGGGTATTTCCAGAAGAGATTAGCATTTGAATCTAGACTGACTAAAGGAGATTTCTTTCCCCAAGGTAGACTGGTATTGTCCAATCCATTGAGGGCCTGAATAGAACTAAAAGGCAGAAGGATGAATTTGCTCTCCTGTTTGAGCTGAGATGTCTTTCCTGCCCTCAGACATCAGTGTTCATGGCTCTCAGGCCTTCCTCAAACTAGGGCTTACATCATTGGCTCCTTTGGTTCTTAGGCCTCTCAGTTTGGCCTAGAAGTACATCACCAGCTTTCCGGAGTCCCCATCTTGCAGACAGCAGACCATAGGATTTCTCAGCTTCCATAACTGCATTAGCCAATCCCTCGTAATAGATTTATTTCTATGTATCTTTCTATAACCAATTGGTTCTATTTCTCTAGAGAACCCTGACTAGTACACCAATCATTCTGCTAGCATGGCTAATTTATCAAATATGTTTTAGTCAAGTACGTTTCACAAGTATCAAATGCAGTTTTGCTCATTTGTCTAGATCTGCCGGAGTCCAGCTCCAGCGAGTCCAGGGGTCCCTGAAGGATGGACGGCGTTGGCGACTGACGGAATGAGGACACAGACACTAGCAAAAGCTGAGCCTGGCCTGTTTTATTGAAGTTTAGCAAGGTTATATATGTTTTGAGTATGCAGTTTCACAAAGATTAGATCATTTAATTTTTTCAGAAATAATGATTACATAAAGGTCAGTCTTCAAAGATTAGATTATTGGCGCCTTAGCCATCACTAATTTTTTGTACTTATGCTTGCTTGGCTTCCCTGGCAGTTTTGGAACAAGCATGACTTAATTCTCAAAATGTTCCCTCACACATGGTTGGCTGAGCCCTACTTGCAGTTTCCTTATTATTGATTCTAAAATAGCCATGGTTACTATTCATCTGATTAACAAATATAGCTAAGTTAATTTTTCTAGGTCTAAAACATTACGTGCAGATTTAAAGAAAAACATCAAAACAGTGTATCATCTAAGCAGTGTAGCAAGACTAAGCTGATTGTAATTGCGGGAACTGAAAACTCTGTACTCTTGGGTAGGTGCCCAGTTTCACAGAGACGAAAGTGTTGCACCTGGAGGGGATGAGGTAAGGGGATAATGACCACTGAATCAGAAGGCCTAGGGACCCAGTCGGACTACCCTTCTCCCCAGGGAGGGCAGGGGCATGAGTTTCTTTAAACTATATACAATAATATCTGTAATAATCATCTTTTCCATTGGGAGAGTTTCTACAATCATGCCAGGCCCTTTCACACACAATCATTCATGCTGACTTTCCTTTATAGTTCTATTATTCCCCGAGACCCAACAGGTCTAGGAGTCATTTAGAAATTCCTCACGGGGCTGAGTTGGGTGGGGAGAGGGAACTGGAACCTACTCAAACAATTCTTATTTATTATAACTTTGATACTTGTTTCCAATATCTTCTCCGCATCCCCCTCCTATTATTCTTTAACAAAATGTTGAAGTAGTAGGTAAAAGTAATGAAGATTACAGTTTCTAATAGAGAGCTGTTTAAATCTTGATGTAAAATAAAGATGGAAAGTAGAGTTTAGTGCAATAGGAAAGCAAGCGTAGACTGTCAGATTCACGCCCATAGACTGGGTATAGATCCGCGCGAGACAAGGGCAACAAAACAGCCATGGGCACAGGAGATTTCTCTCAAAACTGGGGGGGCGAGGTTCTGAGCCTCACCTCTGTTGGCCCCCTATTGCTCACCTGATGGCCCCCCTGCGACTGTGCCTGTCTTAGGTTGTTCCTCCCTTGAGGAATCTTACCCGTCTCTGGCTAACCAGCCATCTTCCGGGGCCATACAGGGAGATGTGCAGTTGGTAAATGAGAGAGAAGCAATGTTCTTTGAAGAGATCAGCTCTTCTTACTCCTTTGCAGATTTATGCCCCGTGGCTTTTATGCCCAGCAGTTGTCTCGAGGTATCTTTGCCACCTGGAAGAATTAGGGGGATCCTGCCTCTGGCATTTCTCCCAGGGTATATTTAATTTGGTTTCCCAATTTAGATAAAAGTGACCAATAACAACATTTCCAAACGCCATAATAATAAGGAGAGATAGCGGGGATGTTCCTTTCAGAGGTCTGCATTGCGGTTCCTTCTTTCCAGGCGTCTGGGCTGTGCCATCAGATGGGCGGTTTGGACTGGCTCCCGACATAGATCCCCTGCACTTTGGTCGTGGTTTCCTAAGCTTCTATGTAAAGCCTTCAGTTTTAAAGTTTCAGAAGTACTGGAGGATCTTCTAACCCTAGTAGTTCCAATAGGCTGTGCTTAATTCCTCACATATTAGGAAAGCATTTTTAAGGGTGCTTGGAATTTGAAAGAGTTTCTAAAAAATGCATGATAGATGAATAAAATAGTTTATGATAAACCACTACATCCAAGATTCTTAGGTGAATGCCTTACATGAGAAAAGCTTGTCAAATCACATTTTCATTTGGCGGTAAATAAGCACTCACAAAATACACAAATTATTTTTGATTGGCCAAGCAGGACATGCACACACACAGACACACACAGAGTTTTATATTCTCAATATAAATGCAAAATATATCCTGGCACTTCAAAATTCACATATAAAGACTTTAAATAAAATGTCAAAGATGGATTCATCAGCCACTAGAGCCTTCTTCCTAAAGCAACCTGAATTTATATTCAATACAGCATCTACAGCCTGCCTTGCAATCCCTGGAAGAACTCTCTCTCTAACACACAAGCAAGAATTACAAATTAATGTTGTGCCAATTAAATGTGAGCTTCATGGTAAACACTAGAGTTGCAGGAATGTCTTTTCCTTTAGCCTGACAACGTGGTTGTCAAATTTATGCTTTTCTTCAAGTTTGAAAATCTTCCTTGATGTTCTTATATTTTATTGTATTCCTATTATTGCACTACTAACTACATCTTTTAATATTTAGAAACAATTTTATTTTTGAAATGTATTTCTTCCTCCAGTGTATATTGACTGAATACCTGCTGCTGTGTGCCAGGTGTTGGTCTGGAGACCAATGCTGGCCTGGTAGATAAAAGGACACATCATCTTATGTAAAAACAGAAAATGCAGTATACATTATCACTCATTGATTTATTAACATGAATGAATTTATCTCTAGCCAATCATATGAGTTCGACTTGGGGCCACAATTAGTACATGTCATGATTTGAGGCACAGGAGGCAGGAAGAAAAAAATCTAGCACTCACAAGCCCTGGAGGGTAACACCGTGAATCTGGCTAGAGCTGTCGTAAAACATTAGAGACACTGGGGAAAGCAGAAATGGTAAAAAGCAAAGAAGAGGATCCAAAGGATCCAAGCAAATCCTTTCTATTCTCTCTGAGATGCCTCAAAGCCTTACTTTTGCAGACCATTCGTGTCCTCTAAAAGAGTATGAAATGGTTTGTAACAACCAACATTTGAAAGACCAGTCGCATCTGATTGGTTTTTATGCTTCTACATCTATGAGACAGACCACACTTGTGATGGGAACAAGACAGCAAGATACAAATTTGATTCTGGCCAAACTTTTGACATTACACTTTCTGACTTTCTCATTGAAACAAGATAGGACAGGGTGGAAGACAAATGGAGTCCAAAATCCACCCTATACCCATATCATTTTGGAGCATTTTCAAAAGAGATGTATAACCATCTGGCCATAGCTTTTAGGCATTTGCCTGCCTAACTATGGAGAAGGAGAAGATAGAAGAAGCAAAAGTTTGCAGTGGATGATACCTCATCATTTTCTGTGGTGCTGTTGGCATTAGGTTTCTTTCAGCATTAAAGAGAGTAGGGCACAGGTTGCAGGGCGAAGACTCTGGAGGCAAACTGACAAGATTCAAGCCTCATCTCTGCCACTGACATGTAACATGAATGCCAACACCTCACTTAAGCTCTTTTGAGTGTCAGTTTCCTTCTCTATAAATCAGTGGAAATAACAATACCTATATCAAATGTTTTTGAGGATTAGAAAAGAATATATATACAGTGTTAATACCTATTCTTGATGAAGAAACCATGTGTTGTTCAATAGTTAATTATTAGAAGACATTAAAAAAAATGAAGTTGATCACCATAAGCAGAATTCTCATGAGCTCCAAGTACAATATAGAGTTTTATTCAGAGATACAAGTAAATGGTAGATTTTACATTTGTACCGTGCATCTTCTAGGCCAGCTTCCACATAGATTTTCTCTAGGGCCTGCTTTATTGAAAGATTAAAAGGTAAATTTCAATTAACATAGTGTTAACATGCAAAGAATACCCCCTACATGATTTCTCAATATTGGAAAAGACTGTTTTTCTAAATGTGAGGGTCAGAGATGGGGAGGAGATGGGAGTTAGCATATTAAATAAGAATGATACACATTAATTGAGCCCCTATTAGATAAGCACATTTCATTTATTCTCATGTACTGCCCATACTGGCCTCGAAAGGCTAACTAGTACCCAAGGTCACACAATCAGGCAATGACATAATTGGGAGTTGAAGTCATGTTTATCCAATTGCATAAAATAATGAGACCTAACATTTATTTAGTGCCTTCTGCCTGTTTCTGTGTTAGCGGCTTCAGAGCCCTATCACCCATTGATAGAATAACAGCCGATGATGTGAGGACCAGATAAAACCTAGCCCAGGTCCCAGACACAGGAAATGGTAGGTAGGAGATTCAGAGTTTGTTTTCTATGTAACATAGAATATATAAAAGCAGTCATATTCTGATGATGGCCTTTGACTTTTTTAAAAACTATGTTTTTGAGAAAATATTGTGTATTCCTATGATACATAAAACAAACTAAAGCTAGGTTTTGTGTAAAGTGATATGTAGGTGTTACAATGTTGTTGGAAGCCCTGAAGTAGCTGCATATCATTTAAATGACAAAAATACAAGAAGGAAGGCTTGCTTAGGTTATAAGAAATAGTTGGCTTACATTCAAGAAGAAAGAGGAATCTCAAAGATCTCTCATTAACAAGAAAAGAATCTCTGGATTTATTGATATTTTAGAAAATAATATTTAAAATGTACTTTCTAAAAGTAAAAATGGAATAAGCCTATCATATATGCTTTATGTTTTAAAAAAAGCCTCAGGCCAACTGTTATGGTTATGGGATATTGTCTTAAGAAAAAGGATAATGCTGAAATCATTTGAAATATATAACCTTGGCTTTACCTTGATATGCTTTCAAAGGGTTATTTTGAGAAAGCATTGAAAACCGAATTGTTTGACTTCTGAATATGTTCTTTTTGCAGTAACAGTTAAATAGGAAATTGCAAAGTGCGAGACATGCAATTTTGCCATTACAGTGTGGTAGATGGCATAAATATCTTTCCCAAAGTTAAATGTAAATGCAAAATTAAATGATAATACTTTTGTTTGGCATCACTTTTAAAAAATGTACAGGGCAAGTAGTGCTTCTCATCACACATATTAGAAATCAAATTTTGAAGAAATTTGTCATTTTAAAGATGGCAACTGATAATAAATATCTTTCTGGAAAGTGTATCATTTCAGAGAATGGCAGAATGTTGACTATAAAAACTATTTCTATCTTGCTTTAATGTAAGCCTAACATAAGAACAACTTTATTGTTCTCACATTAAACATTTTATTTAGACATTAAACAGAAGTTTTCTGATACTGAGCCTTTACCAAAGCTGAATAAAAGCTTGTTTGCAGTTGTTTGGATGAGGCTTTCTTGTGCCAGTGTCATAATGGATCTCTTTCCAGTGTGCTAACTTCTGAATTGCAAATTTTTAGCAATATGTCTTAGCTATAATTCACACTCGTGAGAACTAAATGGATACAATCACTTTTCAGCAAATATAAAAGCACAGCTGCTATTGAACAAAACTGTAGGATATGTGTTGATTATGTTAAAATTGATCATTGTTTCTTATTTTCTGGAGCTACAAGCTTGACTATTTGTTACTATCAAAGGTCATGAATAATCGGATTGAATTTCAGACTACTAAAGAATGTTCAAGGTAAAGATTAAACTTAGTAATATGACTGGAAACCACCTTAATTGTAAATTCTTAGTGTTTAGTTTCCTGGGTTGATCAGTCTAGATCAACCAGCTCGGTCTCCTACCCAGAACTTCAGTTCAAGATCCACAAGTACTGGTTAGATATTTCCTCAGCTTTTATATCAAATAGGGAACATTTAAAATCAAAGGCATAATATGTCCTCCCTAGACATATATACCTTCTCATTTCTCTGCTTCTGTTTGTATTGCAACAACTTTCATATTTACCTGGCTAGGAAATATTCTCAGGAGAGCTTTGACTCTTTACTCAAATTCCACCCCCCACCTCATGCTTTACTCAACTCCTGCCTCTGTTTCAAGCCATCTTGGTCACCAAGAACAGTGCTATAAGGCTAAACCACTGCTTGGATCACACTCACATGCTATCAGAAATATAAAAACTGAAAAATGTCTACAGATTAAAGGTTAAGCTTCTTGTTCTGAAATTTACATTCCTTCACCACCTGGCCTTACTTAAATCAAAGCAATGCCCTCAGGGGAAGGATTTCATTGAAGTGGACTGGGCAGAGGGACCACTTGACTGTCTTGCTAACACTAAACTCACCACAGTCATGGCCCTGGCAGAGGACAATAGAGCAGGGTCTTCCATTGGGTTCTAACCTAGCATCTGTGGTCCCCAAGAGATGTCCATGCATAGAATTCAGAGGACTGGGGATGGCTGAAGAATTGGATAAAAAAGTGACATTTATGTTTTTGCTAACATCTCACTGAAATGTGTCATTTCCTTCAAGTGTGAATGTGGGACACCAACCTAATGAGTAAGAAGTACCTGGGACTAGGTCACCAGTTAACATCCCAGGTATTTTGAAAGCGTGTAACAGCTATCACAAATCTTGAGATTATGGAAATTATGAGACCTCTCACTATATCTTGGTGTTCACTGTGTTAAGGAGCACATATAGTACATCACAAATGCATTTCATCTTTATTTTGACAGCACTATTTCAATATTATTCGTTTCCTTTGCCATCTTATATATTTTTATTTGTGTACAAACAGAATTCTGAGTAAATTTTTGTTGGACTGCCAAAGGTTCTGCATCTGAAAATAGGTTCAAAACTGTTACACTGTACATAGCAGATTCTGCCAGCAGGTAACTGATAATACAGAAAAGTAGTTCTGGAGGTAGCCCTATAATTTAGATGCTTAGCTGCTTCTTGTTATTTAAATTTTCTTTTTAAAGAAAGGAATATTATGGGCCTGATATTCATAAGCTAGAGAGCATCAGCTGATTAGTATGACACCATCATAAAAAATTCAAAACTTTCATGCCAGAGATGTACAGCTCAGACATATGCATTCTATATAGATTATTAAAGAACATTTGGAGAAAATTATTAGAAAAATGTGTGCAGGTTATACCCATTCTATAACCTTTAATTGGTACAAGTATTGGTTACTTTTCATAATAATGCATTAGGAGTGAGTTGTCTCTCTTATGAACATGCATGTTTTATGGCCATCTATAAATTACATTTATGAATCATATTATGTTATAGCAATCAAAATAAATTTAAGAATGGCTGCTACTAAAGTGCAGGTTAACCACTTAGGCCTAAACATCACCTAAATTTCATTCTTGCTCAAAACAAACTTCTTCCTGACAAAAATGGAAATCTACTTGCATATTTCACTACTTCAAGTAAATAACAGGCCACAGTACTACATTTCTACAGCTTGCTACATACCAGTCCTGTAATAATGGACAGAAATAGTTACTTTTCAAATTATAATTTTTATTTAAACCAGAGAAGTCACTTTATGGTTATTCAGGAAAGAATCTTAACTTTCATCATGTCTTAAAGTATGATGTCATTAACATTATTTCTGTCATGGCCTTAAGAAAAATGGGCTTCATACATAGTGTGTTTGCTTGCTTGTTTTGTTATGCTTCTTTTTGTCATAGAAATAATGCTATGTTTGTGAAATTAGATTCCATTTTTTCATGTGTCGGTCAACTTATTTAATATATATTTCATTTTTTGAAAGGCATTGGCAAGGAAAAGGCAATTTTGATCTCAAAATTTAACTATTTTTTTGTCCCTTTGATTTGTTCCTCTTAAAGTTAATGGTATCACTTTCCTTAGGGTTTCTCAGTATCATTGCTATATTTGCCTCTTTTTTCCCCATCATCTCTTCATATCCAATCATTATCAAATGTACCTGTGGGGACTATTGTCAGGCACCAACCAGGAATTATTCCCCCAGCTGCTGGGTTCTGGTGGAAAGACAGCTTTCAGCTGTTAACCTTCTCTCAGGGTTTCTTCAGTGGAAGAAAACAGCTTCACCCAAGATCATGCCTCTTTCCATAGCTAGCCAACCTCCAGTGACTGAGCAACACAAGGATATAAAGACCTGACTCACCTGCCCCACTTCAGGATAATTCTGAAGGATCATCTAGGCTGTAGTATTCCCCATGAGGTTGACTGAGGCCTTTGTTGAGATTGCATCACAACTCAACATCTATCTTTCCCAAATTCTATTTCACCCTCTCGTCCCCAACATACATACACTTATCAATACCAAAAGCAGTTCCTAATAAACATCTTGCATGCTAAACTCCATCTCTGTTCCCCATGGAACCCAACCTGTGACAGATCGTTTTACCTCTTTACTTCTCTTAAAACTGTCTTCCTGTTCCTCACTGACCTAGTTCAGTCTACCATTAACTTTCATTTCAAATTGCCACTCTACTTTTATTTCACACCAAGTGCGCTTTAAAATAAATGTCCCTCACACAGACATATGGATTTTGATTAGCGGTCACTGAAGGGACACATTTCAATTTCACTCTTTTCTTAAGAATTTTCCTTGCTCACCCATAAGCCATGATGCCCACTGAAGCGTGTACTGTTCCCAGCCCATATGGCCTTCGTAATGGTTCCATACAAACTAATGGCTTCCTGCATCTCTCTGCCTGAAGGCATTCCTTGTCATGTGATCATAGTTAGCCTGTTTATGTCAGAAATAATGAGGAGATAATATCTCAAGAGTGTCCCTCAAATAATTAGGTATAGGATATAGTGAATACATATCCAGCTTCTTCACCCCACAGTGTGACAATTCTTAGGGGTATTCTACATAGTCTCTAATAAAGTCCCCAGTGAGGTACCCAGGTTTCAATAATAATATGTTAATAATTCTACCTTTTATTAGCTTTCACTCTTCAGGGTCTTGCTTCCCCACTTCAGAGTGTTTCCCTAGGTTACTTTCCAAATAAACGATTTGTATTCAAATCTTTGTTTCAGAGTTTGTTTATAGGGAACCCAAAACAAGGTACTTAGGCTGATAAATGATGATCTAGAGCAGGGGTCAACAGGTCTGTGTGCCAAATCTGGCCTGCTTTTATAAACAAAGTTTTATTGGAATATAGCTGATCCCATTCATTTAGGTATTGTGTAAGGTTACTTTCACACTATAACAGCAGACTTCCTTAGTTGTATCAGTGACCAGATGCCCTGCAAGCATAAAATATTTACTGTCTGGACCATTATAGACCATTACAGACAAAAATACTGTTATCTGATCTAAATTATTGCCAAAAGGCCCCAAATGATCTTCCAGATCTAGCTGCCCTATCTCTCCCTGCCATTTGTTTTATATATTACCTCCAGATTTCTCTTTCTAAAACTACCAATTCATGCCTTTTGCCTCCTCCGAAATTCTCAATGACTCCTACTGCATTAAGAATAAAATAAAACAAATTCTGCTTGTATTTCTATATGTCACTCTGCATTCCTACCACACACACACTTCAGACACATCCCTCTATTCATTATTTCCAAAAACTGTCTTCTCTGTGTTTATTATAAGGTTGTTTCTTCTGCTGGAATGCCCTCCTCCACCTATGTTGGCTGATATATTCCTGCTCATCCTTCAAGGTCCAGTTAAAATCCAATATCTCCTAAGAAGCCCTCTCAGATCCATACTGTTGTGGTTAATCTCATTCTACCATGCTCCCCAGTGTTGTGTTTAAATTTTCAATATATCAGAGTGTACCTTGTATTGAGATGATTTTATGGGTATCTATTTCCAACACCAGATATGAATTCCTGGGAGGCAGGAGACATGTAATATCCATCTTTGCATCCAGTAGTAGTATTAAACATAATTATGAAGCATGGACTAGAGTTCTTACCAATCTGAAAGGATGCCTGGTCAAGATCCTGAGACACCCATACACTTTGTGCTATTAATTGTTACTCGATTATTGGGAGATCCAGGAGGACTGGGAGAGGGGCTGTGGTGGTTACAGTGGCAAGGGTTACACTATACTATTACAATATTTTAACAAGCAGAGTGTAATTAGTTAAATGCAAGCCTTGTTCATAACTACTATGTTTATGGAGGTTTTCCTAATTATAGGCTGCCAGTAAACAACTATCATATATTTAAAAACAGAATTGAAAATGATCACATTTTTTAAAGACCACTGCTACACACATACACACACACACACACACGCACACACTCACACACATGCTGATGTACATCTGACTAGCACAAATAGAGAAAATTTCATGTATGTGTGAAAAATTTATTGTCTAGTTTTACTAATATTATTTCAGATTACCTAACAGCTGTTCAAAAACAATTACACTTACAGTGTTTAAAAACATGGACAAGTCTTCCAATAGTAATATCAACAAAAACGGAATTAGCCTTTCCTTGACTAGTTCAATTTTTCCAGAGCATAATGGTGACATTAATTCAACTATAAGGGAAAACTCTGTGCGGAGCTATCATAATCATGTTTTGCAAATATTTTTCAAAATAATGAAGCCTGCAAAACCTCTTAAGTAATGAGCAGCGGTTATTCTAATCCACCCTCACTTTGCATTTTACCTTTACTTCCCTGAATTCCTTCTAAAACCTTCCATACAAATATGTTAAAAGAGCGCATGTCTGCTTATTGAATTATCACAAATGCTTTAACATTGCTGATTTAAGAAATGGAGATTACACCTATACTAAAAAGGCTACACAAAGGGAAAACATATAAAATCTAATTATTTAATTCTTCTATTCATTTCAATAACTCCTGGCCCAGGAGCTTCTTTCAAGAATGTCATAAACATTCCTAATTCAACAATGCTCCATAGTTCACAGTGCCCTTTGTGTTCCTTCTCATAAATAGCTGACCTCACTGCCTCATACACAGCAGTATACTAAGGTTCATTATGTTTTGTCTAAAAATAATCATGCCAATTCTGAGGAACTTGTTGCTATATAAAAGACTAGTTAAATTGAACAGCTGCCATTTGATGATTACAACTAAAATTGAAATAGAAATTCATTTAATAAATTTATATCTCCCAGAATAAATGCAAAAATGGTGAAAGACACGAGTTCATTGAAATTTTTGGAATAGGTTAACTATAACCCATCATGAATTCTTTTTTGTTTTCTTAATGATAAAGTAGAAGAAAAGTAAAGCAATAGATTGGAAGTAGAACAAGTAAGCCAGAATTCCAGATGGGGACACATTAAAGTGAAACTCCGGTAATGTTCATAAAACACTCCTGCCAGGCACTGTTGTTTACTTCATTTCATAGAAGCCATATAGGAATTTTTGAGATGAATATTTCTATTCTCTTTTAGAATATGAGACTGGGAATGTGAAATTTTAAGCATTTTGTTCCAGAATGGAAATAAAACCTTGACTCAGGTTTTCCAAGGTAAATATTCTTTCTATTATAGCATAGTTTCTTTGTCTTGTTTTGATGTTGGGGAAGGTGTGTGTGTGTGTGTGTGTGAGAATTCTTATTGTAAAGCAGAATTCTTTAAACCTATGGGAAGATTTCAGAGGCTACAAATGACTACTGTTGTGGTGATATTTGATGCCAAGCACTCTGGAAGCTAAGGAGTGAGCCAGTGGACACTTTCCTTACAGTATGTTCTGTTATAATGACAATGAATGATGGAATCAAGCAGAGTTCCATCTTTATGCTTTTTTAAATTTCCCTTCTGTTTGCTAATAGTATTTGGATTCTGTCTACCATCTTTGTACTTCCTTCTTTGCTTTGGTTTGCTACAACTTCTGTGCTAGATACGGACACTGCTATCAAACAATCTGGTTCTCCCTTTCTTCCTTAGTTCAGTTCCTTAACTTCCTGGTATCTTCCTGCTCATCCTACTCACTGTGCCATGCCAACAGCGCTAAAACTCATCCATATCTTCCTGCTTAAGCTTGAACTGGTATTTATTTCCTCAAACATTTCTTCAGTCATCTCCAAAACACGAGCTATTGTCTATTCCTGCAGACTCAAAAGAAGGCAAACAGGACATGGATGGAATTTCATAGATAAATTAAGACCATTATTCTTTTACCATTATTCATCACAGACTCTAGAAGTTCATAACCCAGGCTTGTATCATCTATTTACTTCTCTACTACCCTATTTTTTTTTGAAAAACACAAAATCCAATCCCAGATCCAAAATTTTCCTTTACTTGACTCTCACCATCATCCTTGGAAATTTAAGATGCTATAATAACAAAAATGTCTGACAGTCACGTTGGTAATTAGCATAGAGCTCATGGCCAGGTATTCCAAAACTGCCCTTGAGTCTCTTACTTCTTTCATCTTCCTCAGTGATGATATATAAGTTATTTATCTTAGGTTAACTTTACCCCCCATCCATTTTTCATAATTCCTACAAAATGGCAGGCAAATCACAAATATGGGTTAGCCCTAAAATTTTGTGTGGTCTAACTGCCTTCTTCACCCCTGCTAAGCCATTTTTTATCAATCTCATGGTGCCCTAATATGTTAGTTTCCAAAGGGTTCTACAGATGTTTAATTCCCAAGCCTCATCCCTTCCCATCATGCTGAGCAGATTCTCTCACTTCCTATTCTGATAATTACAGATATGCAAGATTTTTTATATAAAGGTTTACATGGTCCTGGACAATTGGTTTAAAGAGCAGAAAGTCTCCCTCACACATAGACACACTCTTCCACAGAGTAGACCTGATCTCACTCAGTATGGGTTGCATTGACTTCCAAGCTGGTGCACCTCTGAGAAACTGCAGAACAGAGGAACTATTTACACTCAGATATGTATCCTCAATCTAGTTTATGTCATTTGAGCTATTTAACTTGAACTATTTAACAGCAAAATGAATTGGGTTTGGGTAATCATTTTGAGTCCTCATAATTGGAGTAGTGTTTGTGGGTTGGCCTGACATACAAGTCCTACCAAATATACTTCAATTTTTCTTTTGCATGTGCCCGTTTGTCCATATCCATCCTCACCACTCTAGTTCATGACTTTGTGACTTCATGGCTAGACTACTGTGAGCATCTACAAAATTGATTCCATAAGCCCAAAATATTTTCTCTCTAATCTTGGACCACCATATTAATTTTCCAAAGAACTATTTTTAGGTTATACTTCCACATAAAAATTTCCCATGACTACCACTACTCAGTGAATGATGCAAAAAATCACTGGCATGAGTCTACCTTTACAGCTTCAACCCCCAAATTTCCCAAAGTCTCAGTTTCCCAGTCAATTTGGAAAATTCCATATTTTGAGAATTTGCTCTTGTCATCCATTTTCCCTGGATTTATAACTACCTCCAAGTTTACATTAAAATGTGCTAATTATTCTCTAAGCCTCAGTTACAATGCTAGCTCCTTTAGATAGCCTTTCCTTAATACCCTGTCTAAAAAGGATCCATCATATTATGGATTCTTAACATTTTTCAATCCTATGGCACTTGTCTCCTTCTAGGGAGCAGATTCCTGAGCTTGGACTGAACAATGCTGCAAAGGACTCTTGGCCACTTATTTTGGTGCATAAAAACAGTATTTGGACTTTAACAAATATTTAGGCAACTTGGAATGAAGAGAGAGCATTCAGCAGGATTCCAGGATTGACACTAGTTGTATTCTTCTCATATAACAAGTTTGACTCCTTTAACTTTTGCCAGCCTTTGATCTCAACCCCTAAGGCTCTTTCTAGATTATGTTTGTTTATTGTATTAATCAAGTCAGCTAACAAACTTTCTTTCTTCTGAAGCCATCAATGCTTTAATCCAAAGGAAAGGTGGACATTTTGAGATCTTTTGAAACTTAGTGGAGAAATAGATTTGTACAAAGACATTTTGGGAACACTGATGTTACACCACATAAGCAGATACCTATTTAAGGCCAGCTCGAATGATGTTGGCAGGCAGGAATAAACTCAGTGAAGTCTGACACTTGCACTTTCTTTTTCTTTTTCTTTTTATTAAAGTGTCATTTATATACAATCTGATGATTGTTTCAAATACACAACACAGTGGTTCAACATTCACCCATATTATCAAGTCCTCACCCCCTCCACTGCAGTCACTGTCCATCAGCATAGTAAGATGCTATAGAGTCATTACTTGTTTTCTCTGTTCTGTACTGCCTTCTCCATGACCTACCTATATTGTGAGTGCTAATTATAATACCCTTAATATCGTTCTCCCTCCCTCCCCACCTGCCCTCTCCAACCCCTCCCTTTTGGTAACAGCTAGTCCCTCTCGGAGTGTGTGAGTCTGCTGCTGTTTTGTTCCTTCTGTTTTGCTCTGTTTTTATACTCCAAAAATGAGAGAAATCATTTGGTACTTGTCTTTCTCCACCTGGATTATTTCACTAAGCATAATACCCTCTAGATCCATCCATGTAGTTGCAAATGGCAGGATTTCTTTTCTTTTTATGGCTGAATAATAGTCCATTGTGTTTATGTACCACATCTTCTTTATCCATTCATCTACTGATGGACACTCAGGTTGCTTCCACATCTTGGCTTTATAAATAGTGCAGCAATAAACATAGGGGTGCAAATGTCTTTTAAAATCAGGGATCTTGTTTTCTTTGGGTAAATTCCTAGGAGTGAAATTATTGGGTCAAATGGTATTTCTATTTTTAGTTTTTTGAGGAACCTCCATATTGCTTTCCACAATGGTTGAACTAATTTACATTCCCATCAGCAGTGTAGGAAGGTTACCCTTTCTTTGCATCCTTGCCAGCATTTGTTGTTTCTTGTCTTTTGGATAGTGGCCAACCTAGCTGGTGTGAGGTGGTATCTCTTTGTGGTTTTAATTTGCATTTCCCTGATGATTAGTGAAGTGGAGCATCTTTTCATGTGCCTGTTGGCCACCCGTATTTCTTCTTTGGAGAAGTGTCTCTTCAGGTCCTCTACCCATTTTTTAATTGGGTTATTTGTGTTTTGGGTGTTGAGGTATATGAGTTCTTTATATATTTTAGATGTTAACCCCTTATCAGATAAATCATTTGCGAATATATTCTTCTGTAGTGTAGGATGCCTTTTTGTTCTGCTGATGGTGTCCTTTGCTGTACAGAAGCTGTTTAGTTTGATGTAGTCCCAACTTGTTCATTTTTTTATTTTGTTTCCCTTGCCCAAAGAGATGTGTTCAGGAAAAAGTTGCTTATTTTATACTTGAGAGATTTTTGCCTATGTTTTCTTCTACGAGTTTTATAGTTTCGTGACTTACACTCAGGTCTTTGATCCATTTCGAGTTTACTTTTGTGTATGGAGTTAGGCAGTAATTCAGTTTCATTCTCTTAATGTAGCTGTCCAGTTTGGCCAACACCAGTTGTTGAAGAGGCTGTCATTTCTCCATTGTATATCTATGGCTCCTTTATCGTGTGTTAATTGACCATATATGTGTGGGTTTATGTATGGACTTTCTATTCTGTTCCACTGGTCTGTGAGTCTGTTCTTGTGCCAGTACCAAATTGTTTTGATTGCTGTGACTTTGTAGTAGAGCTTGAAGTCAGGGAGCATAATTCCCCCTGCTTTATTCTTCCTCCTCAGGATTACTTTGGCTATTCGGGGTCTTCCGTGGTTCCATATGAATTTTAGAAGTATTTGTTCCAGTTCATTGAAGAAGGCTGTTGGTATTTTGATAGGGATTGCACTGAATCTGTAGATTGCTTTGGGCAGGCTGGCCATTTTGACAATATTAATTCTTCCTATCTACGAGCATGGAATAGATTTCTGTTTTTTGGTGTCTTCTTTAATTTCTCTCATGAGTGTCTTGTAGTTTACAGAGTATAGGTCTTTCACCTTCCTGGTTAGGTTTTTTCCTAGGTATCTTATTCTTTTTGATGCAATTGTAAAAGGAGTTTTGTTTTCCTGATTTCTCTTTCTGCTAGTTCATTGTTAGTATACAGGAATGCAAAAGATTTCTGTGTATTAATTTTGTATCCTGCAACTTTTCTGAATTCAGTTTTTAGTTCTAATAGTGTTTTGGTTTTGGTGGAGTCTTTAGGGTTTTCTGTGTAAAATATGTCATTTGCAAACAGTGAGAGTTTAACTTCTTCCTTATCAATTTGGATGTCTTTATCTCTTTGTGTTATCTGACTGCTATAGCTAGGATCTCCAATACTGTGGTAAATAGAAGTGGTGAGAGTGGGCATCCTTGTCCTTGTTCCCGATCTTAGAGTAAAAGCTTTCTGCTTTTGACCTTTGAGTATGATGTTAGCTGTGAGTTTGTCATATATGGCCTTTATTACCTTGAGGTATGTTCCCTCTATGCCCATTTTGTTGAGAGTTTTTTTCATGAATGTATGTTGAATATTGTCAAATGCTTTTTCAGCCTCTACTGAGATGATCATGTGGCTTTTATCCTTTTAGTTAATGTGGTATATCATATGATTGGTTTGTGAATATTGTACCACTCTTGCATGCCTGGAATATATCTCACTTTGTCATAATGGATGATCCTTTTGGTACACTTTTTAATTAGGTTTGCTCGTATTTTGTTCAGGGTTTTTGCATCTATGTTCATCAGGGATATTGGTCTATATTTATCTTCTTTGCTGTGTCTTTGTCTTGTGCCCACTGCTGGCTGTCCACAGTGAGGGGCCTCAGGGATGCATTGCCAGGAAGGGGGATGGAGCATCTGAGGCTCCAGAGACTTCCCAACCTGTTGGGCTGGGGCGGATTGGGGTGGTATCATCCACCTGCCCTTTCTCCTGAGTAGAGAGTTCTGTGTGACCTTTGCCCCTCTAGCACCCCTCCCACTGCTGGGAAGTCTTTCAAACTGCCCACTTTGCTCCCAGGGGGAGCAGTAGAGCATGATTGTTCTCCATAAGCGGCTAGAATCTCATCCTCCCCAAGTGTTCCACTGTCTCTGTTGTCCAGCCCCACTAATCACCAGAGCAGAATGTAACATGGGTTCATGTTCCCGGAGCAGATCTCCAGGGCCAGGTGTTCAGTGGTCCTGAGCTCCTACTCCCTCCCCACTCCATTTCTCTTCCTCCCACCTGTGGGCTGGGATGGGGAAGGGCTTGGGTCTCACTGGATCTCCCGTTTACCACTTTACTCTTTTCTGTGAGGTCTTCTCTTCCTCCCCAGATGTAGGTAGTCAGTTCAGCAGTCTTCAGGTTGTTTTCAGGTTTAGTTGTATTTGCTGTATTTTGGTATTCTGTGTGATTTTGGGAGAAGGTTTTTGCCTTGCCTTCTTACACCGCCATCTTTTTCCCACCACTCCACTTGCACTTTCTGTTTAGAAACTTAGCAGTATCTATTTACTGGGGCATTAGCATCCCTAAGAAATATTTATTATATTTATTTGTTTAATATAAGATAAAAATTTGTGCCTGCTATTGCAATATTCTGAGTCAACTCAACCATTGATGCCTAAGGAAAGAGAAACCTGAGAAACAGGCTAAAAGAGGGTAAGTAGATTGTTTCTAAGTTATATAACTAGTATTTGACTCCAAGTCAGTGCTCTGCAATCTTTGTGATAAATCAAATAAAGCAGAGTATCTTGTTTTGTTTTGGTCATTTCTTTTTACTCTGATGAATTAATAATAACAGTAGCAAAAAATAATAATATGTTTGATTAGCATTTATCATGTTCTGGACACTGGCTTAAGTGCATTAAATATATCATCATATGTTCTTCATTGAACATGTCCCCAGATGAGAAAATTGAGGTACAGAGCAGTTAAGTGACTTGTCTCAGGGATAATAAGAGCTGGTATAAGGGTTTGAACCTTTGCCTATTTATGCTGTACTTTACTGTCTGCCAAGCAAAAGAAAACTTCCTGCTGTTAGTTTTTATTAATATTCACCTTGTTTGCTTTCTCATTATAAACTTGACCCTAATTCAAAATGAGAACAATTACATTACTAATATTTCAACTTTATTAGGTTTCACATTATCTTTGTAATAAATTACTTTGTTCTCTCATAAGGTCAAGATGAATGACCTGTTAATTTGAAAATTATTATTTGCTCTGCTTTTTGTTGAGCAAAATGTTATACCTACTAGGGGATGTTATTTTAAGTATGTCGGTTTTTTGTATATAATTCATCTTAATTAAACAATTTACCTTTAAACAAAATTCATGAGTATATTTTCAGTATGTTTCCCTGTATTCAGTTTCATCCAACTAGAGAAATAAAGGAAGCACTGAACGTGAGAACCATACTCAAATTCTGCTTCAATAAGTGCATTTCATTTTAAAGTAGAAACTTATGGTATTATGAAATTCACCCTGCTACGACATTGCTCTATGTTGAAAAATAAGCATCAAATTAAATGTAGTCACATAAGATAAAGAAAAGATGTTTCTGTAGAGGGGGAAAAATAGAAAATAGTATTAAGTAGCTACCCTGGAAGGGGTTTTTGAAAACTCCAAATGACATTTCCTTCCTCACCAAATACGATCTTTTCTTTTCATAGTCACATTCGAGGTTCTTTGAACTCTTCTACCTAATGTCAGGATGCACGTTTCTCAGCTCACCATGTTTAGTCCTTAATTCCTCCTTTCCCTGAAGAGACTATCTCCTTTCATAGTTGCAAGAATCATTTCCTACTTTTATTGTCCCTAGATTAAACTGTCAAAATCACATAATTTAACTTCTTGAAAATGCCCTAATTTCAATGTCTTTTTTTCAACCTCCCATCTATGTAGCAAAATCTTGATAATTATTTTTTCCTCAATCACAATTTTTGATTTCTACCATCTGTCCTTATTGTTCATTTTGTTATATTTAGTGCCAAACACAGACTCTAGCACATATAAGGGCTCATCAGTGTGAATTGAATGAATGAATAAATCACTGATTTTCAGTATTTTAACATGACATTCAGAGGTTTCTGCCCCCCGGTCTGATGTTTATTATACAATTTTCTAATTGGACTATGGCTCCAAGGGATCCTTCAGCGCCTGTAAGGTAAACTTTCCTATAACTCCCCAGTGACCTTGGCATTGACTGGTCTCCTCCACTCTCCTATCTTATCTTCACCATAATATCTTAGAAAATTTAATTTTTCCTCCACTCCAGACTCGTTTTCCCTCTTATATTTATATAAATTATATTTGTGAGCACAGAACATAAATACTTTTTGATGCTGGCTTAATCTGACTGAGAGCAGGAGACAAGAACAATTTAATGACCCTTTTTTTATTAAAGTGTGCTATTACTTTTTTTGAGGAGGACTATATCTTCAAATTGTACTTCTAGACCACTCACAGAATGTCCAATCACTGCAGGATGAGTATATGTATTCTTTCCTGCAACTATATCTAGACTAATGCATAATTTATATCCAGTATATATACAGAAGTACTCAAAGTTTCCTCCTCGATATTTTTTTTTATTTTGTATTATCTAATTCCACAATAAGCAAGGCAACTGTCAAATAATTTATGGCAAGAAGCCAGTAAGCTTCCTGCATTCAAATAACTGTTATTCACCATGGTGAAGCACTCAGAAACACGCATATTTGTTAAACTCTGTAGACTGCTGAGTGGAAATATGTTAAATCTTGAATAATAAAGAATGGAGTATATAAATTTTGTTATAAAAAGTGCTTTGTTCACTTCCCAGTGAACTATCTACATGTCTGAGATTTTTGAATACCAATCCCATTCCTTTAAACATGGAAGTTAACACAAGGATCAGAGTATGTTGCTAAAAAGGATGGGAGGTGCAACAGCTGGGCAACATACCATAAACAATTATACTTGCTCTACTGAAGATTTTTTGTTACCCTACTGTTTACTCATGGAAAGCATCATTTTCTTCAAGGCCTCAAGCTGGCTGGGCAGGCTATCCTTGGTTTCACCTATCTATGCTTTTCTTTTCCTTTCATGCAATGTCACATTTCATCTGCAAGTTACCATTTTTGTAATCTTAATGAAATCAGAGTATAGTCATAAAGATCTCCTCAACCCTTAGGGTAGGATACAGTGTAAAAACATAATACAGATTTCACTGTTGTACTTTGCTTTCCATTTACTGCCAATATATGTAAGTAATCAATCAACAGCAAAT
This sequence comes from Phataginus tricuspis, assembly GCA_029783875.1. NCBI lineage: Eukaryota > Metazoa > Chordata > Mammalia > Pholidota > Manidae > Phataginus > Phataginus tricuspis. The sequence goes on from JAQQAC010016209.1 coordinate 28,550,402, forward strand.
GGTAAAAAATGTCCTAAGGCCTACTTCCATGTAAGAAAATTCTCCGGAAACCTAGAAATAAAGTCAAGCCCATCAGTCAGACAAGTATCATGACAATGAGACTGATTAGCTATAAATTTAATTCACTACTATAAGAAACATTTAACATATCAACTGTTAAAGATGGCGATGTTTTCAAATGCACTGATTATGTGTCAAGAAAATCAGTCACTACTGCAAGAATATTAATTGCTTTAAATTCTTTGTAAAACAATGAAGGGTTTGAATATATTTATAATATGTTATATGTATGAACTATATTTTATATCACTAATTATATCCTGCATATTATGTATTACAAAGCACATATTATATGTTATATACTGCTAGATGCATACACCATATTATAATTTTATGTTATATATTAACACACATTGGCAATACACAGTTGAAAGCTATACTGTGTCTAACTAAAGCCCCAAGATTCTCAGCTGGTCTGCGGGTGAAATAAGCAGTTATTCTCAAAGACTGTCAAAATACTGCTATTTTTATTCCATCCTACTCAAGTACAAACATAATTTTAGAATATAATTTTCCCTTGGCAAAAAAAGGACTCCAGGCACATTTTATCATCTTTGTTCATTGATTACTTTCATTCTGAGAGAAGTAGTTGGGTTGTGGCAATCTCATTAGAGCGAATCAGCAGAAAGAATTGTTTCATCAAAATATGTTGTTTTAACAGAAGTCCAGAAAAAATATACCTGATATTTCTCGTGCATGAACAGATTGAAATGAAAAACTTTAGAATAGGAAATTTAAATAAAATGAAATGTTTAAAATAGGAAATTTAAACACTTCAACAGTAATTATTAATGTTATCAAAGATAATCACTAGCTATTTCATAGTATACAAAAATAGAAATGTGCAAGTTCACACACAAAGCTTCTATCAAAAGCTTTATGTTATACACCATTCCCTTTTCCCTAAAAATATTCATTTCCTGATGATACTGAGTCTGAAAGTGAAAGCCAAGGACATTCTTAAGTGTACATTTTCCAACTCATGAAATGTTCATGAGCAAAGACCCTAAGGAATGCACAGTGCCAGCCCCTCTCCCTGATAAGTCCAAATAATGCATCCATCATATAACAGTGGAATTTATAAAGATGATGGTTCTATTTTGAAGACATGTTGATAAAATAACGTGTCTTTTCTTAAACATCCAAAACGATTGATTCATGTAATAAACATAAACAGGAATACTATATTTTATTTAATTGTATGTTATATATTACAATTAAGAAGCCATTTCTGGGTTAAGAGATTCATCCACCACTTATCTACATCCCCTAGATGTAAAGTAGCAGAGACAGAAACCATTTTGATCCCTTTAAACACTTGGAATTTTTACTGGCCACATTGTGCCACCATACCATCATTCTCTTTTAGGGACATGTTTTCTCATTCCTCCCCAATTCTGCACTGTAGCAGATGCTGTCCAGGCCCTGCCATTTCCCTTGGCATTAAAATCTACGCTGTAAATCAGTGGCTTTTTGGAAAACTTGTTTCTCCTTGGGGGCTTTCTCTGGCCACAGGAGGGTGTTCAGCCCTTGTATGGATGAGGCCAGAAGTGGTAGTAAAGCCTGCGGGAACAGTTCTTAACCAATGATGGATGGAAATTGGTAGAAAAGTAACCCAATTTCCTTGCCCTTTTGTTGGAATAACTCTGAGGTGAATTCTTCCAGAAGTCCCCAGTGGGACTAAGCCCCAGTTGCCCATAGCAGTACTCTGCTCATTAACATCCTCTGACTTGGTCTCCTTTCTTCACTGTCTCCCACTCCCCTACCTATGCTTGAGATCATCTCTTAAATACACTCTTCTCAATGCTTAGTCTCTGTGTCTGCTTCCAGGAATACACAATTTAAGACCTGCCTCCAAAGGATCGAGTGAGGTGGTCATCCTAGGCCTCATGATTGCCAGGGCCTCTCTCTACCCTTCTTCTGTTTTTGCCACTCCCCATAGGGCAAGGAGCCCAAGGATCCAATAGAACATATCTACTCCCAATCATATTTCAGGCGCCTGTGACACAAGAATTCCCTACTAAATTGACCCTGCTTCCCGCAATAGAACATGACCCTCCTCTGGGGCAGTCCTTCTGATGGTAGATACCTAGGCGCAAGAGCTAACAAAGGGGAGCTTGTTAGGGGGAAAGTGTGAACTGAATTAGAGCATGCTGGGCTAAGGTATCCATATAATTCTACATTAGATCCCACGCAATCTAGGTTAGACTTCATAGTATCCCCCATGTCTTTGAACATCTCTTTTATACTTTTCACTTATGTCTTCCCATACTGAATTCTGGGTAGTTCACTCAAAGTTTTGTCACAGTTCTCTATTTCTGTCATCATATACAACTATCAGGATCTTCCTGTATCCATTGAATATTTAAAAAAAAATTCAGTGCCTGTATTTTTCACTTTAGAGTTTCTTTTATATTCTTTTCTAATTTTATCTTTTTAAAAAAAAGTTGGGCCACTTTCATTATATTTTAATTTCATTTCTTTATGCCTTCATTTTTAAAATGTTTATATTATTTTTTATCTCACAGTTGGGTACTATTCTTTCATGTTATTTGGGGTCTCCTTCTGACTATTGGATCCATGATTTTTCCTTTTGATGGACTGCTTCCTTCTGTGCTTTATAACTTTTTATTTTGTGATAATTTTTTGAGACTTTCCTCACCCTACTCCATGCATCCCGGATTATATGAGTGCCTCTCTTGAATTATTTAATGTTTGCTTTTGCCAGTAATCCCAGGGAATATCACAGTCCCTAGACTAATTTTTATGTAAAGTTCTTGGTTTGGCATTGCTGATCCATCCAGGTGGAATAATACAAACCAAAAGTACACTGGATGAACAGATCCAACATTACTCTTTGGGAGATGCTTTTTCCCATGTCGTGATCAAATAAAGACACATAAAGCAGCGTTTATAAGCTGATTGTTGGTTTTCATCTAATCATTTATTTTAACAAACATACACCTATTTTAAAATTCCAATATTATGCAGAGTTTCCAGTTACAACCTGCATTTTCACATGAAACCCTCATGAAATTTTCTCATGATAATGGTGTAAGCCCTTTGACTTCCAAAACAAACACCTTTTCCTGAAGCTCTGACCTGTCTTTCACATGTTTCTCTTGTTTCTATCATCTTTTTGGATCTTTATAAGTGTTGTTTCAAATCCAATCGAATATATCATCCACAAGAGCAATTTTAATTATTTCATGTGAATAATGCATTATAATAATAGCAATGGCATGTTATATTTATTGAGTGCTGCAAAAATTCAATTAATGTTAGCAACTGTCATTATTGTGGAGCAATTTTCATGCATCACTTTCCTTACAACAGCCTGTATTGTAGTTAACATTATTGTTTTCTTCATTTTATAGATGGGAAATATAAGGCCAAAACTATATATTGTTTCAATTTCCAGATCAGTAAAACACATTAGGATTTATTGTTAAATATGATGTGAGGAAGATTTCTATTAACCCTGTAACATTTTTAAATCAGGTATAGGATCCATCCATGTCCTCATTATGCTTTCCCTTTTGTGTATGTTTGGTTATTCTCTGATATTTGCTCTTCCATATGAACTTTAACATTTGCAAAAGAAAAAAAAAGCAGTATTTTTCAGAAAATCTATACCCTTTTATATACTTAAGGCTGAAAATAATATGATAAAGATTCCACTCTTAAAGCTAGAAAAGGAAAGTGATGTCACCAAAATGGTGAAGTGAGAGACCCCACCTCCTGTCCCTGGACAAGGATCAGCAGCTAGCTGCAAACAAGAACAGCTCTGGAAGAGCTCAAGAATCCACTAAAACATCTGCAGCAACACAATAGAACAACAACAAAATCCTGAGAATAACCTTATGAAAAGGCAAAAAAGAATAGCTTCAGTTTGGTTGCATCCGTCCATCCCCCAGTGCCAGGAGGGAACTTCCCAGCTACAAAGGGAGAGCAGGGTGAGTGACCAGCTTCCCCAGCCTTGTTTTTACCTACCCAGAGATGGCCAAAGCTGAGCCATAGAGAGATGGTTAGGGACAAGGAAGAAGATTAGGGGCTACCAGTATCAACCACACAGTGGGAGAAGCTGCGCTTCCAGGGAGGAGCTGTGATTCCCAGGGACCTGCTCTGCAGAGGACCGCAGCAGCTTTTGCTGCTTGAAGAAACCCATGGCCAGGACGGCTGTAACTGGGCCTAAAAGCGTTAAAAGCAACTCTCTAGCTCCTGCAGGCGACAATAGCAGGATGAGGTTGAGTGAAGGCAGCAATGGTCCTTGGGGGCCTCTTTTGTTCCTGGACTTTGGAAATGGGAAAAGTTAAAAGACAACCTAAGGAGGGGAACTGAAAAGTGCCACAAGACCCTTAATCAATGCTCCTTTTTAGATTTGCAGGAATAACCTGGTGATCATGAAACAATCCAGGAATATGCGTCAGATCCTGGATTACACAAAAATGATGACTGTGTAAGCGCCCTCACGTCTCCTGGCTACACAACAGTTGAAAAATGTCCCTTCCCCTTTTCCACTCAGTTATCCTGTATAACTCTCTACTGTACCAGGCTGACAAGATGGGTTTTTAGGACAATAGTCCTCCCATCTCCCAACCTGCCAGCTTGTTGAATAAAGCTCTTTCTCTACTCAATGCTCTGCCTCTCAGTATATTGGCTGAATTGGGAAGCAGGGGACAAGACCACTCATGGTTACACAGCCACCGTGGACACCCTGCTGAATTCACCAGTTTTCATCCTCCAGGTATTTGCATTCACTGATGCCAGCCACTTAAGTCTCTCCCTGCTCCCTCACACCACCTCTACCCCACCTCAGGGATATATGCCTACAGCCAAACCAGGCCTCTGTGGTTGGGTCAGCCTAGACCCTCGTATGTGACACCTGTCACCATTTGCACATTTGAGGCTACCCTGTCCTGCTGTACACTTGGGATTCACCATTGCACAAGGCATTAAACTTGTGAAAGGATTTCAGTCTAAAATGGAGCCGGACATTATGAAATGGAGAATCGCATGTGTGCGCCCTTGGAAGAACGGAAGTTAATAGCTAAGAGACTCTCTTCTCATCCTTCAAGCCAGTGAACTTACTGCTGGGACTCTGGCTGGACTGCCCCCTCTTTGCCTTCCTTGCCCATAAATACAGCCCACGCCAAACCCTCACCGGAGTCGCCTGAAGCTATGCTACAGCATGCGTGTCCCAAATTGCAATTCCTCTACTCCTCCGGAGCAAACTCAACTTCTGTTAACTCAAACTTGCTTCGGTTTACCTTTTTATTTAGGTTGACAGACTCTACTGCCCTGCGCATGCCTACGACAAGATCCTGAAGCCACAAAAGCGCACACCAACAGCCAAGGCCCCCACACCTGCTTTGGACCCAGATTTGGCCCGATTTCCAGTCACTGGATTGCACCTCTAGGATCGCCTGCAGCTAGCCCCTCCAAGCTAGGCATCAGCATGCTCTTAGCCCAATCCCCTCACCACCTCCGCTGCCCTGTGTATGCCTGTGGGGATCCCCTGCAGCCATAGGAGTGCATGCTGACAGCCAGGGCCCCACAGCTGCTTGGGGGCCCCTATGCAGCCCTGTCTTCTGTCACTGGCTTGCACCACTGGGCTCACCCGCAGCTAGCTCCCCCAGCTGTGTACCTGCACCTTGCCAGCCTGACTCCAGTCACTGGCCTCCACTGTTATGCATGTGCCTAAGGCAACACCTTGCAGCCAGGAGGGTACACACCAACAGCCAGGGCTCACACAGATGCCAGGATGCCAGCAGTTGGCCCTGGCCCTCACTGCTTGCCATGGCCCCTGCCACTATGTATACATATGTCGGCAATAGGCCACTGCTACCATATAGGCACCTGCAGCTGGGCCCTGCAGCCCAGTGTGTATACACCACAAGCTCAGGTCTCCATTTCTGTCTGTGCGGTCCCCAGTTGCTGGAACTGGAGGCAATGCTGAAGAACCCAACAGCCCTTGAAGCCACTGCAGACCCCCTGCAGCTCTTGCCAAGGACCACCCTGTTGTTCTTTTCCAATTTTATTGAGATATAATTGACATACATCACTGTATAAGTTTAAAGGTATACAGCATAATTATTTGACTCACATACATTATGAAATGATTACCATAATATTTAGTTCACATCCATCATTTCATATAGATACCAAAAAGTAAAAACATGTTTTTTCCCATTTCATGGGAACTTTTAGCTTTACTTTTAGATTTACTCTATTAGCAACTTTCAAATATACCACAGTGTTAACTATAGTCATCATGTACATTACATCCCCAGTACTTATTTATTTTATAACTGGAAATTTGTGCCTTTGGGACCAGCTTCATCCTATTCCCTCACTCTCCAACCCCCTGCCTCTCTGATAACCACTAATCTGATCTCTTTTTCCATAAATTTATTTTTAGATTCTGTGTATAAGTGAGATCTTGTATAAGTGAGTATTTGTCTTCTCTGACTTATTTCATTAGCATGATACCCTCTAGGTCCACCCATGGTGTCACAAATGGCAGGATTTCCTTCTTTTTGTGGCTGACTAATAATCCATTCTGTGTGTGTGTGTATGTGTGTGTATGTGTGTGTGTATCAATTACATATTCTTTGTCCATTTATCCATTAGTGGACACAGGTTGTTTTCATGTCTTGGCTATTGTAAATAATGATGCTATAACACGGGGGTGCAGATATCTCTTTGATACAGTGTTTTAATTTCCTTTGGAATATTCCCAGAAGTGGGATTGCTGGATCATATGGTAATTCTGTTTTTTATTTTTTTGATGAAACTCCATAATGTTTTCCATAGTGGCTGCACCAATTTAAAATCTCACCAAAATATTAAAAAAATAAAATAAGCAATCCCATTCAGAAGAATATCAAAAACAATAAAATACTTAAGAATAAATATAGCCTAGAAAGTGAAAGATGTGCACACCAAAAACTGTAAGATATTAAGTAAGTTAAAGAAGACAGAAGTAAATGGAAAGATATCCTGTGTTCATGTATCGAAAGAGTTAATATTGTTAAAATTTTCATACTATCCACTTCTGGATATATATCTGAAGGAAATGAAAATACCGCCGGGAAGAGATATATGTACCCTTATGTTTATTGCAGCATTATTCAAAGATCCAACAAGTTGAAACAACCTAAGTGTCCATCAAGAGATGAGTGGATAAAGAAGATGTGCTTTAAACACACACACACACACACACACACACACACACACACACACAGGAATATTATTCAGCCTTGAGAAAGAAGGAAATCCTGCCTTTTGTGACAACATTGATTCACCTTGAATACATTATGCTAAGTGAAATAAGTCAGATGGAGAAAGACAAATAGCCTAGCTCTCATTTACATGTCAAATCAAAAAAAGCTGAATCCATAGAAACCATAGAATAGTGGTTGCTAGTGGCTGGGTATGGGGGAAATAGAAGGGAGGAAATAGGAAAATGTTGGTCAAAGGATACAAACTCTCAGCTGTAAGACGAATATGACCTGGGGAATCTAAGGGACAGCATGACGACTGTAGTTCACAGTGCTGTATTATTTACTTAAATGTTGTTAAGAAAGTAGATCTTAAATGTTATCACTACACATACAAAAAAACTGGTGATTATGTAAGGGAATGGAAGTGTTAGCCAGCCTGTTGTGGCAATCATTTTGCAATATAAAACAATATTTAATCATCATCACCTTGTACACCTTAAACTTACATATGTTGTCTCAATATCTTAATAAAGCTGGAAAAAATAAAAAATAAAAAGGGAAGGGGGATCAGTCAGAAATAGAAGCTGGATGAGGCATGGGGTAGATTGAGTTTTTCGATCAGTGGTGTATCAGTGTCACTCTTATCTCTGTTGTTAGCTCTCCTAAATATAACTGAGCCAGGTAGGTGCAGTCAAGGCTAGATTACTGTCTTTTGCCCCTTGTGACTCCTGGAAATGGAAATGCAGATGTATTGTCTGAATTGTGGCTTTCATTTGTGAACTCCTACAGCAGCTTTTAAGAGGGGAGCTATTGGTCACAGTATATAATCCACACTTCCCAAGACCTCCTGCTGCCTATAAGTCACCTGTACGGGGTTGCATCGTTAAAGTGGCAGCCCATGCTGAAAGTACAGACCACAATTCTAGTCTCAGCTCTTTGCTGCTCTCACCATAGGCGCACATGTGGATGTCAAAGAGAAGAAAGTAGAGCCTCAGGCTTGAAGGCTGTCTCACTCCCAGGTAAAAAGTATGCACGGAACAGGTGAACTCTCTGATCAAATTGGACTTAACTTCTGCCAAAACATAGAGCAGAGCTTATTTGCATATCTTTTAATAAAAGCTGTTTAAGGAAAGCAGCTGTTTCAATTAGTTGACATTTTTGGGATCAAGAAAAATGTTCAAAGCATTAACAGACAAGAATAGAAGATGATACATTTGTTAATGAAAGTATGGATGATTCCAGCTCAGTCTTGATATAACAAAATGCATGATTGCTTCCCTCTCATATTAAAGAATTTCATTACAAAGGGAACGTCACTACTTTTAAAAATTAGCCTGCATATACATAGCAAAAGAGTCACCCATGAATCTTCAGTTTTTTTTATGCACTATGTAATAGTTCACAGTACAAGATGTAATGGAAAATTTGAACTGGAAATAAAGGCCTGTTTAATGTACTCAAATGTATACATACCTCTCTTTCTAGTGGTTTGAAAGCATACCCATACTGCCTTGAATGTGGTGATACAGTGGGCTGGCTTTAATCACTTGATCCTAAAAAATAGCATGCTAGAATGTAGCAGAAGTGAAGCAGTGTGGTTTCTGACAGATCAGGAAATTTTTAAAAACTTCCCTCAAATTCTTTATCTTCTCAGCTCACTTGCTTTTAGGACCAAACTGTCATTCTGTGAAATTGCATGGGCCACATAGAGAGGCCACCTGTAAGTATCCAGGTCAACAATCTCTGCTGAGGTCCCAGCCAAAAGGCAGCACTAACCATCAGCATGTGAATGAGGAAACCTTTGGGATGACTCAAGCCCCAGCCTCCATCTGACTGCAACTACAAGAGACACCCTGAGCAAGAGGCACCTAGATGAGCTCAGTCATTCCAAAAGTGTGAAAGATGATAACTGTCATTGATTTTCTTCATTTAATGCTGCTACATTTGGGTGGCTTATTCTGCAGCAATAGGCAACCAGAACATTCCTGTATCCATTGTCCCAGCCGTCATTCTATCCATCTTTTCTACATCTAAGGAAGGCAAATCTATACTCTCCTTACCATTTAAACATGCCTGTTACATAAATAGGTTTCAACAGTTAAGAATAAACAAAAGAGACGTAAAGCGCATATATCTAAACACATTCCTCACAGGTGAAGAAACTAAGGCTCCATAGCAAAAGAAAAGATGTGGGCAGAGCCCTCCAAAGGGTCATGAACAGAAAAGGTCGAGGACCAGCACTTTGGCCTCCCTTTAAGCTGACAATCCCCAGGACTTGCCATTCTGCCTCTTGTCTTAACCATCCTTTGTTGAATATTTTATACTACTGTGCTATGCACATAAGAGACATGAAAACAAATAAATGCTTTTGCTTGAGGTGCTCAAATAAAGGTTTTTAAGGCATGTGGGGCATGGGAACAGCCCTCAGCAACATCATGTTCACTGCTAATCACAGCATCACTGCCATAAGTAAATAGGAAATCAATATCAATGACACAAACAAACCTGAAAAACAATTCTCTGTCTCAGTTAAATCTTACAGATTCTTAAAAATTATGGCTACCTACAATATGATATGCCAAGACCATAGATGTGTATCATATATCATTTGATCTTTTATATTGTTTTAAAGGTTTAAAAAAATAAGAAAAATCCAAAAAGGATATTAACAATCATTCATATTTCCACCTCTCACTTTTAAGTAAAATGGTACATTTTCACTTTCAAGCAGTGAAGAGAAGTATAAATTTGATGATAATAATAATAGCAATAATAATAAACCTCAATCCAAAGACTCAAAATCACGTTGTCAAAGTATAGGGCTAAATAGGTACTCTCCAAAATTGTTTCTAGAACTTGCTTCCCTAAAAAATTCACTTCTATCAGCCTGTGTTTTCCACATTTGTTTTTTTCTCATAAAGTTAGAAAGAGACTTGTGCAGCTATAAATTCTGGTTGCATCTCTGAAAATTAATTAGCAGATGACAGCCTAAAACAACTACCTCCCTTAAATGATTCCCTGGTTTTCAAAACCCATCAGCTCTGCCCAGACGTGTATTTTTGCCTGAATTTGGTGCTGTATAAATATACTATTTCCAAAAGTACTTCTTTTCACAATATCATTACTCTTCCCATTTGTTTTTTTATGCATAACACTGTCTTTTAACACCACATTCTTATTGAGGTTATATACCCCATCTCATCATTATTCTGTGTTTTACTTCTACCCACAGATATTTGGTTAGCAATTTAAATAAAAACTTAAAAAAAAATAACACTGATATTTATATGTGTTTTGAGGGTTTGATACACACCTCACTTTAAAGCTGCCATAGACATAATATGTAGATATTTTAGCATTTATAAGAGAGACCGATACACAAGTGGACAGAACAAAAAAGAATACAGATTTCTTCATATACATCTTCATTGCCATTTCTTTGATAATGGAGCTCTGGGGTAGAATGCCTAGTCAAAACCCACAGATAATATCTGCAGTAGAAAGAATAATGGCTACCCAAAGATGCCCATTTCCTAATCCCCAGAACCTGTGACAATGTTAGGTTACACAGCACAGAAGAACGAAGGTTCTGATTGAATTAAGGTTGCTAATCAACTGATCTTATGATGAAGAGATTCTCCTGAATTATCCAGTGGGCTCAATGTAAACACAAGGGTCTTTTTAAGTAGAAGAGGGAGGCAACAGAAGGAGACTTGATAACAGAAGGGTGGGCAAAGTGATGTGATGTGAAAAATGATTGCTGGCTCATGAGAGGGGACTGTGATCCGAGGATTACAAAGGCTCCTAGAAGATGGAAAAAGCAAAGAAACAGTCTCCCCTAAGGCTTCAGAAGGAAATGTGGCCCTGCTATAATACCTTGATTGTAGCACAGTGTGACTTCCATAAGACCTGTTACCTACGGAAATATAAGGTAATATTTTGTGCTGTTTTAAGCCACTAAATTTGATATAATTTGTTAAGTAGCCATAGTAACGTAATAAAATCTCTAAGCCTCATTTTTTTCAATACTTGCAATCCTGGGTCCTTCAGTCCTTTTCATCACAGTGAGCAGAAAAGCAGGCTAATTTGAACTTTATTTCCATTACCTTTCCTTACCTATTTAGTTGGAGAGCAGCTAATGTAAGTGGTTTTTTGAATAAATCAAAAACTTGCTTCATCCTCCAAAAAAGCCTCTCTCAAACCCAGGAAACTGAGTTAACTCTACTATTCATGGCAAATAGGTTAGAAAATCTTTGAGAACCTAAGAATTTGTATTTACTTGTTTTTAAAGCTAATTATTGTCATTAGCATTACTTCATAAGTGCCAGAATAAAATCTGATAAAATAATTTGTCTTTGGAAAATTCTATTTTTACCTGATTAATGTTCCTGAGTCTAGAATGTCAGTAATGAACTCTCTTGTTTACAAAACCAGTATCATATATGCCCTGCAGATGGAATAGAAAACACCTTTATGGGTAGTGATATGAGAAGATCAACTTTTATATTTATCCCATCTTCTCTGTGTCCAGGAGTTGAAAAAAGGGATAAGTGGCCATCTAGAAGGCAATAAAAATGGGATGTTTGCTGCATTTTGTACTGCTTTGCCTCTGGGAAATTGAGGAGTATCTTAACCAAGGAACCCTAACCTGAGGTCGAAGAACAAAGTGGATACATGAAACTCCATCCTTATTTTCACTTACTTTTAACTTTAATACAGCATTCCAACCCACAGTATTATTAGCTGTACCTATAATTTGCTTCATCATTGCTTTGTCACCAACAAGGCACAGATATATTTATATCACATTTCAGTTGTTGAAAATATCTTGAAATATTCTTTATATTCACCACTACTTTGAAAGTATGGGTCATTAGCCCCACCATTAGCTCTTATTAAGCATTGTGTTAATGAAGTACACATTTTAATACATTAAAATATATTTTTTAGAGAGACTTCCGGGAAGATGGTGACGTGAACGGAACGGCAGAAATCTCCTCCCAACATTATATTTATCCATGAAAACACAGCAAATACAACTATTACTAAAAGAGAGACCAGAATACACAAGAAAGCGCGCAGCTTGCAGCTACACCTGAGAGGACTCGGCACCCTGTGAGGCGGGTAAGATACGGAGCCGCGACCCAGCGGACCGGAACGCTCTCCCACCCCAGTGCACCGGCAGGAGGAAAGGATTCAGAGCTGGGAGGGACTGGAAGTACAGGCCCGTGAAATAACCAGCCCCGGGGGATCTGTGCCAGGAGTGTCGACACACATTGCGCAGTGTAGCAGAGATTGGAGAGACAGAGGGTGCAGGGTCTGAGCGGGGAATATGCCAGGTTGAATGCAGCTGGCTCCGGGAAGGAAAAAAAAAAGAAGAAGAAAAGCGCGCGCTTTTTTCAGCAGTCTTAAAGAGACAGGAGCCCAGCAGAGGACGGATCGCCCCAGCACACTCAACCCAGCAGGCTGGGAGTCCTGGGGAGCCTCGGACCCCTTAGCTGGTGACTGGGAAAGGGTGGCCGCACATAGACCTCCCACAGAGCTCAACAGCCTCCCATTTGTTCCCACCCTGTCCAGAGCTATAAAGGGCCCTGCAGAGTGGCACGGCCATGGCTCTGGAATAGTGAAGCAACAGCGCAACCTACAGCATCCCCACAGAATCCACGCCTGGTGGGTGTCTTTTTTTTTTTAATTGTTGTTGTTTTTTATTCTCTTTCTTTTCTTTCTTTCTTTCTTTCTTTTTTCTTTTTTCTTTTTCTATTTATTTTATTTTTTTCCTTTTTTAAGTCATAAAGAGCGCAGCTGACATACATGGCAACTACCAGGAACCACTTCTATAGCCATGAAAAGACAGAAATATGGTACAGACAAAGCTTCAGACCCAGACAACCCCAGAGAGGGAACCTGAAGGGATGGATATGCACAGTCTTCCTGAAAAAGAATTCAGAATAAAAGCCATAACCATGCTGATGGATCTACAGAGAAATGTGCAAGAGCTGAGGGAGGAAGTGAGGGAAGAGAGGAAAGACTATGCAGAAATCAGACAAGTCATATGGGCTTAACAGCAGACTGGATGAGGTGCAAGAGACTGTTAATGGAATAGAAAACAGAGAACAGGAATACAGAGAACCCGAGGCAGAGAGAGATAAAAGGATCTCTAGGAATGAAAGAATATTAAGAGAACTGTGTGACCAATCCAAACAGAACAATATTCGCATTATAGGAGTAGCAGAGGAAGAAGAGAGAGAAAAAGGGATAGAAAGTGTCTTTGAAGAAATAATTCCTGAAAACTTTCCCATGCTGGGGAAGGAAATAGTCTCGCAGTCCACGGAAGCCCACAGATCTCCCAACACAAGGGACCCAAGGAAGACAACACCAAGACACATAATAATTAAAATGGCAAAGATCAAAGATAAAGACAGAGTATTAAAGGCAGCTAGAGAGAGAAAAAAGATCACCTACAAAGGAAAACCCATCAGACTATCATCAGACTTCTCAACAGAAACCTTACAGGCCAGAAGAGAATGGCATGATATAGTTAACGTAATGAAACAGAAGGGCGTTGAACCACGAATATTGTATCCACCACGATTATCATTTAAATATGATGGAGGGATTAAACAATTTCCAGACAAACGAAAGTTGAGAGAGTTTGCCTCTCATAAACCACCAGTACAGGATATCTTAAAAGGACTGCTGTAGAGGGAAGCACCCCTAAGGCTAAAAAGATGTCACCAGAGAAAATAAAATCATAGCAAAGAAAACAGACCATTCAAATACTAACTAAAGGCAAAGAATAAAACACCTAATATATAAAGAATGGAAGAGGAAGAATAGGAAGGGAGAGATAAAGAAACATCAGACAGTGTTCACAATAACTTAACAAGAAAGTTAAGTTAGATTCTTAGATAGTAAAGAAGCAACCCTCGAACCTTTGGTAACCACAAATCTAAAGCCAGCAATGGCAATAAGTACATATCTATCAATAATCACCCTATATGTAAATGGACTGAATGCACCAATCAAAAGACACAGAGTAACAGAGTGGATAAAAATGCAAGACCCATCTATATGCTGCTTACAAGAGACTTACCTCAAATGCAAAGATATACACAGACTAAAAGGGAAGGGAAGGAAAAATATATTTCATGCAACCAACAAGGAGAAAAAAGCAGGTGTTCCAGTATTTGTATCAGACAAAATAGTCTTCAAAATGAAGAAAGTAGCAAGAGATAAAGAAGGACATTACATAATGATAAAGGGGTCAGTCCAACAAGAAGATATAACCATTATAAATATATATGCACCCAATACAGGAGCGCCAGCATATGTGAAACAAATACTAACAGAATTGAAGGAGGAAATAGACAGCAGTGCATTCATTTTAGGAGACTTCAACACACCACTCACTCCAAAGGACAGATCAACCAGACAGAGAATAAGTAAAGACACAGAGGCACTGAACAACACACTGCAACAGATGGACCTAACAGATATCTACAGAACTCTGCACCCAAAAGCAGCAGGATACACATTCTTCCCAAGTGCACATGGAACTTTTTCCAGAATAGACCACATACTAGGCCACAAAAAGAACCTCAGTAAATTCAAAAATATTGAAATCCTACCAACCAACTTCTCAGACCACAAGGGTATAAAACTAGAAATAAAGTTTAGAAAGAAATCAAAAAGGCTCACAAATACATGGAGACTTAACAATATTCTCCTAATGAATCAATGGGTTAACGACCAAATCAAAACAGAAATCAAAGAATATATGGAGACTAATGACAACAACAACACAAAGCCAGAACTTCTGTGGGACGCAGCAAAGGCATTTCTAAGAGGAAAGTATATTGTAATCCAGGCCTATTTAAGGAAGGAAGAACATTCCCAAATGAACAGTCTAAAGACACAATTACTGAAATTAGAAAAAGAAGAACAAATGAGGCCCAAAGTCACCATAAGGAGGGACATAATAAAGATCAGAGAAGAAATAAATAAAATTGAGAAGAATAAAACAATAGAAAAAATCAATGAAACCAAGAGCTGGTTCTTTGAAAAAATAAACAAAATAGATAAACCCCTAGCCAAACTCATTAAGAGAAAAAGAGAATCCACACACATAAACAGAATCAGAAATGAGAAAGGAAAAATAACGATGGAGCCCACAGAAATACAAAGAATTATAAGGGAATATTATGAGCATCTATATGCTAACAAGCTGCAAAACCTAGAAAAAATGGACAACTTCTTAGAAAAATACAACCTTCCAAGACGACCAACCAAGAAACAGAAAAACTAAACAGACCAATCACCAGCAACGAAATTGAATCGGTAATCAAAAAACTACCCAAGAACAAAAGCCCTGGACCTGATGGATTCAGCTCTGAGTTCTACCAGACATATAGAGAAGAAATAACACCCATTCTCCTTAAAGTTTTCCAAAACATAGAAGAAGAGGGAATACTTCCAAATTCTTTCTATGAAGCCAGCATCAATCTAATACCAAAACTGGGCAAAGACCTCACCAAAAAAGAAAATTACAGACCAATATCCCTGATGAACGTAGATGCAAAAATACTCAACAAAATATTAGCACACTGAATTCAAAAGTACATCAAGAGGATCATACATCATGATCAAGTGGGATTCATCCCAGGGATGCAAGGATGGTACAACATTCGAAAATCCATCAGCATCATCCACCACATCAACAAAAAGAAGAACAAAAACCACATGATCATCTCCATAGATGCTGAAAAAGCATTTGACAAAATTCAGCATCCATTCATGATTAAAACTCTCAACAGAATGGGTATAGATGGCAAGTACCTCAACATCGTAAAGGCTATATATGACAAACCCACAGCCAACATCATACTTAACAGCGAGAAGCTGAAAGCTTTTCATCTAAGATCAGAAAGAAGACAGGGATGCCCACTCTCTCCACCGTTATTCAACATAGTACTGGAGGTCCTAGTCACGGCAATCAGACAAAACAAAGACATACAAGGCATCCAGATTGGTAAAGAAGAAGTCAAATTGTCACTATTTGCAGATGACATGATACTATACATAAAAAACCCTAAAGACTCCACTCCCAAACTACTAGACCTAATATCTGAATTCAGCAAAGTTGCAGGATACAAAATTAACACACAGAAATCTGTTGCTTACCTATACACTAACGATGAACTAACAGAAAGAGAAATCAGAAAAACAATTCCATTCACAATTGCATTAAAAAGAATAAAATACCTAGTAATAAACCTAACGAAGGAAGTGAAAGACCTGTACTCTGAAAACTACAAGACAGTCCTAAGAGAAATTAAAGAGGACACAAACAAATGGAAATGCATCCCATGCTCTTGGCTAGGAAGAATAAATATTGTCAAAATGGCTATACTACCTAAAGCAATCTACAGATTCAATGCAATCCCTATCAAACTACCAACAGCTTTCTTCAATGAACTGGAACAAATAATTCTAAAATTCATATGGAACCAGAAAAGACCCCGAATAGCCAAAGCAATCCTGAGAAGGAGAAATCAAACAGGTGGAATTACACTCCCTGACTTCAAGCTCTACTACAGAGCCACAGTAATCAACACAATTTGGTATTGGCACAAAAACAGACGCACAGACCAGTGGAACAGAATAGAAAATCCAAACATTAACCCAAACATTTACAGTCAATTAATATTTGATAAAGGGACTTTGGATATACAATGGGGAGATGATAGCCTCTTCAGCAGCTGGTGTTGGAAAACTGGACAGCTACATGTAAGAGAATGAAACTGGACTACTGTCTAGCCCCATACACAAAGGTATACTCAAGGTGGATCAAAGTCCTGAATGAAAGTCATGAAACAATAAAACTCTTAGAAAAAAACATAGGCAAAAGTCTCTTGGACATAAAGATGAGCGACTTCTTCATGAACATATCTCTCCAGGCAAGGGAAACAAAAGCAAAAATGAACAAGTGGGAGTATATCAAGCTTAAAAGGTTCTGTACAGCAAAGGACACCATCAGTAGAACAAAAAGACATCCTACAATATTGGAAAATATATTCATAAATGACATATCTGATAAAGGGTTGACATCCAAAATATATAAAGAACTCACACACCTCAACAAACAAAAAGCAAATAAGCCAATTAAAAAATGGACAGAGGATGTGAACAGACACTTCTCCAAAGAAGAAATTCAGATGGCCAACAGGCACATGAAAAGATGCTCCACATCGCTAATCATCAGAGAAATGCACATTAAAAGCACAATGAGTTATCACCTCACACCAGTTAATATGGCCACCATCCAAAACGCAAAGAACAAATGTTGGCAAGGTTGTGGTGAAAGGGGAACCCTCCTACACTGCTGGTGGCAATCCAAATTAGTTCAACCATTGTGGAAAGCAGTATGGAGGTTCCTCAAAAAATTAAAAATAGAAATACCATTTGACCCAGGAATATCACTCCTAGGAATTTACCCTAAGAATGCAGCAGCCCAGTTTCAAAAAGACAGATGCACCCCTATGTTTATTGTAGCACTATTTACAATAGCCAAGAAATGGAAGCAACCTAAGTGCCCATCAGTAGATGAATGGATTAAGAAGATGTGGTACATATACACAATGGAATATTACGCAGCCATAAGAAAAAAACAAATCCTACCATTTGCAACAACATGGATGGAGCTGGAGGGTATTATGCTCAGTGAAATAAGCCAGGCCAAAAAAGACAAGTATCAAATGATCTCACTCATATGTGGAGTATAAGAACAAAGAAAAAAAAAACTGAAGGAACAAAACAGCAGCAGACTCAAAGAACCCAAGAACGGACTAATAGTTACCAAAGGGAAAGGGACTGGGGAAGATGGGTGGGAAGGGAGGGATAAGAGGGTAAAAGGGGCATTACGATTAGCAGACGTAAGGTGGGGGGGGGCACGGGGAGGGCTGTACAACTCAGAGAAGACAAGTAGTGATTCTCATCTCACTACACTGATGGACAGTGACTGTAATAGGGTTGGTGCGGGGGCCCCGATGAAGGGGGTAGTTTAATCACCATAATATTGCCCATGTAATTGTAGATAAATGATACCAAAATAAATTATAAAAAAAAATTAACTAAAAAAAAAATAATAATGACAGGAGCAGCAGTACCTCAGAGCTGCTCAATGGAAGAATGTTGCACGTGTTCCCTAGAGCAGGTTGGCCTCAACTGTGGTTCTGTAACTGACTCACCAGGAAAGCCTGTGAAAAATGCAGACTCCTGAGCCCCAGACCACACTGGTCCCTCACTGGGACAGGCTCATGAATCTGCATTAGTGATAGACCAGTCAGGTGATTCATGTGCAGCCCAGATTTTGAGAACCTCTACTCTAGAGTTTTCCATCTTGAGGAACATGGAGTCCATCTCAGCTTGAAGGGCTCTATCCAAGGCCTAATGTGACCCTTGCCACTCCTTAGCAGAAAAATGGTCCTGATCTTCTTTTTGTATCCCTTTGGACCAAGGCAAGAGTTGTGTAATAACTCAGCACCACTATATGCTGTGAAGTCCCAGGTTTTTATTCCAGGTTTTATGCCAGGCAGACAGCTTCACAACCTCAATATTTTCTTAAATAGTTATGTAATTAATTACAGCACCCTGGTCCCCCAAATTGACACAGAAGGAAGGCAATGGAACTGTCTTTGCCTAAAAAAAAAAAAAAAAATTTTTTTTACTTTGTAATAATCTATTAGAATATTATTGTTTTTTTCTGTAATCTTTGCATGTTATTTTACATATTTCCAGCACCTATTCTGCGAAGCGGCACAGGTTTCATCAAACTACCAATAGTCTGATGGCATAAAAAACGTTCAAAGTCTGATCTAGAGCAAGAAGGTCAAAGCAGGCTACTACAGTACCCCCCACTTATCTGCAGTTTCGCTTTCTGCAGTTTCAGTTATTCCAGAAGCAGAGGGTCTTTTTTCTGACGAATCGTCGGAATGCCAATGGCAGCCTAACGCTACTTCACGACGCTTACGTCATCACCTTCCGTCATCTCATCATGTACATAGGCATTTTATCGCCTTGCATCACCACAAAAAGTGTGAGTACAGTGCAATAAGATATTTTGAGAGATCACATTTGCTTAACTTTTATTACAGTATGTTATTATAATTTTTATATCTTATTACTAGTTATTGTTGTTGTCAACCTTAAAAATAAAACAGCCAGTTATTTTACCAGCAAACGGATTTTTTCGGGAATAGCAAAGGAATTGCAGTTTGGTACAAGCAAACTCTGGCAAACAGTAGGCAAGTTGGAGGAGACAAAAGGAAGGTCAGCTTTTATAAGGTTTTAGGAGGAAATTGGGGAGGGTTGTTTTAAACAAAAGGTCACCAAGAAGAGCAAGAGTTTAAGGTTATGGAGGCTTCTCATTGGCTACAAGCGGTGGTTAGTGCGCAGTTGCTGGAGCAGGGAGAGATTTCCCCTCTTTTTCTTAAAAGCAGGAGATAAAATTACTATGTGAAAAGTGTTTTCCCTTGTCAAGATAAGAATTATCTTCCTTCTTCCTGCCGGTTTTGCAGGCTGCAGTGCACGGTATGTGCAGGAGAGTTCTGTGTTCAAGGCTTCCAGACTCCATATTAAATGAGATTTCCTATATGCATTTTTACATTTTTAATCTCTTACTGTGCCTAATTTGTTTTTTAAACTTTATCATAGGTAGGTATGTATAGGAAAAACATAGTATATATGGAGCTTGGTACCATCTGTGGTTTCAGGCATCCACTGGAGGTCTTGGAATGTATCCCTCATGGATAAGGAGGATTATGTACTGTCCTTAGTATATACACTTGGTCGGTGATGTATTCTCCTTTCCTTTGAGACTTGCTTTGATTCTAATTGCTAATTCAGTGCAGCAGAATAAAATATTTTGAAATCATGGCTCTCCAGAATCCAGCTTCTGGTGAGAGTTTAGTAAGTATCAGGACCCATAAAAATATCTCTACCAGGGCCTTCTTTCACTTGGTTGACTGTTCTGGGTCAAGCTGCTCTGGGATACAAGGACAAATGATGAAGGCTCTAAGCTCATGTACCATACTTTCTGCCATAAAATGCAGGCCTGCAAGAAATAACAAGGCAGAATGATAAATATTTCAATGCTTTTCAACCTTCATTCACACTCTTCTGTGGTCCATATCCACACGCATATGGCTTGTGCTTCCCTTTTCTGTGTCTCTATTGCTTCTGTTATCCTTTCTTTCCATGCTGCTTTTCCTTGTAGGGAACTTCTTTCTCTTGTCTAGACTTTGGCCATTAATATTTTGTTCATTTTTCAGAGCCCAATTTGTATATAATAATAAAAGCAGAGTACAGTGTATTTAAGAAAACGGGGTTTAGTACCTTATAATTCTCCTTAAATGTCTTCTCCTCTTCCATGAAGTTCTCTATATTGTCTGAATCGTGATATTCTTCTATCAACTCATAAATCACTTTTTTCATATAATGTATAAAAGCAAATGCATTCTGCTTTGCAAACTGCAACTGTTTGTGTTTTTTTCTACATGATGGTGGACTCATTAAGGATCAGATCTGTCTTACTCATGACTTTATTTTTCTGTTCTAAAAGAAGGCTTGAGGCGCCATCCAGTATGCATTTATTGAATCAGTATATAAGCCAATATTGCTGGTAAGAAAAGCAAATTGCATAAGTGTAGGAAATTATTTTCAAATGGGTCATTTCTGAGCACAGCTGGTCCATCAATCAATTTTAAATTGTGGCTCAAACGAGTCTTTTATGCTGATCCTTGCCACCCAAATCATTTGGGATTAATTAGAATAAGATTTTGTTAACTGTTCTTGCTTATGCTAATGCTTCATATTTTCATAAAGTAAAATGTGTGATGAATATAAAGTCTACCTCCTAGGCCATTTAAATTTTTTTTCACATTACCTGTTGCATATAAAGAACAATTTACAATTACTTTCTTAATGTTTTAAATAACAATTCCTATTATATTTTTGACAACGCCTGAAAGATAATTTCCATACCATAATGCTCATTTGAGATGAGAAAATATATCCTTTTGGGACACATCATGTTTCAGTAACAACCTCTAAAATAGGTGGATTCGCATAATCGTTTATTTCTTGCTCATACTGCATGTCCATCCTGGAGAAGGTGCACTCAGAGACCTATACTGGAAGAGGCTCGGTTTCTATATGTGCTTCAAAAATCTTTATGGCAAAAGAAGGGTATCTGAAAAATTGACCAGTGACATGTAAATTTGGAAGTAATATACAGTACTTTTCCTCACATTTTTGGCCAAATAAGTTATATGTTCATACATAACAGAAGCATTGGGGAGGAAGTGCCATATTACCCTGTGCCTAAAAAGAAGAACATAAATTTTTTTAAAAGCACTAAAAGCAATCCAGTCAGTGTATGAGGATTTTTCTTTTTATCATTTTCTTATTTCCCAGTGTTACATTGCTGATTAAACCTAGAAACCAGACAAGGGCTTTTTATTGAGACAATGCAATGTTATTGCATTTCAGATTATGTAAGAAAATTAACCATAGAGGTACCATGAAGGACTTCCATTCCAGTTATGATTTAAGATACGCATTTTTTTTTATTTGTGTCTAGAATTCTCTTAAAAGACAAATAATGAGAGCTTTAAGAAAAATATAATCTTGTAACATTGCTAAGTATTATTTTATTAAGAAATATTTTAAGATCAAAAGGCCTCATGCCTATGAAATCAGACTGATGAAATATTAGATAACTGTACTATTTGGGATAAAAACTCTTTTTGTGTGCCCTCATGGAGGAGACTGTTGATTGCTTACCCCAACAACCATTTGCCCTTTCCTCCTCATTGACAAAACTGATTTTATTTAGTCATGTGAGGAGGAGAGGGAGGTTTCTCAAGTCTTTCTTCTAGCTAAGTTCAGTCATCTAATTAAGATTCAGCCAATGGGCTACAAGCAGAAGTGCTATGTTGAATTTCTGGGAAGCATTCCAAAACGGAAAGGGCACACACTTATTACTGCCCTTCCTCTTTTTCTGCTGCATAGAAGGTGGATATGATGGTTGGAGTAATGGAAAATTTCACTGAGCCTTGAGTAAGTGCATAGGGATTTCCCGGCTACAAGACCCAGAGCCTGGAGGTGTATCACAAAGCAAATAGTCAGGATACCAGAAAAAGGAAGAAGCTTTTTAGCATTTCAGGAAAATCAGCCTTTTTAGTGAACTTGTGACTATTCTATCTCAGTTTATCAGATGGATTTGGGGTTCCACAGTCAGTCTATGCCAGTTGCAAAATGACAAACCAAGGACTTGTATAAACTGGCCAGTCCCTTTTCCTTCAGAAATTTTGTGGCTTTTACTTTGTAAGTCCCACCTTTGCCTTTGATCAGGGAGATAGTCTTCACAGAGGTGTAGGTAGTAAATCCTCTATTCTTCAACCTGATAACACTGAGTTATTCTTTGGGGGTTAATCTGCAGGAGACTGACTCCTCCGTGTTGGATCATGACTCCCTCACTCAGTGTTTCAGCAACTTTGTTTCTTTTATCACAGGGAGGGTTGAGAAAGTTCAATATTATAAATGTAAATGAGAGAAACTATATGGGAAAGAATAATCAATTCATCTTGAGCTGTACTTCATGCTGAGTTGGTAATTATTTTCAATGAGTACCTAAGGCCTAAGGTTTCCTTTCCTGCCAAAATTAAATTATATATGTTTTGTACTTTCAACTCCATTTTGCTTTTGACTTGGCAAATATACTATAAAAAGAAAAATGCCTTTACCTGTAACTTTAGTTAAGGTAACTTTTTATGGCTTCGATAACTTTGGATCTACTCAAATGCATTCCAGAATATTATATAAACAAACAAACGTTAAAATGTGTAAGACAGAATTCTTATATTGCATCTCCAATTGTGAAAGTAGACTCAATTTTTCTGTTATTTAAACTGAGTCAATATTTTTGTTACTTATACTGACACATACCTATAGCATTGAAGTTTGACTCTAGTTTAATACGTGATACTATAAATTATTTAAAATGAAAAGTAGAGAAAATCTTTTGAGAGGATTCAGGTGAAATCTTTGTTACAAAGCAACTATTTAATTTAGAAGGTGAAAGGAACTGAAATGTTGGGTTTCTAGAACTGTTTACTAAAGTGTTGGGCAAGAGTAATATTTGATATCTGCAAATAAGTTAACATAAGATATCTAAAATTTCCTATTTTGATATGGTATGGTATTGAAGCTCAACTCATTAATTCATGTATTGTTTATAAAGCCAAATGAGAAAGGCTTTGAATGCCTTACTCAAGTATAGCATGAACATTCACTAAAACAAATAGTGAGACTAAATGCAACCTCTCAGATTCAAAAAGACAGATGCACCCCTATGTTTATCACAGCACTACTTACAATCGCCAAGACATGGAAGCTACCTAAGTGTCCATAAGTAGATGAATGGATAAAGAAGAGGTGGTACATATACACAATGGAATACTATTTAGCCATAAGAAAGAAACAAATCCTACTATTTCCAACAACATGGGTGGAGCTAGAGGGTATTATGCTTAATGCTGTTTTCTTTAAAAACTTTTCTCACAGAACAACCAATAAAGAAATCAAGCATCTTATACACAATCTTTATAATTTTTTTAAAAATTGGCTTGAGTACAATTCACCTTTGAAAATTAAAATTCATTTATTTTAATCTTAGCAAGATTGGCCCAAACATTGTAATGATTTCAGGTGACTTTAAAATTGGAAGTCCCATGTTATCAAAATTATTCCAGTTTTTACCAGTTGAGCCTTTTTTACATCTAAAAGGATCACACAGAGACAAACAAAAGTGTAGGCTATACTAACAGCATAGCAGTAAGGATCAATACTGTATATAAATCCACTTCATTAATGGAAATCTACACTATTTTCTTTTGCCTTGACATTCCTCAATCATCATATCACTTCTTTTTATTCTGTTTCACCTTCAGTAGTTTTCTGTACTTTAAAAGATATTAGAATTATAAAGTAATCTAAATTTTTAAAACTCTGCTTCCATATTCAGAATGCAATGTCTCTTTATAAACTATACACACTGACTTCACAAATTAGATGGAAGTTTAAATATTAATGCTGTCAGTTGCATATTTATTCAGTTACCACGCACGTGAATATAATAACACATAGATAAATTTGAATAAAAGTGTGAATGATAGAATTTAATCATTTTGAATAAATTAAAATCAATATGTAAATTTATTCAGTGTAAATTACAGTGAATTCCTTCTGATAATTAAAAGTTTGTAAAATACAAATATTTAGCAGTGGTTCATGTGGTTAATTAATTGGCCAGGTTTAGTTATTGTTATGGTAAAGATACAAATGAGGATTCCACCAAAATGACATTGAAATAAATGAAATAAGAATTATTTTAGAATACTACTATGTTGAAATCCACATGACCACAAAAATTTCACCTTTTTTCTACCATTCATGAAGAATAATTATAATCTGAATAATTAACAGTTTAAGAAGTTTAGGTCTTCTCATTCTGCCACTCAAAGCATATATGTTAAGAGCAGAAAGCACAGACTGCCAGGCACCTCTTCTGGAGAGTCTGATTCAGTTTGTGTGGAATGGAGCCCAGAAATTTATTTTTTAAAATAAATATCCCAAAATACCTTATCAGAGAGGGTGAGAAGAAATGAGGTAGACTAGGGAGGAGGTCTTGGGAAAACCCATAATCTACCAGAGGCCACCTCTGTGCCTCTGACAGTCACTCTTCACGTTGCCTTGACCACTCCTGCCAGAGGAAAGAACTTAGGAGAAGGTTGCTTCCTGTAGCCAAGTTTTCCATAATCATTTCAGAATTCCTCAAATATTCAAAGACAAAGAAAAAAAGGAGGGAGAAATCATAACATATACACGCAACGGTGTATTATACATCTTCTGTTTTATCATCTTCATGCCAGAGCATTTAAATATTTTATTACTCATATCATCGGTTTAGGGTATTTTTGTTTAAGAACTGTACTGACATTTTTTATTTTTTTGTTGAAATATGGTTGGCATACAATATTATAGTCGTTTCAGATAGCAAGTATTTAGACTAAGCAATGTAGGATGACTTGTAGAAATGTAGAAAAATTCACTCAATAAAAAGACAGGCTAGTAATAGGTTAATCAAAGATTTTTTTTAATACATGTTAGCCCACATAGATGCATGCATGTGCACACACTCACAGCTGTGATAAAGTTTTGACCTTTGAAAATAAACATCAAATTCCCTCCTTTTGTTTTAGCTTGTTATTTCTAGTGCTTTACTATTTGAGTTGTAAGATGTACCACTATTATATACTAAAAATGTTTAATATGTAAAATTAATCATTTAAAAGGCAATTATGAATTATGCAAGATGTGACAGATTTTTAGATGTACCTATATCACTGTAAATTTTTAGATGTACCTTTATCACTGTAAAGTTACAGTTAGGCAAATATATAAGGAAGTGTTTCTCTCTAGAGAGTGATTTAAATTTAAAACCAAGCACTGAATTCTCATTTAAGTTTCATAAAATTATGAGGCAAAAAAAAGCTCCAGCACTTGTTTGTATATTTATGAAATTAAGGCAGCTCATTGGGGCCATTTATTTTGGTAATAATTTATTGTGGCTATTACACAGTCATAGCATGACATTTTGACACACAGATCAAAAGATTAAACCAATATAACAAATCTTTGTTCTTTTATACACTGTACCTGTACTAGTTGGGGATAAAATAGCATTCCTTTGCTTCTATCTGATAAGCCCCTCCTTAAGTGCAGTAACTCATTTTCCTGAAAATAGTTGGAAAAATTAATTGTAAAAGTGAGATATACTCCACCTGATTTAAAAAAAACCCTCCTTGATTACTACTGCAGTTTCTAAAGCACTGGTTGTCACATTTCAGTGTACACAATAATCACCTGGGGTGCTTATTTAAAATTTGGATTCCCAAAGATTTACCTGCAGGGATTCTGATGAGGTAAATCTGACATAGGTCCCAAGATCCCACATTTAAAGCCAAGTTCTCCAGGTGCTTTTGATGTAGATTGTCCATGGATTCACCTCTGATAAATCCTGTCTGTCATAGATCTAACTTTATTCTGTATAGGAATCCCCTGGGATTGTTGTTAAAATGCAAGTTCTGATTCAGTGGTTCTTGGAGGAGGGGATCTGAGGATTCTAACATGTTCCTAGGTTAGATGAATGCCTATACAACGTGGACCACACTTTGAGAAGCAGGCTTCTAAAACCTAAACTTTTGGTAAACATAAATCAATATCCTTAGAGATAAAATAACTTACAGCAAAGTCATAATACTTATCAGTAAGTAGTCCTGGGTGGTGGACAGTGTGGTTCAGGCGGTTTTAGCTAGTAAGAGGGTTATTTAGTGATTATACTAATTAAGGACTGAATTATCCTTTAGAGAAGACTTGATTAGTCCATAGATCTGACTTATTGGATCAAAAATAAGTCCCACTGTTCACTAGACAGAAAGGAGCCTCCAGCTAGGTCCAGTGAGAGTTGTTCAAAGATAACGGGACTTTTACAGCTTCAACTCTTCAACAGTTTAACTGTTAGAACAGTTGTGATGAAGTACACCATTCAGTTTTATACCACTTGGACAAATGCTCCTATGGGTGGAAAATTTTCCTTTTAACACTAAAGGTAGAGAATTTGCCCCACAAACAGGGCAGATGATTATAAAGTCATAAAAAATTTGGTTAACAGATTTATAAGTTTTCTCAAATGCCTTCTTTCCAACATTATTAGTTCTGTTTTCATCTTATGTTAAGAACTGGATTCAACAGTTGATAGAGCTCAATATCAGTCCCTTGATTTAAACAACAGACTTCATGCTGACTATATTTTGTGTGAGATAGATGAGGAACTCTCCACTTAGTCTATTTCCTTGAGTTCCATCAGGCAGACCTAAGTCTCAAACACGTTCATTTGGCTGAATATAAAAAAACCTATGGTTTTCTTTGGAAATCCATGAAATACAGACACTACGTTTAGCTAAAGACATAATTTTATGCAATACTGAAGAATTTGCAATGTTGGTATAGGTATGTTTTGTGAGTAATAGTATTTGTGAGAAAAGTGTTCCTGCTAACTTCCTTAGGCAATTCCAACCCTGGAAAAACTATCCAGTCAGAAGAACAAGTATTTTAGGAACTTATGCAAAAACCACAGTGAACCTAGACAGAGGGAAGTTTGTTTCAGACTGTTTGTGGACAGAGGGTCAGGTGAGTGGCCACAAGTGGCAAGGAGGCCATGAGAGGAGTGGTTGGAGAATCCTATGAAGTTCTATTCTTTACCTCCCCACTGAGTTGTCCAGTGACAACCAGTACCCACCCTACATCACAGAGAAAAGGCTAGACCTCTAGATGCCTGAGCCCACAAGTTGGGGTGAGGAGGTGATGCAAAAGGGGGCAGATGGATTCTTTAGACAACCTCTACTCATCCACTCCTTCCAGATCCCTGGAGCTGGCAGATTGGTAGATTATAACTTGAGGGCCTTGCAGTACCATTGCTAATCTCGAAGGAGTTAAAGAGAAGCTCTGAACAAAGGAGCTGCCTGGTAAGTGGGCAGTAAACTGGAGTAACTAACAGCAGTTCATACTGTATCTGGGGCTTTGCACCTCTTCCTCGTCCTTAAATTCTCTGGGACTGACACAGACTAGGCAGAGCCCTAGGCCCTTCTCCAGTATACCAGACCAGACAAGATGATAGACCCCCCTTACCTATCCTCACATGAGTTCACAGGCCAAAATAACTAGGCACCAAGGTAACCACATTAAGGAATTTTCCCAAAAAACACAAGCAAGGAGGAAGAGGTAGAAAATGTGAAAATATACTATGACATGTGGAAGGCACAAGGAAAATGCTAACCTCCTAGGCATCTAGGAGTCCTAGAAAAAGGCATGCTTTTAGAAAAAAACACATATGTGAGAGAGAAACAATGAGAAAAAATTTCAAACATTAAGATTTTCTCTCCTAAGCCATGGAAGACAGATGTTGGCATCTATTAGCAAAAGAAAATTCCAACAGGTCAAGGGGCACCAACGTTCTGCAAAAGAATTTTAGGACCACTCATCTGAACTCCTCTGGACAGAGACTTGGGAGTCAGCAAACTGGCCAGCTAATTCTGGCTCTACTAAATCTGACTTAGATTGCCTTATTTATTAACAGTAATGTTCAAAATTTGATAAAGAGAGCAAATCTGGTCCTGTGCTGCATATAATTTTTTAAAATGTTTTATTAAGGTATTATTGATATACAATCTTGTGAAGGTTTCACATGAAAAAGCAATGTGGTTACTACATTTACCCATATTATAAAGTCCCCACCCATACCCCATTGCAGTCACTGTCCATCAGTGTAGTGAGATGCCATAGATTGACTATTTGCTTTCTCTGTGCTACACTGTTTTCCCCATAACCCCTCATACCATGTGTACTAAACATAATATCCCTCAATCTCCATCTCCCTCCCTCCTGACCCGCCCTCCCACACCCCTCCCCTTTGGTAACCGCTAGTCCCTTCTTGGAGTCTCTGACTCTGCTGCTGTTTTATTCCTTCAGTTTTGCTTCATTGTTATACTCCACAAATGAGGGAAATCATTTGGCACTTGTCTTTCTCTGCCTGGGTAATTCACTGAGCATAATACCCTCCAGCTCCATCCATGTTGTTGCAAATGGTAGGATTTGTTTTATTCTTATGGCTGAATAGTATTCCATTGTGTATATATACCACCTCTTCTTTATCCATTCATCTACTGATGGACACTTAGGTTGCTTTCATTTTTTGGCTATTGTAAAAAGTGCTGCAATAAACATAGCGGTGCATATGTCTTTTTGAATCTGAGAACTCGTTTTCTTTGGGTAAATTCCAAGGAGTGGGATTCCCAGGTCAAATGGTATTTCTACTTTTAGTTTTTTGAAGAACCTCCATATTGCATTCTACAATGATTGAACTAGCTTACATTCCCACCAGCAGTGTAGGAGGGTTGCCCTTTCTCCTCATCCTAGCGAGCATTTGTTGTTCTCAGTCTTTTCGATGCTAGCCATCCTTACTGGTGTGAGGTAATATCTCATTGTGGTTTTAATTTGCATTTCCCTGATGATTAGTGATGTGGAGCATCTTTTCATGTGTTTGTTGGCCATCTGAATTTCTTCTTTGGAGAATTGTCTCTTCATATCCTCCACCCATTTTTTTAATCAGGTTATTTGCTTCTTGGGTGTTGAGGCATGTGAGCTCTTTATGTATTTTGGATGTTAACCCCTAATAGGATATGTCGTTTACAAATGTATTCTCCCATACTGTAGGATGCCTTTTTGTTCTGTTGATGGTGTCCTTTGCCATACAGAAGCTTTTTAGTTTGATGTAGTCCCATGTGTTCATTTTTGCTTTTGTTTCCCTTGCTCGAAGAGATGCATTCAGGAAAAAGGTTTTCATGTTTATATTCAGGAGATTTTTGCCTATGTTATCTTCTAAGAGTTTTATGGTTTTGTGACTTACATTCAGGTCCTTGATCCATTTCGAGTTTACTTTTGCATATGGGGTTAAACAATAATCCAGTTTCACTCTCTTGCATGTAACTGTCCAGTTTTGCCAACACCAGTTGTTGAAGAGGCTGTCATTTCCCCATTGTATGTCCATGGCTCCTTTATTGTATATTAATTGACCATATATGGTTGGGTTTATATCTGGGCTATCTAGTCTATTCCATTGGTCTATGGTTCTGTTCATGTGCCAGTACCAAATTGTCTTGATTACTATGGCTTTATAGTAGAGCTTGGCTTTGGCTATTCGGGGTCTTGTGGTTCCATATGAATTTCAGAATGATGTGCTGTAGTTCACTGAAGAATGCTGTTGGTGTTTTGATAGGAATTGCATTGAATCTGTAGATTGCTTTAGGCAGGATGGCCATTTTGACAATATTAATTCTTCCTATCCATGAACACGGGATGTGTTTCCTTTTATTGGTATCTTCTTTAATTTCTCTCATGAGTGTCCTGTAGTTTTCAGAGTATAGGTCTTTCACTTCCTTGGTTAGGTTTATTCCTAGGTATTTTATTCTTTTTGATGCAATTGTGAATGGAATAGTTTCCCTGATTTCTCTTCCTGCTAGTTCATCGTTAGTGTATAGGAATGCAACAGATTTCTGTGTATTAATTTTATATTCTGCAACTTTGCTGAATTCAGATTTAGATCTAGTAGTTTTGGAGTGGATTCTTTAGGGTTTTTTATGTACAGTATCATGTCATCTGCAAATAGTGACAGTTTGACTTCTTCTTTACCAATCTGGATGCCTTGTATTTCTTTTTTTTTTGTCTGATTGCCATGGCTAGGACCTCCAGTACTATGTTGAATAACAGTGGATAGAGTGGGCATCCCTGTCTTGCTCCCTATCTTAGATGAAAAGCTTTCAGCTTCTCGCTGTTAAGTACAATGTTTGCTGTGGGTTTGTCATATATGGCCTTTATTATGTTAAGGTATTTGCCCTCTATACCCCTTTTGTTGATAGTTTTTGTCATGAATAGATGTTGAATTTTGTCAAATGCTTTTTCAGCATGCATAGAGATGATCATGTGGTCTTTTTCCTTCTTTTTGTTGATGTGGTGGATGATGTTGATGGATTTTTGAATGTTGTATCATTCCTGCATCCCTGGAATAAATCTTGCTTGATCATGATGAATGATCTTTATGATGTAGTTTTTAATTCAGTTTGCTAATATTTTGTTGAGTATTTTTGCATCTATGTTCATCAGGGATTTTGGTCTGTAATTTTCTTTTTTGTGGTGTTTTTGCCTGGTTTTGGTATTAGAGTGATGCTGGCTTCATAGAATGAGTTTGGGAGTATTCCCTCATCTACTTTTTGGAAAACTTTAAGGAGGATAGGTATTAGGTCTCCACTAAATATTTGATAAAATTCATCAGTGAAACCGTCTGGTCCAGGAGTTTTCTTCTTAGGTAGTTTTTGATTACCTATTCAATTTCATTGTTGGTAATTGGTCTGTTCAGATTTTCTGTTTCTCCCTGGGTCAGCTGTGGAGGTTGTGCTTTTCTAGAAAGTTGTCCATTTCTTTTAGGTTATCCAGTTTGTTAGCATATAGTTTTTCATACTATTCTCTAATAATTCTTTTTATTTCTGTGGTGTCTGAAGTGATTTTTCCTTTCTCATTTCTGATTCTGTTTATGTGTGTAGACTCTCTTTTTCTCTTAATAAGTCTGGCTAGAGTTTTATCTATTTTATTTTCTCGAAGAACAAGTTCCTGCTTTCATTGATTCTTTCTATTGTTTTATTCTTCTCGATTTTATTTATTTATGCTCTAATCTTTATTATGTCCCTCCTTCTACTGACTTTGGGCCTCATTTGTTCTTCTTTTTCTAGTGTCATTAATTGTGAATTCAGACTGTTGATATGGGATTGTTCTTCTTTCCTGAGATAGACCTGTATTGCAATATAGTTTCCTCTTAGCATGGCTTTCGCTGCGTCCCAGAGAATTTGCTTTGTTGAATTATTGTTGTCTTTTGTCTCCATATATTGCCTGATTTCTGTTTTTATTTGGTCATTGATCCATTGGCTATTTCAGAAAATGTTGTGAAGCCTCCATGTGTTTGTGGGATTTTTCATTTTCTTTGAGTAATTTATTTGTAGATTCATATCCTTGTGTTATGAGAAACTTGTTGGTACAATTTCAATCTTTTTGAATTTATCAAGGCTCTTTTTGTGGCCTAGGATATGTTCTATTCTTGAAAATGTTCCATGTGCACTTGAGAAGAATGTGTATTCTGCTGCTTTTGAGTATAGATGTCTGTTAGGTCCATGTGTTCTAATGTGTTGTTCAGTGCCTGTGTCTCCTTATTTATTTTCTGTCTGGTTGATCTATCCTTTGCATGGAGTGGTGTGTTGAAGTCTCCTAGAATGAATGCATTGCATTCTATTTATTCCTTTTAATTTTGTTGTAATTGTTTCACATATGGAGATGCTCCTGTGTTGGGTGCATAGATATTTATAATGGTTATATATTCTTGTTGGACTGATACCTTTATCATTATGTTATGTCCTTCTTTGTCTCTTGTGACTTTCCTTGTTTTGAAGAATATTTTATCTGGTACAAGTTCTGCAACTCCTCTTTTTTCTCCCTATTAGTTGCATGAAATATCTTTTTCCATCTTTTCTTCACTTTTAGTCTGTGTATATCTTTGGGTTTAAAGTGAGTCTCTTGTAGGCAGCCTATAGATGTGTCTTGCTTTTTTATCCATTCAGTGACTCTATGTCTTTTGATTGGTGCATTCAGTCCATTTACATTTCAGGTGATTATCAATAGGTATGTACTTATTGCCATTGCAGGCTATAGATTCGTGGTTACCAAAGGTTCAAGGGTAACTTCCTCACTATCTAAGAGTCTAACTTTACACACTTAATATGGTATTACAAGTACAATCTAAAGGTTCTTTTTTTTATCCTCCTTTTTCTTCCTCATCCATTCTTTATATATTAGGTATCATATTCTGTACTCTGTCTATCCCTTGATTGACTTTGGGGATAGTTAATTTAATTTTGCATTTGCTTAGTAATTCGCTGTTCTACTTTCTTTACTGTGGTTTTATTACCTCTGGTGACAGCTATTAAACCTTAGGAACACTTCCATCTATAGCAGTCCCTCCAAAATACACTGTAGAGATGATTTGTGGGAGGTGAATTCTCTCAGCTTTTGCTTATCTGGAAATTGTTTAATTCCTCCTTCAAATTTAAATGGTAACCTTACTGGATAAAGTAATCTTGTTTTGAGGCCCTTCTGCTTCATTGCATTAAATACATCATGCCACTCCCCTCTGGCCTGTAAGGTTTCTGCTGAGAAGTCTGATGATAGCCTGATGGGCTTTCCTTTGTATGTGATCTTATTTCTCTCTTTGGCTTCTTTTAATAGTCTGTCCTTATCCTTGATCTTTGCCATTTTAATTATTATATGTCTTGGTGTTGTCTTCCTTGGGTCCCTTGTGTTGGGAGTTCTGTGCATCTCCATGGCCTGAGGGACTATATCCTTCCCCAGATTGGGGAAGTTTTCAGTGATTACCTCCTCAAAGACACTTTCTATCTCTTTTTCTCTCTCTTCTTCTTCTGGTACCCCTATAATGTGAATATTTTTCCTTTTGGATTGGTCACACAGTTCTCTCAATATTCTTTCATTCCTAGAGATCTTTATTTCTCTCTGTGCCTCAACTTCTTTGTATTCCTCTTCTCTAATTTCTATTTCATTTATTGTCTCCTATACCGAATCTAATCTGCTTTAAAACCTTCCATTGTATGTTTCATTTCTGATACTATGTTACATCATGATTGGATCTCCCACCAGAATTCATTCCTGAGTCCTTGAATATTTTTCTGTACCTCCGTGAGCATGTTAATGATTTTTATTTATTTATTTTTTCTTTTTAAGTTTGACATTTTCATTTTTATTTAATTTTTTTTTTACAATTTATTTTTTTTTAGTATCATTAACCTACAATTACATGAGCAATATTGTGATGATTAAACTACCCCATTCATCAGGTCCCCCCCTCACCCCTATTACAGTCACTGTCCATCAGCGTAGTGAGATGAGAATCACTACTTGTCTTCTCTGAGCTGTACAGTCCCCCCCCGTGCCCCCCCACCCTATGTCTGCCAATCG
>JAQQAC010016209.1:28584835-28648828 GCA_029783875.1 Phataginus tricuspis
ATATAGTCCCATTTGTTCATTTTTGCTTTTGTTTCCCTTGCCCGGGGTATATGTTCATGAAGAAGTCGCTCATGTTTATGTCCAAGAGATTTTTGCCTATGTTTTTTTCTAAGAGTTTTATGGTTTCATGATTTACATTCAGGTCTTTGATCCACCTTGAGTTTACCTTTGTGTATGGGGTTAGACAGTAGTCCAGTTTCATTCTCTTACATGTAGCTGTCCAGTTTTTCCAACACCAGCTGCTGAAGAGGCTGTCCTCTCCCCATTGTATATCCAGGGCTCCTTTATCAAATATTAATTGACTGTAGGTGTTTGGGTTAATGTTTGGATTTTCTATTCTGTTCCACTGGTCTGTGGGTCTGTTTTTGTGCCAGTACCAAATTGTCTTGATTACTGTGGCTTTGTAGTGGAGCTTGAAGTCAGGGAGTGTAATTCCCCCTGTTTGATTCCTCCTTCTAAGGATTGTTTTGGCTATTCGGGGTCTTTTCTGGTTCCATATGAATTTTAGAATTATTTGTTCCAGTTCATTGAAGAAAGCTGTTGGTAGTTTGATAGGGATAATGATTTTTATTTTGAAATCTCTTTCAGGAAGATTTATGAGTTTGATTTCATTTGAATCTTTCTCTGGTGTATTCATAATTTTGTTTTGAACCAGATTCTTTTGATGTTTCATATTTGTATATGGCGCTCTCTAGTGCCTAGAAGCTCTTCTCTCTTGAGCTGCTCAGCCCCTGTAGCAATGTCAGGGGTTGCAGGGGAGGTGTGTTGATGACTGGGGGGAGGAAAGAGCTGTTTCCTGCTTCCTGGCTGCTATGCCTGTCTCCATTGCCAGAACCAGTGAGAAGAGCACACAGGTATAAGCCTCTTTGCTTTGCATTTGTAGCTGCTTTAGGTGGTGCTTCCCTCTCTGGCCTAGTGCCAGGGCAGGGTTTGCCGTTTTGCAAGCCAGGTGTGGGCTTTCTGGGAGGAAGGCGCAGCAGGCTCTGTATCATGGAGGTGGACTTTGGAGCTGCGTAGCCAGCCAGGGGCCTGGAGCATCTGAAGATTGTGAAAGTTCCCAACCTGGTGTGCAGAGTGGGCAGGACAATTTTGTCTATGTGTCCTTACTCCTGAGCAGTAAGCTCTGTGCAGTCCTTGCCTCTTTAGCAGCCCTCTCACTGTTAGGAAGTCTCTCAGACTGCTCACCTTTCTTTTGTCCCAGAGGCAGCCAGATGTGGATCCCTGTTTTCCACAAGCAGCTGGAATCTCAGCATCTCCAGGTATTCTGCCTGTCTTAGCTTTCCAACACCCCTAATCATGAGAGCACCATGAAATGTAGGTCTGTGCTTCCAGAGAAGATCTGCAGATCTAGGTGTTCAGCAGGCCCAGGTCTCCACTCCCTCCCCACTCTGTTTGTCTTACTCCTGCAGGTGAGCTGGGATGGGGGAAGGGCTTTGGTCCCACCGGGCCATGGCTTTGGTACATTACCCTGTTCTGTGAGATTTATTCTTTTCTCTAGGTGTATGCAGCCTGGCACAACCTTCTTTCCTGTTGCTGTTTCAGGATTGTTGCATTATACTCTTGTATTGTATGCGGTTTTAAGGAGGAAGCCTCTGTCTCACCTCTCACACCGCCATCTTTAATCCCTGTCTTTGCTGCGTATAATTATAAGGAATATATATGGATGCTTTTATCTTACTTTCACATACTTTTAATATGAGATTATTAGTAATAACATAACTCTAGATTGTTTATTAAAATATTGATTTTAGGAACCAGAAAAGACCCCGAATAGCCAAAACAATCCTTAGAAGGAGGAATCAAACAGGGGGAATTACGCTCCCTGACTTCAAGCTCCACTACAAAGCCACAGTAATCAAGACAATTTGGTACTGGCACAAAAACAGACCCACAGACCAGTGGAACAGAATAGAAAATCCAAACATTAACCCAAACACCTACAGTCAATTAATATTTGATAAAGGAGCCCTGGATATACAATGGGGAGAGGACAGCCTCTTCAGCAGCTGGTGTTGGAAAAACTGGACAGCTACATGTAAGAGAATGAAACTGGACTACTGTCTAACCCCATACACAAAGGTAAACTCAAGGTGGATCAAAGACCTGAATGTAAATCATGAAACCATAAAACTCTTAGAAAAAAACATAGGCAAAAATCTCTTGGACATAAACATGAGCGACTTCTTCATGAACATATACCCCGGGCAAGGGAAACAAAAGCAAAAATGAACAAATGGGACTATATCAAGTTGAAAAGCTTCTGTACAGCAAAGGACACCATCAGTAGAACAAAAAGACATCCTACAATATGGGAAAATATATTCATAAATGATGTATCTGATAAGGGGTTGACATCCAAAATATACAAAGAACTCACGCACCTTAACAAACAAAAAGCAAATAACCCAATTAAGAAATGGGCACAGGACATGAATAGACACTTCTCTAAAGAAGAAATTCAGATGGCCAACAGGCACATGAAAAAATGCTCCACATCGCTAATCATCAGAGAAATGCAGATTAAAACCACAATGAGATATCACCTGACACCAGTGAGGATGGCCAACATCCAAAACACAAACAACAACAAATGTTGGCGAGGATGTGGAGAGAGGGGAACCCTCCTACATTGCTGGTGGGAATGCAAATTAGTTCAACCATTGTGGAAAGCAGTATGGAGGTTCCTCAAAAAACTCAAAATAGAAATACCATATGACCCAGGAATCCCACTCCTAGGAATTTACCCCAAGAATGCAGCAGCCCAGTTTCAAAAAGACAGATGCACCCCTATGTTTATTGTAGCACTATTTACAATAGCCAAGAAATGGAAGCCCATCAGTAGATGAATGGATTAAGAAGATGTGGTACATATACACAATGGAATATTACTCAGCCATAAGAAAAAAACAAATCCTACCATTTGCAACAACATGGATGGAGCTGGAGGGTATTATGCTCAGTGAAATAAGCCAGGCCAAAAAAGACAAGTACCAAATGATCTCACTCATATGTGGAGTATAAGAACAAAGAACAAAAAAAAAAAAACACAAAAAACTGAAGGAACAAAACAGCAGCAGACTCACAGAACCCAAGAACGGACTAATAGTTACCAAAGGGAAAGGGACTGGGGAAGAAGGGCGGGAAGGGAGGGATAAGAGGGTAAAAGGGGCATTATGATTGGCAGACATAGGGTGGGGGGGCACGGGGGGGACTGTACAGCTCAGAGAAGACAAGTAGTGATTCTCATCTCACTACGCTGATGGACAGTGACTGTAATAGGGGTGAGGGGGGGACCTGATGAATGGGGTAGTTTAATCATCACAATATTGCTCATGTAATTGTAGGTTAATGATACTAAAATAAAATAAATTGTAAAAAAAAAATATTGATTATAAGTATAACCTGTATACTGACATTAAAATTACTTTCTTATTTAGTCTATTTTATTCTATTTAAATTACAAAGGTAATATATGTATATCACAAAATACTGATTTTACAAATTTTTATATTTATTTTAAAGTTTTGAATTTATAGTTCCATTGCCAAGGATTGTGGATCACATTCATACAGGGAGAACAGAGTTGAAATCTCCTAATTAATCTTGCCCTCCCCAAACCATGCATCCCTCAGAAGTAATCTTTGAAACTCAGTCTGAGCTAAACTGTAGAGACACAAAAGAAATTACCATTTTTGTGAATATATAATTATAATAATCTTCCAATTTCTAGAACTTTGAAACTTTTCAGCTTTAACCCCAGAATGTAAGCATTTTGAATCTCATTTTTGTTATTTTATTAAAAACTAAAGCAGAAATTTGGTTCATTTAAAGGAAGGTTTTAATACTGGGTGAACCATAAATTCACTAAGAACCATTTCAACAAAAGGGTTTTTGTTTTGATGATTGATTTTGTTAACAAGCAACTATCAAACTCTAGAATCAGTGTTTTAAAGAACTGGAAAATACCAGATAATAAATAGTAGACATATCTGTAACATCCAAGTCTCAACACAAGTATTGACTTGAGGCTCTGATTTCTAAAGCTGAGTGAAACAGAGTTCATGGTATGAACATTATTTAAGGTATCATTTGATATATTCACTGGTAGGCTACCTTCTTCTTCAACATGTAAAATTATAGGAATTTTAACAAATTCACTGAGAGCAGAGAAGTTACTTTTTCCCATTGTATCCAAAAATAATATTCAAACATTTTATTATTTTTCATCTCAAATCTGTTTATTTTGTTATCTCATGATGTGCACATGTGCATTGAATGAGCAGTAGTAATTTCTCATGATACCCTAAGTAAAAGTTCATTTTCTGTATAAATAAATATTCAGTTTTGATATTTAATAGATGAAGTAAAATTAGAAAATCTATTAATTAAAAAATTTTAAATATTGGAATAACACAGAATTTCAATATACAGAAAGACAAGATTTGTAAATTTGGAGTACTCCTAGCTTTGTACAGATCAAACAACATTTCAAGGAAAATTGATTTACCATCATTATTTATTCATTTTTATCTGATGATGCTTAGGCATTTATAGGCTTGTAAATACATATAATTTCTTTTCAAAATAGTTCATGTTGAAGAGATGGAGAAAATTATGCATTTCTCTTAAGAGTAGAGAATGCTAATTGCTCTGAATTTATAACAAGACAACTTCAATCCTCAGCAATTTGAAAGGGGTTTTGACATTCATGGTGATTTCTTTACATCATGAGGTTTTGCATTTTATAATTTCCCAAGGAAAACACAAATAAATTATAATATCTGATAGTAACATAAAAGAGTATCTTTAATTAGAAATTATACTAAAAAAATGTGCAAAGCTTTTCATTGTAAATATTACACTGATAATAATTTATATATTTACCCTTTCCCACAAATAGTGTACTGCTAAAGTCTAGGTGTGAAAAGTATTGTCTCTATAGTTTTATCTATATTCTTGATGTCTGAACATTATTTCTGATAAAGGGCTAAATAAATCAAAAAATAATTTTTACAGTTAAATATGTTTTAATTTTATTTTTACATAATTAAAATGTGTTTAAATATTAGCATGATTTTCCCCTCCAGTTTTTTTGTAATCTTTAAGTGTATTTTTTATTGACCTATAGTTGATAAACAATATTATATTGGTTTGAAGTATACAACACAGTGACTCAGCAGTTATACATATTAGTAAATGCTTAACCCCAACAAGTACAGTTGCTATCTGTCAACACAGGAAGATGTTACCGAACCACTGACGATATTCTCCATGCTGCAGTAACATGCCCATCATCAACTTATATTATGATTAAGAATTTTTGTGCCCCTTTAGCCTCCTCACCCACCCCACCCATTCACCCCAACCCTTCCCTCATGGTAACTACCAGTCACTACTCAGTGTCTATTAGTCTACAGCCACTTTGTTTGTTTGTTTTGTTCTTAGATTCCACAAAGAAATGAAATCATATGGTGTTTGTCTTTCTCTGGCTTATTTCACTTAGCATAATACCCTCTAAATCCATCCATGTTGTTGCAAATGGCAGGGTTTCTTCCTTTTTTGTGGCTTAATAATATTCTGTTGTGTATATGTACCACATCATCTTTATCCATTCATCTATTGATAGACATTTTGCTTACTTCTATATCTTGGCTATTGTAACTAATGCAGCAATAAATATAGGGGTGCATATATCTTTTTGAATCAGAGATTTTGTTTTCTTTGGGTAAATCCTAGGAGTGGCATTAATGGGTTGAATGGTATTTCTATTTTTTAGTTTTTTGAGGACCCTCCATACTGCTTTCCACAGTGGTTGCACCAATTGACATTCCCAACAGTGTAGGAGGGTTCCCATTTCTCCACATCCTCACCAACACTTCTTATTTCTTGTCTTTTGGATAGTGGCCATTCTAACTGGTGTGAGGTGATATCTCATTGTGGTTTTGATTTGCATTTTCCTGATGATTAGTGATTTGGAACATCTTTTCATGTGTCTGTTGACCATCTGTATTTCTTCTTTGGAGAAATGTCTGTTCAGGTTCTCTGCCCATTTTTTAATTGGGTTATATGTTTTTTTGGAGTTGAGGCATATGAGTTCTTTCTGTATTTTGGATATTAACCCCTTATCAGATAAATTGTTTCTGTATATAGTCTCCCATAATGTAGATTGTCTTTTTGTTCTGCTGATGGTGTCTTTTGCTGTACAGAAGCTTTTTAGTTTGATTTAGTCTCACTTGTTCATTTTTTATTTTGTTTTCCTTGCCTGGGAGACATGTCAAGAAAACAAATTTCTAATGCTTATGGTCAAGAGATTTTGCCTATGTTTTCTTCAGAGAGTTTTATGGTTTCAAGTCTTATATTTATGTCTTTAATCTATTTCAAGTTTATTTTTGTGTATGGAATTAGGTAGTAATCCAGTTTCATTCTTTTCTGTGTAGCTGTCTCGTATTCCCAACATCATTTGTTGAAGAGGCTGTCTTTTCCCCACTGTATATTCATGGCTCCTTTATCACATGTTAATATACTGTGTATGTGTGGGGTTATTTGTGGGCTCTCTATTCTGTTCCATTGATCTATGGGTCTGTTCTCATGCCAGTAACAAACTGTTTTGATTACTGTAGCTTTGTAGTATAGATTTAAGCCAGGGAGCATGATACCCCAGCTTTGTTCTCCTCTCTCAGGATTGCTTTGGCTATTCAGAATCTTTTGTGGTTCCATATGAATTTTGGAATTTTTTGCTCTAGTTCACTGAAAAATGTTATTGGTATTTGGTAGGGATTGCATTGAATCTGTAAATTGCTATGGGCAGGATGGCCTTTTGAACAATATTAATTCTTCCTATCCTTGAGATGGGATACATTTCCATTGATTGTGTCATCTTCAGTTTCTTTCACCATTGTCATAGTTTTCAGAGTATAGTCCTTTCGCCTCCTTGGTTAGATTTATTCCTATGTATTTTTTTCTTTTTGATGTAATTGTAAATGGAATTGTTTTCCTGATTTCTTTCTGCTACTTCATTGTTAGTATATAGGGATGCAACAGATTTCTATGTGTTAATTTTGTATCCTGCAATTTTGCTGAATCCAGTTATTCTAATATATTTCTGGTGGTGTTTTTAGGCTTTTCTATATATAATATCATGTCATCTGCAAATAGTCACAGTTTTACTTTACCAATTTGGATGCCTTTTATCTCTTTCGCATGTCTGATTGCTGGGGCTAGGAATTCTAGTACTATGTAATAAAAGTGGTGAGAATGGGCATGCTTGTCTTGCTTCTGATCTTAGAGGAAAAGCTTTTAGCTTTTTACCATTCAGTATGATGTTAGCTGTGGGTTTGTCATATATGGGCTTTATTATGTTGAGGCATGTTCCCTCTATGCCCATTTTGTTAAGAGTTCTTTTCATGAATGGATGTTTAATTTTCTCATATGCTTTTTCAGGTTCTATTGAGATGATCATGTGGTTTTATCCTTTTAGTTAATGTGGTACATCACATTAGTTGGTTTATGAATATTGTACCATCCTTGCATCCCTGAACTATGCCCCACTCGGTCTTAATGGATAATCCTTTTGATATATTTTTGAATTCAGTGTGCTAATATTTTTGCATCTGTTCATCAGGGATATTGGTCTATAGTTATCATTCTTTGTGGTGTCTTTGCCTGATTTTGGTAGTATAATAATGCTAGCCTCATAGAATGAATTTGGAAGTATTCCCTCCTCTTCTGTTTTTTGGAATATTTTAAGAAGGATGGGTATTAGCTCTTCTTTAAATGTTGGGTAGAATTCACCTGTGAACCTATCTGGTATTGGAATTTTTTTGTCATTGGGAGGTTTTTGATTACCAATTCAATTTCTTTGCTGGTAACTGTTCTGTTCAGATTTTCTGTTTCTTCCTGAGTCAGTCTTGGAAGGTTGTACTTTTCTAGGAATTTGTCCATTTCTTCTAGGTCGTCCAATTTATTGGCATATAATTTTTTATAGAATTGTCTAATAATTCTTTGCATTTCAGTGGTGTCAGTTGTAACTTCTTTTCCATTTCTGGTTTTGTTTATTTGTACCCTCTCTCTTTTTTTCTTGATAAGTTTGGCCAGGAGTTTGTTTTATTTTGTTTGTCTGTTTAAAGTACTAGCTCTTGGTTGCATTGATTTTTTTCCTATTGTTTTATTCTCTATTTTATTTATTTCTGCTCTGATTTTTATTATGTCCCTTCTTCTACTAACTTTGGGCTTCATCTGTTCTTCTTTTTCTAGTTTCTTTAGTTGTGAGTTTAGACTGTTTATTTGGGATTGTTCTTGTTTATTGAGGTAGGCCTGTATTGCTACGTACTTCCCTCTTAGAACTACTTTTGCAGCATCCCACATATTTTGAGCTGTTGTATTTTTGTGTTCATTTGTCTCCATGTATTGCTTGATTTCTTCTTTGATTTGTTCATTGATCCATTGATTATTTAGAAGCATGTTGTTTAGCCTCCATGTGTTGGTGGGGTTTTTTGTTTGTTTTCTTCATGTAATTGATTTCTAGGTTCATACTATTGTGATCTGAAAAGATGCTTGATATAATTTCAACTTTCCTAAACTTATTAAGGCTCTTTCTGTATCCTAATTTTTGATTTTTTCCAGAGAACATTCCATGTGCACTTGAGAAAAGTGTGTA
This sequence comes from Phataginus tricuspis, assembly GCA_029783875.1. Lineage (NCBI taxonomy): Eukaryota > Metazoa > Chordata > Mammalia > Pholidota > Manidae > Phataginus > Phataginus tricuspis. Next base: position 28,593,492 of record JAQQAC010016209.1, read on the forward strand.
TCCTGCTGCTTTTGGGTGGAATTTTCTGCATATATTTGTTAAATATATTTGGTCAAATGTGTCATTCAATGCCTCTGTTTCCTAATAGAAAGCCCAGAAATAGGTGCACATAATAAGTGAGTAATCCTGAAACACCAGTAGCACCCCCCCAAATCTCTCTATCATCTAAAGCTTCTAGTCTTTGCAGATTGGGCAATGTTGGGACATTCCTTCAGAGTTTAGCCTCTCCTTCAAAGCTTAGTTGTAAACAACTCTACCACAGCCTTCAATTCCTGATTATATGGAGCCTAAATATTAGCCTGTAGTGGAAGGTCACGATCTTAGGTATTTTCTGAGTATGCCTCTGGCCCTGGACACATGCACGGCCTGGATTCCTGAACAGATGTGGGAACTTTTCAAAGTCCTTGCTACAAATTTCTTCACCAGCTTCTTCTTTACCAAGCTTTTTATTCTGTCTGCTTTTTGTACAGATTGTTGTCCTTTACCCCGGGTGGCTACAGTTAAACATTTGCATTTAACATTGGCTTTCAGCAAATCTACTCAGGAAGCCATTTTCCCCCTGGGAGTGCTTCATGCAGGTGAAACAAATGCAAGCCATTGGGGCAACCTCTCAGGGATCCACCACAGTCAAAACACACAACTATTTTTCTTTGAGAATAAGGTCTGTATTGCTCTCTCTGGTGCCAGAAAATTTTAACAGAATTGTGGGGTTTTGTTTTAATAGCTGCTGCCAAGATGGGAAGTAGGTTATGGTAAACAGTTATTTTAAAACACCAGAGCATTCTCTAACCAAAACTCAACAGTTTCTTTTTTCTTTGAATTTCCCTGGTTGTTTTAGTTTTTTATTAGATTTCAGAGTTTTGAAAAAATTGATCCTGAGAGTTTGTATCAGCCTATTATTTTTGTGAAGGGACAGAGTTTTGGACTTTCTTACTCTGCCCTTTTTGATTACTTAGAAAAGTTATTTTTTTATCTAAAGGGACTGGGTATAACTTGACGGTGGTTTCTGTTTTTTTCCCATAATCTTAATGATAAGCCACACTCTATTTGTTATTTGATTTTGATTCAATTATTACTGCTCTTCCTTTTTTTTGTAGCTATATACTCCTCCCTATATGCCCAAGCCAGTAAATTATCAGTGTTAAATTAACATAAATAAAATGAAATCACACCTGGCCACAAACACCTGGAAACAATGATTGATTTCATGGTAACCGCTGGGATTTGGGAGGAATTTATGTGAAAGCTAAAGTCTCAACCAAAATGGTGAGTATTCACAAAATTACACATAATATGAATCTCCTACCCATGGGGAGGCCTTCTCCCACTTTAGCGACTCTCCCTTCCATCTTAGCATAAATTGCCATCCTGCAATAAGCAATTGCATGCTTTTTAAAGAAAAATGTGAGAAGAAATATCTGGAAATGAGATTATATGGAGCCTAAATATTAGCCTGTAGTGGAAGGTCATGTACCCAATTAGTAGTGATTTATTACTAGATCTCTGAGTTTTTTATCAGTGGCACTATTAGTCAGTCTAAGATTCCGCATGCTTTGGGAGTACTAATATTATAGCGCCAGGGGACAACACTTCAAATGCTTTATACCAGATGAAGGCACAGTAATTCTTATTTTCCCATGTTGATGTTAATTTCATGGACCGACTTGCTCTTGAAGTAAGCCATAAAATGTGGAGAAAGACTATAGCAAATTTTCAGGTTTGCCACTTTCAAACTGAATTCTCAATAATTTAAATTTATTATTGTGTTCACTTTTCCTAACACAATTTAATTCAACAGTATAAAGCAAATTTTCTAGGCATGGGGAAAGTAAACACATGAGAAAGAGGATGACTCCTGTCCTCAAGATAGTCACAATCAAGTGAAAAAGGCAAATTAGCATAGGGCTGCCCCCTGGAGTAGGTGCCTCCTCAGGTGGATTATAAAAGCTTGCTGAGCATTTATCACATTCATAAGAATAAGAAAAAATGCATCTTTGCTTCATTGTGTGTAGCTATGTGCCAGTACAGCCTTGCACTCAACAGGATGCCCCCCTTGAAATCTTTAGTAGTGTATATGGTATCCTAGAACATGGTCACTGATTTCTGTAATACAGACAAACACACTGACAATTTCTACAATAGAGAAAAGAATGCATTTCTATATGATGGTAGAGACAGGGATAATTGGTTAATAGAAATTTGACCAAGGAAGATGTGTAGACATTTGCCAGTAAAATAATGAGATGGCACAGGACTAATGTGCTTGGGAGAAGACTGCAAAAGGAGCAGCATTATCAAATTTCACTGACACTTAAGTGGCCAATTCTGAGAATTGTTTGTAATAAGTGACAGTAAATTGGTTGTATGAATAAGACAAAATGATACTGAGGAGGCCAGTAAATTTTAAGTTGTATAATTTAGATCTTGTTTTATTAAAGGCAAGAACTCAAATGAAGGTTTTGATCACAGGCACGGTCTGATTTCATCTTTGTTTTAGAAAGAGTATCTGGGGAGTACATGAAGAGTTGGAGACAGAAACCAGAGTCAGGCATACCAGCTAATGAGCTCTTGCTAATTTCTCTCTACTGCCCTCTGGTTTGCCTTCTGTGATACCGGCATGGGATACCCAAGGGCCAATATTTGATTACTAGCAATAGAAATAGAAAGAAGGATGTGAGAAGCCATATGAAAAAAGAGGTCACAAAATTGCACTTGGGGGAAGAAATAGGAAGAAGTAAAGGGGTACCAGGGAGAACCATTAGGATCAACCTGGATGTAAAGAGCAGTCTTGATGATGGTTTCAGTGATGTTCACACTTAAAGGAAAGCAATTTATATTACTTTAAGATTTAAACATTTTTAAAAAGCAAATTTGTTTTACTTTACTGACAGAACAAATTGATGGCAAATTTTTGAATAGGAACTCTTCTTCCAAGAACTGTGGTAGTGTTGGAGGAGAAAAAGTATTGATTTCATTGCCACAGTGACTTTTAGAGTCTAGGCACAGCTTCCTGGTATTTGCTAAGATAGTGTCATGTAGCATTCTCTATATTTTTATTAAGCAATCCATTTGTATGTTATTCTATTTAAATAAATGTTACCTTCTCAAAATACCTGTGGAATAATCTCTTAGGCACACAGTTAAGATTGTGTTAAAATTACTGAATTTTTCAGTGCAGGCATACAAATCTTTCTGAATCTTTCACCTTCATTGAATCTTCCAGCATCTCTCTCTGACTTCATTATTATTAATTATTCAATTAAAAATTATTTATTTAAAATTGCAGCAATTATTCTGCCCTGGTCAGGTTATCATATATATATTTTTAAAGTCAAGTAATGATCTTGAATGATTACTGGCTTCTTTCTATTTTATGCAATTTAACATTTTGTAATTTCAGCTTAGCTCTATTTGCCTATCTAGCCTTCAAACTCATATACTTTTCCCACAAAACTCAAACAAATAATTTACAAATCCTGGAAGGATCTAGGCTGAAGATAAGAGAATAAGTAGAATTTAAGATTTATAAGACAATACAGATATTATCTATCTAGGTCAATATGTTTTTATAAGACTGAAGTTATTTGTATCTAAAGGTCAACCATGACATGTCCAAGGTTACCCAGCCAATTAGTTATAGAGCTGGGATTAAACCTTTCCCATTTTGTGTCCTTCCTTTCTAGGTCATTAGTAGTTGGTCTTTTTGCAAAGTTGCATGCAACTGCGCTATTTGAGGAATGTTATTATCTAGATACACAGAATGAAAAAAAGTTTTCTGTGTTTGTTTATTCCAGTGTTGCTCAGCAGCTGCATCTGGGGAGGTCTCTCCCTGCATGCTAGGTGATGCACTAGGAGAAACCTCAACCTGGACAGGGGAGGGTTCTTGACTCTGAATGAGGAAGAATTCTCGAGTAGTTCAGGTGAGTGTAGGTAGAAAGGAATTCATTAAAGCAAGAGAGCAGGGAATGGTAGCTGCCTTGCAGGCAGCAGAGAGTGAGGAAGAGAAGAGGCAGGAAAGGAAAGCTCATTGAACTCCTGCGTGGCATGGGGCAGATCTCTTGTCAGGTCCTAAAGGCAGGGTCACCTGGCATCCAGTGTCTGCTTGAATCTGCAGGGCATGGAAACTAAGTCCCTACCACCCCAGGATTTGGGGGAGCTGCAGAGCAATGGATGGACTCAGATTATGTTCTGAGAACTTCCCAAAGGCAAAGAAAGGAGATTCTCAGGCAGGCTACTTAAGAGCATGATTGTACAGCCACAGTCCTGTCCAGGTCACCCAAGCAATAGGACCTTGCAAACCCAAGTCAGAGCTCTCAGTAGCTTCTCCCTATTTGTCTGGTGTAGAACAGAGGGAGTGAAGACTTGTGCTTGAGTCTAGAAAATTGAATGAAAATAGCAAAGTAATGAAGACGCTTACCACTGGAAAAGTGCAGAGACAAAACTCAGTAAGTTAAGCAGTGAGTTTTTATTTAAGGCAAAAAATACACTCTTGAATAAAGAGAAGTGTGGGCAACCTGAGAGAGGCGGTGCCCTTAAAGGTTTTATAGGGCCTTTTGGGTAGGGATCAGCATAAGGTATGATGTATACAAGTGATTCATTATGCCTTTGAAATTTTGTCTTAAGAGTAGGCTTATTTAGGTGACTATGTTGACCTAGATTTTGGCATTCTCTATCCATGTATGTTCATTTACACTTCAGAGGTCTATCTCCTGTCCTGGTTGCAAAGTTACTTAATTGATTAAGGGGCTGGAAGAAGAGGAAGAACAGCCTATAGATTAAGTTAAAGAATGAGATGCGTCTTTTTTGCAGGCTAAGTAGATTTTACAATGGCTTGACTCTTGTCTCATTTCCCTGCCCTACCTCACCAGGAAAATGTAACTGCAATGAATCATGTATACTGAAAATACAGAATTAAGAGCAGAAGGAACTGGTGCAGCTCACAACAGCAAATGTCTGCTAGATTTCAGAGAGTTTCATTTCTCTGGTCACAAACTCTAGACTTGGAAATTAAGGAAGTTATTTTTTTTCCACCTTTATTGAGATATAATTGCCATAACAATGTGTAAGTTTAAGGTGTGCATTGTGATGGTTTGATTAATGTATATATTATGAAATGATTATCATGTTTTTTTTAGTTAACATATCTATCATCTCATAGTTACAATGTGTGCTCTGTGTGTGTGTGTGTGTGTGTGTGTGTGTGTGTGTGTGTGTGTGTGTAGAACTTTTAAGATCTATTCTCTTACCAACTTTTAAATATACTGTTGGGGAGGAAAAATTTTCCTCTACCTAGCTGGTCTAAGAGTCAGATTGACATGAGACAGATTAACTGGAGAAAAAAACCCAAAGTTTAGTTACATATAGTGGGGGAATCCACAGACATGAGATTCCAAAGACAGTCAGGGATGATGAGGTATATAAGTAACCTTGAACTAAGGTGAAGCCATAGGGGTCTAGGACTTTGTAACTCTGGGGAGAAAATGTGTTCCCAGCCCAGGGCAAATAAACCTTTGAAGCCAAAATCAGTCAAAGGGAGAAATAAAGTGGAAGAAACCTGTTTATTGCTTACAAGCAGTTGTCTACTTCTGCTCACCCGTGTCTCTTGCAACCTGGCTGCCAAGGCCCCACCAAACCTCTCTGGTCCCTGTGTGTGTTCACTGTCTACCCCCCTTGTAGTCATCTATTGATACGGAGATGCACTAAGGCCAGGCTAGAGATTCTGAAAATATTATAATTTTACCCACAGACTTCAAAGGAAAAGGGAAGCAATTCACAGGAATATGAATGAGTAAATGTTTGGTATACAAATGTTTGCTGATCCACAGAGAAATAATGGAACCTAGAGGGGAATTTTAACAGACTTTGCTGAATTCCTCCCTACCTAGTTCATAGTGCACTGTAGTTGTCAATGGCGATAGTTCTTCCTGGAGCATGTCCTCTATCTAAATCCTGTTTATGCAAGTTTGGGGGAAGGTCAGAGTTTCTTTCTGAGTCTTTTGGGCCTTAATTGTGTTCAGCCCTAACATAATCTGCATGTCAAAGTGGCACATCTTGGAAGGCCTACCCTGGGCCCATACAGTACAATATAGTATTGTTAACTATAGTCACTATACTGCATATTATTTCCCCGGAAGTTTTCCATCTTATAACCTACAACAGTCCTTTATTCCACTTGACTTCCTTTCTTAGTTTGATTTTATTTCAAGAAAAGTGAAGAAAAATAATTAATTAGATTACAGATTATCATCTCCTGAATAACTTTTCTGACGTAAGCAAAACAAGAATTATTTTAAGTGTTGCTATACAATAAATAAGAGCAGATATGTAAAATGAACAAGTTAGATAAAATAATTTTTAGGGAAATGGTAATATACCATCTGTGTAAGATGTGTAAATAAATGGAATTGAATGGAGACTAATTTATTGATATCTTAATAAAAGTTGACTAATCAATAGCTGGGATACTGTTTGTAATTTATATTAGAGAAAGATATTTTGGCAAATAGCAGTTTGCTCCTTTTAAATAGACTCTCATGATTTGACACTCATTTGTATGGGGTAGACAAACTCCAATTTTCCTTCAGCCACACACAAAAACACTGAAAATTATGATGATTTTATAATCACTAAGTCAAATTGCTTATGAATACTATATTTTGGGGGAAAACAACTGAATTTTAAATCAACATAAGAATACCAAGGCAATTCAAATATTACTAAAAGAATGATGTTTTTTCAAGCCTCTGCTTTGAGCTGATGGATTTGTCCTCTACTCTAATTACTACTGAAAATTTCCCATTGTTAGCATTGATCAGTCAGCTATATTTGTACATACAAAAAGGTTTTTTGACTCCTGCAAAAGACATGGCTGCTTAGGAAATATACTGCATGCAAATTATATAGAAATATTATTTATTTCCTGGAGTAACTGAACTGAAGATAATTCTATATCTTAATGAAATTCTAGGAAACTTTATCCTATGGGAACAGGCCACCAAATGAGTCATAAACAAATGGCAATTTGGGAGGAAGATAATGAAGCTCGGAATAACATGACCTTGCAAACAAATTATTTATTTCTACATTGTTTTCCTACTTAATTTGAAATTTCTGCCATTTCACTTATTATCTAAGATACTTGTACTCTTTAGGAATATTTTTTCACATGATCCATTTAAAAATAGATTGCCAATTTAAAGAAATCTGTGGAATAATCTCTCAAGCATGCAGTTAATATTGTTTTAAGACTGCAGGACACTTAACTGAGTTATAATCCCTCTACAAAACTGGATTTAATTCCTTTTGGTTTTCTAGTAGTTATTTGCATGCCTTTCACAAGCTCATTAAGTACCAAGATTCTTCACTATGGGCCCAAACCTAAATTTTCCAGCCTTTGTTTATCTTGGTCCTCTCAAGTCTTAGTCCCTGTCTTGCCAATGGGTTTCAGCCCTGGACAAGTTCACTAAGAATTCAGTCTGATCAAAGAAGTGACAATAGAACATTCTTGGGGTGAAAGGGTTTATTACCGGGCTTGTTCTCCTTGTGGTAGGTCGAGCACTAGCATCTCTGCCTCCGCCCAGAGCACTGGGCCAGAGCTCTCTATATAGCGCAATAATAGCTTATTGCCTATGGGTGTGAAAGCAGTAGCCTAGCAACAGGCCAGTTACATCATCAAGTGGTTTAAGTTCAGCGAGTATCCTGGCCATAGGAACCCCAACTTCCCCACACTCCACCCCTCCAGGATCTACACGCTGTCAATCTTCCACAATGGCCCCTGTGTGAGAAAGCTGGAACACTGTAACCAGATTCCACAACAACAACAGAGGATAACAACTTATAGATAATGACAAAAATTAACATACAACAAGATTTTGATACAAGTAACAAAAATTATATTAATTCTCAAGCCAGAGGAGGCTCCCAGTCCACAGAGATTAGGGGCGATAAGACACATATTTTAATGACACCAACATAGGTAAATCTTGTCCATCAGGTAGGATGCATGCAAGAAAGTGGTCTTGTGATAGGACTGTAGCAGGAAGGGGGTCCCTTCCACATTCTAGTATACATACTTTTACTCCTTTCCCCATGTGGGTTACTGAAGGGTCTATATACAGTGCTATTGGAGGTTCATGCACTGGCCATAATGATAAAACAAAACTCCCTGGTAAGATGCTCCTACCTTCTGGCCGTTCAGGATATACTACTGTGACCTTTGGGGTTCACTCTTTTGTTATTCCAGGAATACACAGGAGGCAGGTTTCAGGCCTTGTCCCTAAGGTGCCAGGACAGCCAGCCATCATTGGTCCATGTGTCAAAAGGTCCAAGGCCACATCCACTCAGTGGAGTCTCTGGGGTTCAATGCAGTTGGTGCTGGCAGCAAGATATTATTTTGGTGGCTGAACCTCGGCTTCAACGATTCTTCCTTGGTTTGTACTTGCAGTTGTATAGGGGAGGCAGGCATATGTGTTAACATGTCTATGGGGCTCAGGGCTCCCTTTAAGGGTCTCTTGTTCAAATGCCATAGCATGGTCCATAAGCAGACTGACCATCCCCATAGACTATTGGTATCTGACGTTAGTCCAGATTTTAACAAGTCATCATGCCTCTCTATCATGCCTGCTGCAGTAGGATTGTATGGCACATGCAACTTCTATTTGCTTCCCAGCTGTCGCACCCATTCTTGCAGTGTATGTCCAGTAAAATTGGTGCCCTGATCACTCTCAGTTACCTTTGGTCACCCATAGGCGGCAAACAGACACTCAAGCCTCTTTTGGTCGTCTGTTGGTCTGCACAATGGGTAGGAAAAGCAACCAGAAGTCCAGTAGCTGTGTCCACACAAGTCATGGCATACCGATATCCTTCTGACACAGGTAGAGGCCCAATATAGTCTATCTGCCACCTGATGAGGAGTAGAGGCCCCTTGGTTATTGTCCCATGTTGCTGTGTAACTCGGTGTAAGTCCCTTTTGGAGCACACAACACACTCCTGCCGGGCCCTACTAACTTCTTCAAAGGTCAAAGGCAAGACCCACTGACGGGCGACAGCCCACATTGTCTTTTGCCCTGCATGCAACAAAGGCTGATGTAACCATTGGGCTACATCACAGGAAGGCTTTCCTTTTTTTTTCTTTTTTACTTTTTATAATTTATTTTGGTATCATTAATCTACAATTACATGTGCAATATTATGGTGATTAAACTACCCCCTTCATCAGGTCCCCCCCACCAACCCCATTACAGTCACTGTCCATCAGCACAATGAGATGCTATAGAATCACTACTTGTCTTCTCTGAGTTGTACAGCCCTCCCCGTGCTCCCCCCAACATTACATCTGCTAATCGTAATGCCCCTTTTTCCCCCTTGTCCCTCCCTTCCCACCCATCTTCCCCAGTCCCTTTCCCTTTGGTAACTATTAGTCCATTCTTGGGTTCTGTGAGTCTGCTGATGTTTTGTTCCTTCAGTTTTTTTTTCTTTGTTCTTATACTCCACATATGAATGAAATCATTTGATGCTTGTCTTTTTCGGCTTGGCTTATTTCACTGAGCATAATACCCTCTAGTTCCATCCATGTTGTTGCAAATGGTAGGATTTGTTTTCTTCTTATGGCTGAATAATATTCCATTGTGTATATGTACCGCGTCTTCTTTATCCATTCATCTACTGATGGACACTTAGGTTGCTCCCATTTCTTGGCTATTATGAATAGTGCTGCAATAAACATAGGGGTGCATCTCTCTTTATGAAACTGGGCTGCTGTATTCTTAGGGTAAATTCCTAGGAGTGGGAATCCTGGGTCAAATGGTATTTCTATTTTGAGTTTTTGAGGAACCTCCGTACTGCTTTCCACAATGGTTGAACTAATTTGCATTCCCACCAGCAGTGTAGGAGGGTATCCCTTTCTCCACATCCTCGCCAACATTTGTTGTTGTTTGTGTTTTGGATGTTGGCCATCCTCACTGTGTCAGGTGATATCTCATTGTGGTTTTAATCTGCATTTCTCTGATGATTAGCGATGTGGAGCATCTCTTCATGTGCCTGTTGGCCATGTGAATTTCTTCTTTAGAGAAGGGTCTATTCATGTCCTCTGCCCATTTTTTAATTGGATTATTTGCTTTTTGTTTGTTGAGGTGCGTGAGTTCTTTATATATTTTGGATGTCAACCCTTTATCAGATATGTCATTTATGAATATCTTTTCCCACACTGTAGGATGTCTTTTTGTTCTTCTGATGGTGTCCTTTGCTGTACAGAAGCTTTTCAGCTTGATATAGTCCCACTTGTTCATTTTTGCTTTTGTTTCCCTTGCCCAGGGGGATATGTTCATGAAGAAATCGCTCACGTTTATGTCCAAGAGATTTTTGCCTATGTTTTTTTCAATGAGCTTTATGGTTTCATGACTTACATTCAGGTCTTTGATCCACCTTGAGTTTACCTTTGTGTATGGGGTTAGACAGTAGTCCAGTTTCATTCTCTTACATGTAGCTGTCCAGTTTTTCCAACACCAGCGGCTGAAGAGGCTGTCCTCTCCCCATTGTATATCCAAGGCTCCTTTATCAAATATTGACTGTAAGTGTTTGGGTTAATGTTTGGATTTTCTATTCTGTACCACTGGTCTGTGGGTCTGTTTCTGTGCCAATACCAAATTGTCTTCATTACTGTGGCTTTGTAGTAGAGCCTGAAGTCAGGAAGCGTAATTCCCCCTGTTTTATTCCTCCTTCTCAGGATTGCTTTGGCTATTCAGGGTCTTTTGTGGTTCCATATGAATTTTAGAATTATTTGTTTTGATTCGTTGAAGAAAGCTGTTGGTAGTGTGATAGGGATTGTGTTGAATCTGTAGATTGCTTTAGATAGTATAGCCATTTTGACAATATTTATTCTTCTTAGCAAGAGCATGGGATGCATTTCCATTTGTTAGTGTCCTCTTTAATTTCTCTTAGGAGTGTCTTGTAGTTTTCAGAGTACAGGTCTTTCACTTCCTTCGTTAGGTTTATTCCTAGGTATTTTATTCTTTTTGATGCAATTGTGAATGGAATTGTTTTTCTGATTTCTCTTTCTGTTAGTTCATCATTAGTGTATACGAAAGCAACAGATTTCTGTGTGTTAATTTTGTATCCTGCAACTTTGCTGAATTCAGATATTAGTTCTAGTAGTTTTGGAGTGGAGTCTTTAGGGTTTTTTATGTACAGTATCATGTCATCTGCAAATAGTGACAGTTTGACTTCTTCTTTACCAATCTGGATGCCTTGTATGTCTTTGTTTTGTCTGATTGCCATGGCTAGGACCTCCAGTATTATGTTGAATAACAGTGGAGAGAGTGGGCATCCCTGTCTTGTTCCCTATCTTAGATGAAAAGCATTCAGCTTCTCACTGTTATGTATGACGTTGGCTGTGGGTTGTCATATATAGCCTTTATGATGTTGAGGTACTTGCCGTCTATACCCATTCTGTTGAAAGTTTTAATCATGAATGGATGCTGAATTTTGTCAAATGTTTTTTCAGCATCTATGGAGATTATCATGTGGTTTTTGTTCTTTTTGTTCATGTGGTGGATGATGGTGACGGATTTTCGAATGTTGTACCATCCTTGCATCCCTGAGATGAATCCCACTTGATCATGGTGTATGATCCTCTTGATGTATTTTTGAATTCGGTTTGCTAATATTTTGTTGAGTATTTTTGCATCTACGTTCATCAGGGATATTGGTCTGTAATTTTCTTTTCTGGTGAGGTCTTTGCCCGGTTTTGGTATTAGAGTGATGCTGGCTTCATAGAATGAGTTTGGAAGTATTCCTTCCTCTTCTACTTTTTGAAAACCTTTAAGGAGAATGGGTGTTAATTCTTCTATGTCTGGTAGAATTCAGAGGTGAAACCATCAGGTCCGGCTGTTTTGTTCTTGGGTAGTTTTTTGATTACCGATTCAGTTTCGTTGCTGGTGATTGGTTTGTTTAGTTTTTCTTTTTCTTGCTTGGTCAGTCTTGGAAGGTTGTATTTTTCTAAGAAGCTGTCCATTTCTTCTATGTTTTGCAGCTTGTTAGCATATAGATGCTCATAATATTCTCTTATAATTCTTTGTATTTCTGTGGGGTCCATTGTTATTTTTCCTTTCTCATTTCTGATTCTGTTTATGTGTGTAGATTCTCTTTTTCTCTTAATGAGTCTGGCTAGGGGTTTATCTATTTTGTTAATTTTTTTGAAGAACCAGCTCTTGGTTTCATTGATTTTTTCTATTGTTTTATTCTCCTCAATTTTATTCATTTCTTCTCTGATCTTTATTATGTCCCTCCTGCTGGTGACTTTCGGCCTCATTTGTTCTTCTTTTTCCAATTTCAGTAATTGTGTCTTTAGACTGTTCATTTGGGAATGTTCTTCTTCTTTAAATAGGCCTGGATTGCAATATACTTTCCTCTTAGAACTGCCTTTGCTGCATCCCACAGAAGTTGTGGCTTTGTGTTGTTGTTGTCATTAGTCTCCATATATTCTTTGATTTCTGTTTTGATTTGGTCGTTAACCCATTGATTCATTAGGAGAATGTTGTTAAGTCTCCATGTATTTGTGAGCCTTTTTGATTTCTTTCTAAACTTTATTTATAGTTTTATACCTTTGTGGTCTGAGAAGTTGGTCGGTAGGATTTCAATATTTTTGAATTTACTGAGGTTCTTTTTGTGGCCTAGTATGTGGTCTATTCTGGAAAAAATTCCATGTGCACTTGAGAAGAATGTGTATCCTGCTGCTTTTGGGTGCAGAGTTCTGTAGATATCTGTTAGGTCCATCTGTTGCAGTGTGTTGTTCAGTGCCTCTGTGTCTTTACTTATTCTCTGTCTGGTTGATCTGTCCTTTGGAGTGAGTGGTGTGTTGAAGTCTCCTAAAATGAATGCATTGCTGTCTATTTCCTCCTTCAATTCTGTTAGTATTTGTTTCACATATGCTGGTGCTCCTGTATTGGGTGCATATATATTTATAATGGTTATATCTTCTTGTTGGACTGACCCCTTTATCATTATGTAATGTCCTTCTTTATCTCTTGCTACTTTCTTCGTTTTGAAGTCTATTTTGTCTGATGCAAATACTGGAACAGCTGCTTTTTTCTCTTTGTTGTTTGCATGAAATATCTTTTTCCATCCTTTCACTTTTAGTCTGTGTATGTCTTTGGATTTGAGGTGAGTCTCTTGTAAGGAGCATATAGATGGTTCTTGCTTTTTTATCCACTCTGTTACTCTGTGTCTTTTAATTGGTGCATTCAGTCCATTTACATTTAGGGTGATAATTGATAGATATGTACTTATTGCCATTGCTGGCTTTAGATTCGTGGTTACCAAAGGTTCAAGGGTTGCTTCTTTACTGTCTAAGAATCTAACTTAACTTTCTTGTTAAGTTATTGTGAACACTGTCTGATGTTTCTTTATCTCTCCCTTCCTATTCTTCCTCCTCCATTCTTTATATATTAGATGTTTTATTCTTTGCCTTTAGTTAGTATTTGGATGGTCTGCTTTCTTTGCTATGATTTTATTTTCTCTGGTGACATCTTTTTAGCCTTAGGGGTGCTTCCCTCTAGAGCAGTCTGTTTAAGATATCCTGTAGTGGTGGTTTATGAGAGGCAAACTCTCTCAACTTTAGTTTGTCTGGAAATTGTTGAATCCCTCTGTCATATTTCAATGATAATTGTGCTGGATAGAATATTCTTGGTTCGAGGCCCTTCTGTTTTTTTACATTTAATATATCATGCCATTCTCTTCTGGCCTGTATGGTTTCTGTTGGGAAGTCTGATGATAGTCTGATGGGTTTTCCTTTGTAGGTGATCTTTTTTCTCTCTCTAGCTGCCTTTAATACTCTGTCCTTGTCTTTGACCTTTGCCATCTTAATTATTATGTGTCTTGGTGTTGTCTTCCTTGGGTCCCTTGTGTTGGGAGATCTGTGGGCTTCCGTGGACTGCGAGACTATTTCCTTCCCCAGCATGGGAAAGTTTTCAGGAATTATTTCTTCAAAGACAGTTTCTATCCCTTTTTCTCTCTCTTCTTCCTCTGGTACTCGTATAATGCGAATATTGTTCCATTTGAATTGGTCACACAGTTCTCTTAATATTCTTTTATTCCTAGAGATCCTTTTATCTCTCTTTGCCTCAGTTTCTCTGTATTCCTGTTCTCTGTTTTCTATTCCATTAACAGTCTCTTGCACCTCATCCAGTCTGCTGTTAAGCCCATCAGTGGCTTGTCTGATTTCTGCATAGTCTTTCCTCACTTCCCTCACTTCCTCCCTCAGCTCTTGCACATTTCTCTGTAGATCCGTCAGCATGGTTGTGGCTTTTATTCTGAATTCTTTTTCAGGAAGACTGTGCATGTCCATCCCTTCAGGTTCCCTCTCTGGGGTTGTCTGGGTCTGAAGCTTTGTCTGTACCATATTCCTCTGTCTTTTCATGGCTATATAAGTGGTTGCTGGTAGTTGCCACGTATGTCAGCTGGGCTCTTTATGACCGCCTCGCGGGGTGCCGAGTCCTCTCTGGTGTAGCTGCATGCTGTGTGCGTTCCTGTGTATTCTGGTCTCTCTTTTAGGAATAGTTGTATTTGCTGTGTTTTCGTGGATAAATATAATATTGGGAAGAGATTTCTGCTGCCCAGCGCACGTCACCATCTTCCCGGGGTACCTGGCCTGGCGTCCTCTCCTACAGGGATGGGCCAGGCTTTTCTTCTAACCAACATATCTGGGCCAATTTATCTGCTTCATCATTTCCTGGGGATGCCAGTGGCAAATGACCTGTCACATGGTATACTCTAAATATTTTAGTCTGACCACAGACCCATAAGTCTTGCCAGAATTCTTGCCCACAAAGGGGTCGGTGACCAACCAGCCAGTTGGCATGGTACCAGATTGGTAGCCACAAGGTCAAGCCTCGATATCCCAGCTGTCAGTGCAGACAACTATAGGGGAGGGCTTGTGGCTGATCACAAGCCACACAGCCCACAACTCTGCCCATTGGCTGCTGTTCTCTTCACCATCTTCCATTCATATTTTCTCAGTCTTAGGATGGAAAGCTATGGCCCTCCATTTTGGGGGCTGCCCATGGCTGGAGCCATCTGTGTACCATGCATCTTTGGGTATAGGGACTCTTCCCTCCTGATAGGGTCTCTCTGCTCCTAATGGTTCAAAAGAAAGTTCTTCCTGCTTTTCACTAGTATATGTCACTGGCCCCAATAAGCTTTGGAGTTCTTCACTCAATTGGCTACTAGAGAGGGCACTATGCTGCTGTAGGTAAGCACCCCACTTGGCCAGTGTGGGCATTTGTGCCACACTACTCCTTGGCTTTTGAGTCTGGTCTCGTACCCACCACAAATGGGATAGGTGGTTATTACCTTTATCGGGGCCATTCCATTGATGGGTCTGTAGCGAGCAAGGCATGATACATGGATGCCAGTTGTTTTTCAATCAAAAGGTATCATACCTCTGACCCTTTCCAGAGATGTGACCAGAATCCAATTGGTTGGGAAGTTCATTCAAGCTGCTGCCAGAGACCCCAGCCATAACCGTCTTCAATTACATGAACATCTAGCTCACAGGGCCATGATGGGTCTATCACACTTAACGCCTACACGGCCTTGACTGCCTGTTTTGCTCTAGTAAAGGCAGATGCACATGTCTCATCCCAGTCCCACCTGACGACCTTTCATACCAACCAGTATAAGGGCTTCAGAATTTGTGCTAAGTACGGGATAAACACTCTCCAGTAGCCTAGAAGACCCAGAAACTCCTGTAGAAATGCTACAGTTGTAGGGGTAGGAAAGGCCTGGACTTTATCTATAACTGCTTCTGGTATTACTTTGGTCTTATCAGACCAGAGAACCCCAAGAATTTGACTGACAAACCAGGACACTGAACTTAGTACTGTTCATAGCCCATCCTTTTTCCTGTTTTTCCTGTAGATGTTGCAGCAGTCTAGGTGCTGCACCTTCTAAATCTGAAAGAGAATTGTATGTGAGGATGATATCATCAATATAATGGTACAGCTGCACCATTGGCAGTTTCTCTCATGCAGCCAAGTCCTGGGCTACAAGTCCATGACAGATGGTGGGGCTGTGGAGGTATCCTTGTGGAAGGAGAGTGAAAGCCCATTGCTGTCCTTCCCATGTGAAGGCAAACGGTTCCTGACTTTCCTGCTCAATGTCAATGGAAAAGAACACATTAGCGAGATCTACCCCATAATAATATGTTCCTAGTTCATGGCTGAAGGTATCCATCAAGCCTGCAATAGAGGGGACAGCAGCATGCATAGGGGTATGACTTTATTCAGTTCTCTGTAATCCATAGTCATCTGCCAGGAGCCATCTGGCTTTTTTACTGGCCACACTGGGGAATTGAAAGGACTATGGGTGGGCTTTATAATACCCACATTTTCCAGCTCCTGGAGAGTTTCTCCAATCTCTTTATGCACTCCCAGCAGTTTATATTGTTTGGTATTAGTCACTTGCCAAGGCACAGGCAAAGCTATGGGCGGGTGCCTAGCATGTCCCCACAGAACTGCCTTCACCACACATACTCTCAGTCTGAACTCACCTGCAGTGGTCTGCAACCATAGACCCTGCAGGATATCAATCCCCAAAATATACTCAGGGATAGGAGATATATACACAATATACTCTTTTGGGGGTAGATGCCATATTCCCAAACGGATTTGGGCTTTTTTCACTCTGATAGCCTTACCCCCGTATCCATTTATGATAGTGTGGTTTCCAGGAAACCATTCAGGGTTACCATGAATCAGTGAACATTCAGCCCCTGTGTCCACCGGAGCCAGGACACGTTGTATGTTCACTGGGGTCCAATGGACACCTATTTCAATATGTGGCCTCTGGTCCCCCCCATGTTCCCTCAGGGCAGATACCTCGACCTTCCCTTCAGTCAAACTGTGTTCTCCAATCATCTTCCTGTGTGGGCTCAAGTGAGGTCGGCTCGCTCTCCAGCAGGAAGTCTTGGAAACACACAGGCTGGACTTGTGGCTCTGTCTCTGACCTCTGCCTCTTTGGTCTTAATGACTGGAACTGCTGCTCTGGTTTCAGCTGTTGCCATAGCTCTAGTAAAATCCTATTTGACTTCCCATCTAGTTTCCTTTCATCTGCTCCTTCCCGTATTAAATCAACCCACATCTGGGTCCTCGTAACCTTCATGGGTCCCTTTAAATTCTTATGAGTAGCAGACCTTATTTCGTTCTGTGTTCTCATTGCTTCAGCCTCTCCTAAGTCTGCTACTGTACGTGTCACCTTGCTTACGGGCTGCCCTAAGTGAGGGGAATGAATGGCCACTAGAGACCCAAAAAGGGATGTGGGAGCCATTTGCAGCACAATATTTCTCACCCCAGTGGTAAAAATCTCTTCATCTGGGCCATAATTCTCTGGACTATAGATGGCATTTCCTATGCCTAGCTCCTGTAACACCTTTTGGAGCTCAGCATACTTGTGCCATCTAGCAGGCGAGGATGGTAGATCACCATGATTGTGCCACACAGCACAGAATGCAGCCATAAGCCAATCAAGGATGGAGTGATTCCCCAGGGTCTGATGTGCACTCTTTAACCGCTGCCTCAAGGCATGTTGAACCATCAGGGAAACCAGCTTTCCCATCTCTGATGGTGATGGAGCAATTACATCCACCCCTAAGTCCCACAGACCCAGGAGCCAAGCTGATATTGACTATGAGGGCTTCTGCCTAAACTGGGAGCCCAAATCCACCAGCTCAGCCTGAGTATAGGGGTGGACCATAGAGTGCTCCATGACCTGGGGAGGGGGCTGCTCCTCTCATTGGGTCACTTTCCTGGGGAGGGGGCTGCTTGGTCTTTATTTTCTTTACAACTACTGGGCATGCTTTCAATACAGGAGGGGCCAGTGCCTCTGGCACCACCCCTTCATCCTTCCCCCGCTCCTCCATTTGTGGGGCTGATGGCACCTTTCTCTCCCCTCCTATGAGTGCCTCCTCTGCTACAGCCTTTACCTTTTCTACTGTGCCTTGCAGCAGTGCTAGCTCAGTCTTCAGAAGCTCTCTTATCTTCACCTCAATGGTTTGCAGCTGATGTTCTCATGCCACCTCCACCTGTGCTTCCCTCAGGAGTTCATCTTTTTCCTTGATGGCCTTTTCCTCCTTCAGAGCACCTGGCAACACTGCCGTCTCATTCTGTAAGGAATTTTTTACGTCTTCAATAGTACCTTGCTGCCAGCATTCTCGTGTGGCCTCCTCTTGCATCAACACCATTTCCTTCTTCAGGGAATCCACATAAGTCTGCAGCTTGCATTCTCATGCTGCCATTTCTTGGGTCTTTTCAGGAGCATGTCCTTCTCTTCTGTAGACGTTTTTAATACTGTGATAAGTAGCCAACCCACAGTCCTCGCTGCCTCACAGGCACTCTGTCTCTCAAAAGACCTACTTCCTATACCAAGGGCTACCCCTACTGCCTCAGGTATCACCTCCACTTGCCTCCAGTCCTGGGGTGGTGCCCAGTCCTATAGGAGGCAAGCCACCTCAGACCACATACCCATTGGGGGACAATTCACTGTCTCCCCTGAAGCACCCCTCCCATAAGGGCAGCCTGTCTTTTTCCTTTGTCAACAATGAAACCTACCAAGTGTCGCCAATTGTCTTACCAATGGGTTTCAGCCCTGGGCAAGTTCGCTATGGATTCAGTGTGAACAAATAAATGAAAATAGAACATTCTTGGAGTAAAAGGGTTTATTACCCGGCTTGTTCTCCTGGCAGTAGGTCGAGTACTAGCATCTTTGCCTCTGCCTAGAGGACTGGGTGGAGCTCTCTATATAGTGCAATAATAGCTTATTGCCTATGGGTGTGGAAGCAGTATCCTAGCAACAGGCCAATTACATCATTAAGTGGTTTAAGTTTAGTGAGTATCCTGGCCGTAGGATACTAGTTGGAACCCCAACTTCCCCACAGTCCCTCTAGAGATTTTTTGTCAAAGTCTGCAATTCATAAGATCCTCTGGTGATTTGGATGTTCATGAGTGTTGGGATGCCTTCTCTCAAAGAATGGTACCAATCCTTTTAAATGCCAGGCAAATGGTTAGTTTCCTAATGTGTATTATCTCCTGTAGTTCTCACCGCATCCTTACTATCATTCCGCTTCTTAAGATACCTGGATTTTTACAAATAATAACAATGGACTATGTAAAATATATACAATTATAGAGATAAAACTTACAATGAACCTCTCCTGTACCCTTACCCAGCTTCAACAGTGCATGGCCAAACATGTTTCATGATTCTTCTGAAGAAAATCCTGATCACCACATCATTTTTTCCTTGAACAGTTCAGTGTGTCTAAAACAGACTTTCTTCGGCATAACCACGATGTCAATACTACTAAAAATATCTTTAAAATTATTCCTTAATATTATCAAACATGAAGGCAGTTTTCATATCTCCCTTAATTGTCTCATAATTGTGTTTGTGTTAATGCTGCCATTTCTTTTTAAGAACTTTTGTGTCAGTTAACATCTAAATAAGATTAATCCATTATGACTGTGTGTCTTTTGAGTCTCTCTCTCTCTGCTGTATTGTGATCTACAGGTGTTAAAAAACAAAGTTCAAGAGAATTGCAAGATGGCGGCATGAGAGGTGAGATGGAGAGCTCCTCCCAAAACCACAAATTGTACAAAAATATAGTTAATTAATACGACTAACCTTAAAACAGCAACAAGAAAGAAGGCTGAACCAGACTGCAAACAGACCTCACAAACAGAGCAGACCTCACGAAACAGGGTAACATAGGAAAGCCTTAATCTTGTGGGACCCAAGCCCTTCCTCAACCCCAGGTCACCAGCGGGAGGAAGAGAAATGGAGCGGGGAGGGGGTGGAAGATCGGGACTGCTGAACACCTAGCCCTGGAGATCTGCTTTGCGAGCAGAATCCTATAGTGTGTGGTGCTCTGGATGTTGGGGAGCTTGGACAGGCAGAGTGCTTGAGAAATTAACATTCCGGCCGTTTGTGGAGGAGGGTATCCACACCTGGCTGCTCTGTCAGAGGAAAGGCAGGCAGTCTGATAGGCTTCCTAGCAGCCAGAGGGCTGCTGAAAGGGTGCAGTTTGCACAGAGCTTGCTGTACGGGAGAAGGGAGAGTTGGACAAGGTTGTCTGGGCACACTCTGCCCAGCTGGTTGGGAACTTGGGGAGCTTCCTGTGCTCCATCCGCCTGGCTGCCTACTCAGCTCTGAGGCCCCACATTGTGACACACAGCCTGCAAAGCTTTCCTACTGGCCTATAGGCACGTGCTCACAAACCCGCAGTCACTGCACAGGCGTCAGGCCAGCCAGAGGGAGGCAGCTCCTCCAACAGCTAGAGACGCAAAGCACAGAGGTTTACATGTGTGTACTTGGCCCACTGGCTCTGACACTGGAGACAGGCACCACAGACGGGAATCAGGAAACAGATCTTTCCTCCCCCCAGGCATGAGCTCTGCTCCCCTATGACCTCCAACCTCACTGTAGGGGCTGAGCAGCTCCAGAGACTGGAGTTTCTGTGCACTAGTGGGCACCACACACAAATATGAAATCACAAAAGAACATGGTTCAGACCAAAATCTCACAAACCCCAGAAAGAGGGCCAAATTAAACCAAGCTCACCAATCTTCCTGAAAGAGAGTTCAAAATAAAAATTATAAACATGCTAATGGAGGCACAGAAAAATATTCAAGAACTCAGGAATGAATTTAAGTTGGAGATTCAATCATTAGGAAATTGCAAATCTGAAATGAAACATACAATGGAAGGATTTGAAAGCAGATTAGATGTAGTAGAAGAGACGGTAAATGGAATAGAAATTAGGGAATAAGAATACAAAGAAACTGAGGCACAGAAAGAAAAAAGGATCTTTAAGAATGAAAGAATATTGAGAGAACTGTGTCACCAATTCAAACACAACAATATTCACATTATAGGGGTACCAGAAGAAGAGAGAGGAAAAGGGATAGAAAGTGTCATTGATGAGATAATTGCTGAAAATGTGATAGTTTCTCAAGCCATGGAGGTGTACAGATCTTCCAACACAAGGGACCCAAGGAAGACAAGATCAAGACATATAATAATTAAAATGCCAAAGATCAAGGATAAAGACAGACTTTTAAAAGCAGCTAGAGAGATAAAAAAGATCACATACATAGGAAAACCCATCAGGCTATCATCAGACTTCTCAACACAAACCTTACAGACCAGAAGGGAGTGGCATGACATATTTAATGCAATAAAGCAGAAGGGCCTTGAACCAGGAATACTTTACCCAGCAAGGTAATCATTTAAATTTGAAGGAGGGATTAAACAATTTTCAGATAAGCAAAACCTGAGAGAATTTACCTCCCACAAACCACCTCTACAGTGCATTTTGGAGGGTCTCCTATAGATGGAAGTATGCCTAAGGCTGAAAAGATGCCACCCAAGGGAAGACAAAGAGTACAGAATATGATTCATAACATACAAAGAATGGAGGAGGAAGAAAAAGGGGAAAAAAAAGAACCTTTACGTTGTGTTTGTAATAGTATGCACAGTATGTTAAATTAGACTGTTAGATTGTAAGGGAATTGCCTTTGAACCTTTGGTAACCACAGATCTAAAGCCTGAAATGACAATAAGTATGTACCTATTGATAATCGCCCTAAATGTAAATCGTCTGAATGCACCAATGAAAAGACATAGAGTTACTGAATGGATACAAAAACAAGACCCATCCATATGCTGCCTACAAGAAATTCACTTCAAGCCCAAAGACATACAGAGACGGAAAGTAAAGGGATGGAAAGATATTTTAGGCAACTAATAGTGAGAAAAAAGCAGGTGTTGCAATACTTGTATCAGACAAAATAGACTTCAAAACAAAGAAAGTCACAAGAGACAAAGAAGGACATTACATAATGATAAAAGGGTCAGTCCAACAAGAGGATATAACTATTATAAATATGTATGCACCCAACGCAGGATCATCTACATATGTGAAACAAATACTAACAGAATTAAAGGGAGAAATAGAATGCAATGCCTTCATTTTAGGAGACTTCAACACACCACTCACTCCAAAGGACAGATCAACCAGACAGAAAATAAGTAAAGAGATAGAGGCATTGAGCAACATATTAGAACAGATAGACCTAATGGATATCTACAGAACACTCCATCCAAAAGCAACAGGATACACATTCTTCTCGAGTGCACATGGAACATTTTCAAGAACTGCTCATATATTAGGCCACAAAAAAGGACCTCAGTAAATTCAAAAAAATTGAAATTGTACCAACCAGCTTCCCAGATCACAAAGGTATGAAACTAGAAATAAATTACACAAAGAAAATGAAAAAGCTCACAAAAACATGGAGGCTTAATAATATGCTCCTAAATAATCAATGGATCAATGACCAAATAAAAACAGAGATCAAGCAATATATGGAGATAAATGACAACAATAATTCAACACCACAAAATCTGTGGTATGCAGTGAAAGCTGTGCTAAGAGGGAAATATATTGCAATACAGGCCTACCTCAGGAAAGAAGAACAATCCCAAATGAACAGTCTAAACTCACAATTAAGGAAACTAGAAAAAGAAGAACAGATGAGGCCCAAAGTCAATAGAAGGAGGGACATAATAATGATTAAAGCAGAAAGAAATAAAATTGAGAAGAGTAAAGCAATAGAATGAATAAATGAAAGCAGGAGCTGGTTCTTTGAGAAAATAAACAAAATAGATAAACCCCTAACCAGACTTATCAAGAAAAATAGAGAATCTACCCACATAAACAGAATCAGAAATGAGAAAGGAAAAATCACTACGGACACCACAGAAATAAAAAGAATTAATAGAGAATACTATGAAATATCATATGGAAACAAACTGGATAACCTAGAATAAATGGACAACTTTCTAGAAAAATACAACAGTCCAAGGCTGACTCAGGAAGAAACAGAAAATCTGAATAGACCAATTACCAGCAAAGAAATTGAATTGGTAATCGAAAACTACCTAAGAACAATAACCTGGAACAGATAGTTTCACTGCTGAATTTTATCAAACATTTAGTGAAGACCTAATATCTATCCACCTTAAAGTTTTCCAAAAAGTAGTAGAGGAAGGAATACTCCCAAACTCATCCTACGAGGCCAATATCACTCTAATACCAAAACCATAAAAAGGCACCACCAAAAAAGAAAATTACAGACCAGTATCCCTGGTGAACATAGATGCAAAAATACTCAACAAAATATTAGCAAACCATATTCAAAAATACATCAAAAAGATCATCCATCATGATCAAGTGGGATTCATCCCAGGGATGCAAGGATGGTACAACATTTGAAAATCCATCAACATCATCCACTACATCAACAAAAAGAAGGACAAAACCACATGATCATCTCCATAGATGCTGAAAAAGCATTTGACAAAATTCAACAGTCATTCATGATTTAAACTTGCAACAAAATGATTATAGAGGGCAAGGACCTCAACATAATAAAGGCCATATATGACAAACCCACAGCCAACATTATACTTAACAGCGATAAGCTGAAAGCTTTTCCTTTAAGATAGGGAACAAAACAAGGATGCCCACTCTCCCCACTTTTATTCAACATAGTACTGGAGGTCCTAGCCACGGCAATCAAACAACACAAAGAAATAAAAGGCATCCAGATTGGCAAGGAAGAACTCAAACTGTCCCTGTGAGCAGATGACATGATATTGTATATAAAAAACCCTAAAGACCAGTGGAACAGAATAGAAAGTCCAGACATTAACCCAAACATATACAGTCAATTAATATATGATAAAGGAGCCATGGATATACAATGGGGAAATGACAGACTCTTCAACAGCTGGTGTTGGCAAAACTGGACAGTTACACGTAAGAGAATGAAGCTGGATTATTGTCGAACCCCATACACAAAAGTAAACTCAAAATGGATCAAAGACCTGAATGTAAATCATGAAACCATAAAACTCTTAGAGAAAAACATAGGCAATATTCTCTTGGACATAAACATGAGCAACTTCTTCATGAACATATCTCCCCAGGCAAGGGAAACCAAAGCATAAATGAACAAGTGGGACTATATCAAACTAAAAAGCTTCTGTACAGCAAAGGACACCATCAGTAGAACATAAAGACATCCTACAGTATGGGAGAATATATTCATAAATGACGTATCCGATAAGGGGTCGACATCCAATTTATATAAAGAGCTCAAGCACCTGAACAAACAGAAAACAAATAAGCCAATTAAAAAATGGGCAGAGGAGCTGAACAGACACTTTTCCAAAGAAAACATTCAGATGGCCAACAGGCACATGAAAAGATGCTCCACATCACTAGTCATCAGAGAAATGCAAATTAAAGCCACAATGAGATATCACCTCATACCAGTTAGGATGGCTGCCATCCAAAAGACAAACAACAACAAATGTTGGCGAGGATGTGAAGAAAGGGGAACCCTCCTACACTGCTGGTGGGAATGTAAATTAGTATAACCATTATGGAAAGCAGTATGGAGGTTCTTCAAAAAACTCAAAATAGAAATACCATTTGACCCAGGAATTCCACTCGTAGGAATTTATCCTTAAAATGCAGCAGCCCAGTTTGAAAAAGACATATGCACCCGTATGTTTATCGCAGCACTGTTTACAATAGCCATGAAATGGAAGCAACCCAAGTGTCCAACAGTAGATGAATGGATAAAGAAATGTGATATATATACACAATGGAATATTATTCAGCCATAAGAAGAAAACAAATCCTTCCATTTGCAACAACATGGATGGAGCTAGAGGGTATTATGCTCAGTGAAATAAGCCTGGCAGAGAAAGACATGTATCAAATGATTTCACTCATATGTGGAGTATAAGAACAAAGCAAAAACTGAAGGAACAAAACAGCAGCAGACTCACAGAACCTAAGAATGGAGTAACAGTTACCAAAGGGAAAGGGACTGGGGAAGTTGGGTTGGAAGGGAGCGATAAGGGGGGAAAAGGGCTATTACAATTAGCACACATAAAGTAGTGGGGATGGCGGTGGGGTGTGGGTATACGGGGAAGGCAGTATAACACAGAGAAGACAAGTAGTGATTCTATAACATCCTACTATGCTGATGGACAGTGACTGCAATGGGGTATGTGGTGGGGACTTGATAATAGGGGGAGTCTAGTAACCATAATGTTGCTCATGTAATTGTATATTATTAATAGCAAAATTTACAAAACATAACAAAACAAAACATAAAGTTCACCTCACCTTAAGCTACTTCTAGTAAAACAGATTAAGTGAAAACACACCACCTAAATTCTAGGAAAATTAGCTGATGGAAAAAAGGTTAATCGAAAGCAAACCAGCTAGATTCTAGATAGGGGAAAAAAGTAAACCACAGTTTTCCCAAGTTTCATTATATACTCATTAACATTAAAGATCACAGTAGTTGGTGCCATGGCAGTTCTGAGGCTGACCATATCAACGTAAAAATAGTGTGATGCCCCTAATCCTCCCCATATTGAGAAAACCCCACCTACTCTGATAAATATTCCATTGAATTCCCATCCTATAATAAGCAATAGCATTTGTTTTAATTCCTGTTTCTTATTTTGTCTATTTTCATGGAACAGTTTATTTTTTATTAAAGTGTCATTGATACACAATCTCATAACAGTTTCACATGAGCAACATTGTGGTTACAACATTCACCCATATTATAAAGTCCCGCATACACCCCATTGCAGTCACTATGCATCAGCTTATTAAGATGCTATAGAGTCACTACTTGTCTTCTCCATGCTATAGTACCTTCCCTGTGATCCCCATACATAATGTGTGATAATCATAATGCCTCTTAATCCCCACCCACCCTCCAAAACCCCTTCCCTTTGGTAACTGCTAGTCCCTTCTTGGAGTCTCTGAGTCTGCTGCTGTTGTGTTCCTTCAGTTTTGCTTCATTGTTATACTTCACAAATGAGTGAAATCATTTGGTACTTGTCTTTCTCTGCCAGGCTTATTTCACTGAGCATAATACCCTCTAGCCCCATTCATGTTTTTGCAAATGGTAGGATTTCTTTTCTTCTTATGGCTGAATATTAATCCACTGTGTATATGTACCATATCCTCTTTATTCATTCATCTACTGATGGACACTTAGGTTGCTTCCCTTTCTTGCCTATTGTAAATAGTGCTGTGCTAAACATAGGGTTGCATATGTCTTTTTAAATCTGGGATCTTGTTTCCTTCTGGTAAATTCCTAGAGTCAAATGGTATTTCTATTTTTAGTTTTCTGAGGAACCTCCATATTGCTTTTCACAATGGTTGAACTAATTTACATTCCCAACAACAGTGTAGGAGGATTCCTCTGTCTCCACATCCTCATCAGCACTTGTTGTTCCTAGTCTTTTTGATGTTGGCCATCCTAACTGGTGTGAGATGATATCTCATTGTGGTTTTAATTTGCATTTCTCTGATGATTAGCGATGTGGAGCATCTTTTCATTTGTCTGTTGGCCATCTGAATTTTTCACTGGAGAATTTTCTGTTCATATCCTCTGCCCATTTTTTAATTGCATTATTTGCTTTTTGAGTGCTGAGGAATGTGAGTTCATTACATATTTTGGCTGTTAACCCCTTGTTGGATGTGATTAAGAAATATATTCTCCTATACTGTAGGATGCCTCTTTGTTCTACTGATGGTGTCCTTTGCTGTGAAGCTTTTTAGTTTGCTGTTGTCCCATTTGTTCATTTTGCTTTTGTTTCTGTTGCCCGAGCAGATGTGTTCAGAAAAAGTTGCTCATGTTTATATTCAAGAGATTTTTGCCTATGCTTTCTTCTAAGAGTTTTATGGTTTCATGACTTACATTCAGGTCTTTGATGCGTTTTGAGTTTATTTTTGGTGTGGAATTAGACAGTAATCCACTTTCATTCCCTTACATGTAGCTGTCCAGTTTTGCCAACATCAGTTGCTGAAGAGGCTGTCATTTTCCCATTGTATATCCATGGTTCTATTATCATATATTAACTGGCCATATATGTGTTGGTTTATATCTGGGATCTCTGTTCTGTTCCATTGATCTATGGGTCTATTCTTGTGCCAGTACAAAACTGTTTTGATTACTGTGGCTTCGTAGTAGAGCTTAAAGTTGGGGAGCATAATCCCCCCAGCATTATCCTTCCATCTCAGGATTGCTTTGGCTATTCAGGGTCTTTTGTGGTTCCATATAAAGTTTAGAACTATTTGTTCTATTTCATTGAAGAATGCTTTTGGTATTTTGACAGGAATTGTATTGAATCTGTAGATTGCTTTAGGAAGGATGGTCATTTTGACAATATTAATTCCTCCTATCCATTAGCACGGATTAAATTTCCATTTATTGGTGTCTTCTTTAATTTCTCTCATGAGTGTCTTGTAGTTTTCAGGGCATAGGTATTTAACCTTCTTGGTTAGGTTTATTCCTAGGTATCTTATTCTTTTTGATGTAATTGTAAATTGAATTGTTTTCCTGATTTCTCTTTCTGCTAGTTCATCATTAGTATATAGGAATGCATCAGATTTCTGTGTGTTAATTTTGTATCCTGCAACTTTGTTGAATTCAGTTATTAGTTCTAGTTGTTTGTGGGTGAACTTGTAAGGGTTTTATGTGCTATATCATGTCATCTAAAAACAGTGACAGTTTAACTTCTTCCTTACCAATCTGGATGCCTTTTATTTCTTAGTGTTGTCTGATTGCTGTGGCTAGGACCTCCAGAACTAGGTTGAATAGAAGTGGTGAGAGTGGGCATCCTTGTCTTGTTCCCGATCTTAGAGGAAAAGCTTTCAGCTTTTCACTGTTATGTTGTTGGCTGTGGGTTTGTCATATATGGCCTTTATTATGTTGAGGTACTTGCGCTTTACAAACATTTTTTTAAGAATTTTTATCATGAAAGGATGTTGAATTTTGTCAAATGCTTTTTCCGCATATATTGAGATGATCATGTGTTTTTTGTCCTTCTTTTTGGTGATGTGATGTATGATGTTGGATTTTTGAATATTGTACCATCTTTGCATCCCTGGAATAAATCCCACTTGTTCCTGATGGATGATCTCTTTGATGTATTTTTAAATTTGGTTTGCTAATATTTTGTTGTGTATTTTTGCATCTATGTTCATCAGGGGTATTGGTCTGTAATTGTCTTTTTCTTTGTGGTGCCTTTGTCTGGTTTTGGTATGAGAGTGATGCTGGCTTCATAGAATTAGTTTAGAAGTATACCCTCCTATTCTACTTATTCGAAAACTTTAAGGAGGATGGGTGTTAGGTCTTCTCTAAATGTTTGATAAAATTCAATGGTGAAGCCATCTGGTCCAGGGGTTTTGTTCTTAGGTAATTTTATGATTACCAATTCAATTTCATTGCTGGTAATTTGGTCTGTTCAGATTTTCTATTTCTTCCTGGGTCAGCTTTGGACGGTTGTATTTTTCTAGAAAGTTGTCCATTTCTTCTGCGTTATCCAATTTGTTAGCATATAATTTTTCATAGTATTCTCTAATAATTCTTTGCATTTCTGTGGTGTCTGTAGTGATTTTCCTTTCTCATTTCTGATTCTGTTTATTATAGGCTCTCTTTTTCTCCTGGTAAGTCTGGCTAGGGGTTTATCTATTTTGTTTATTTTCTCAAAGAATTAGCTCCTGCTTTCATTGCTTCTTTCTATTATTTTGTTCTCAATTTTATTTATTTCTGCTCTGATCTTTATTTTGTCCCTTCTTCTACTGCCTTGGGGCCTCATTTGTTCTTCTTTTTCTAATTTCATAATTTTGATTTTATACTGATCATATGGGATTGTTCTTTCTAGAGGTAAGCCTGTATTGCTATACTTTCCTTTTAGACAAATCCCACAGGTTTTGGGCTGTTGACTTGTTTTCATTTGTCTCTATATATTGCTTGATCTCTGTTTTTCTTTGTTCATTGATCCATTGATTATTTAGGAGCTTGTTGTTTAGCCCCCATGTGTTTGTGGGCTTTTTTGTTTTCTTTGCACAATTTATTTCTAGCTTCATAACTTGTGGTCTGAGGTGCTGGTTGATACAATTTCAATCCTGAATTTACTGAGGCTCCTTTTGTGTCCTAGTATGTGATCTATTCTGGAAAATGTTCCATGTGCACTTCAGAAGAATATGTTTCCTGCTGCTTTTGGATGTAATGTTCTGTAGATGTCTGTTAGGTCCATCTGTTCTAATGTGTTGTTCAGTGCCTCTGTCTCCTTACTTATTTTCTGTCTGACTGATCTGTCCTTTGGAGTGAGTGGAGAGCTGAAGTCTTCTAAAATGAATGCATTGAATTCTATTTCCCCCTTCACTTCTGTTAGTATTTGTTTCACATATGTAGGTGCTCCTGTGTTGGGTGCATAGATACTTATAATGGTTATATACTCTTGTTGTACTGACCTCTTTATCATTATGTTATGTCCTTCTTTGTCTCTTGTTACTTTCTTTGTTTTGAAGTCTATTTTGTCAGATACAAATACTGCAACTCCTGTTTTTTTCTCCCTTCTAATTTTCAGGAAATATCTTTTTCCATCCCTTCACTTTTAGTCTGTTTATGTCTGTGGGTTTGAAATGAGTCTCTTGTAATCAGCATATAGATGGATCTTGATTTTTTTATCCATTATGTAACTCTTTGCCTTTTGATTGGTGCATTCAGCCCATTTAGGGTGATTATCGATAGGTATGTACTTATTGCCATTGCAGGCTTTAGATTCATGGTTACCGAAGGTTCAAGTGCAGCTTCTTTACTATCTAAAAGTCTCATTTAACTTGCTTATTATGCTATTTCAAACAAAATCTAAAGATTCTTTTCTTTTTCTCCCTTTTTCTTCCCCCTCCATTCTTTATATATTAGGCATCATATTCTGTACTGTTTGTATATCCCTTGATTGACTTGTGAGTAGTTGATTTAATTTTGCATTTTCTTAGTAATTAATTGGTCTACTTCCTTTACTGTGGTTTTTTCTCTGGTGATGGTTATTTAGCCTTAGGAGCACTTCCATCTATAGTAGTCCCTCCATAATACACGGTAGAGGCGGTTTGTGAGAGGTGAATTCTCTCAATCTTTGCTTATTTGGAAATTGCTTAATCCCTATTTCAAATTTAAATGATAATCTTTCCAGGTAGAGTATTCTTGGGTAGAGGTCCTTCTGTTTCATTGCATTAAATATATCATCCCTCTCCCTTCTGGCCTGTAAGCTTTCTGCTGAGAAGTCTGATGATAGCCTGGTGGGCTTTCCTTTGTATGTTATCTTTTTTCTCTCTCTGGCTGCTTTTAATCATCTCTCCTTTTCTTTTATCTTTGCTATTTTAATTATTATATGTCTTGTTGTCTTCCTAGGGTCCCTTGTGTTGGCAGTTCTCTCTGTACTTCTCTGACCTGGGAAACTATTTCCTTCCCCAGATTGGGGAAGTTTTTAGCAAATATTTCCTGCAAGGCACTTTCTGTCCCTTTTCTCTCTCTTCTTCTGGTACCCTTATAATGCAAATATTGTTCCATGTGGTCACACAGTTCTCTTATTATTCTTTCATTCCTAGTGATCCTTTTTTCGCTGTGCCTCAGCTTCTTTGTTCTTGTTCTCTAATTTCTATTTCATTTACCATCTCCTCTACCTAATCTAATCTACATTTAAATCCCTCCATTGTATGTTTCATTTCAGATACTATATTTTTTTAAGTTTCTGTCTCTTTCTTGAAGTCCTCTGTGAGATCTTAAATATATTTCTGTAGCTCTGTGAGCATGTTTATGATTTTTATTTAGAAATCTTTATCCAGAAGATTGTTGATTTCAGTTTCACTGAGCCCTCTTTCTGTTTTTTGTGGGATTCTTGTTTATACAAAATTCTTTTGCCTTTTCATATTTCTAATGATTACTATGGAATAATAACTTTGTGTAGGCCGCACCTATAGTTCCCAGAAGCTCTACTCTCTGGAGTTTCCCAGCACCCGCAGTGATGGTGGGGGTCACAGACGAGTGGTACCAGTGTCTGCTGGGAGGAAAGAGCTCTTTCCTGCTTCCCAGCTGCAGTGCCTGCCTCCACTGCCAGGTCCAGGGGGCCAAACATGCAGGCAGGAGCTTCTGTGTTATGCCCCTGTAGCTGCCAGTGGTGGGGGCAGCAGTTGTGCGAACTGGTTCCTGCTGATAAGAAGGAGTGGCAGGCTGTGTAATGCAGTACTGTCCTTGTGGCTGCATTGCCAGTGCAGGGTAAGGATTGTCTGAAGCTCCTGAAAGTACCCAACCAGCTGGACTGAGTGTTCCAGTATGATTTTGTCCACCTTTCTCCTGAGCAGCAAGCATGTGCAATCCTTGTCCCTTTAGCAGCCCTTTTGTTGTGAAGTATTTCTACATGCCTGCCTTTCTTCTGTCTTGGAGCAGCCGGTTGTGGTTACTTGTTCTCCACAAGCATCTGGAATCTCAGTCTCTCCAAGTATTCTGTCTGTCTTTGTTTTCCAACCACTCTAATCTCCAGAGCACCATGTAATGTGGGTTCGTGCTCCTGGAGCTGATCTCCAGGGGTTGGTTTTTAGCAGTCCTGGGATTCTACTCCCTCCCTGTTCCATTTCTCTCCCTCTGCTTGTGAGCTGGGGTGGGAGAAAGGCTTGGGTCCCTCTGTAACATGGCTTTGTTACTTTACCCTTTTCTGTGAGGTTTTCTCTTTTCCCCAGATGTAGTCAGTCTGTTCTGCAGTCTTTTTGGGTCTGTCTTTCAGGATTAGTTGTATTTTCTGTGTTTTCATATTGTATGTGGTTTTGGGAGGAGGTTTCTGCCTCACTTCTCATGGTGCCATCTTTTTCTGCCTCCTAAGCTAAACCTTTTATAAGAATACAAGTTTGATTAAATATTAAAATACAGAACTTCCCCCCCTAACATATCATCCTGAGAATTAACTGACCACAGTGGGAAACAGACAGCCCTAATTGTGCTGTCTGCTCACTCTCACTCTTCTGCCCAATTACCCTTCAAAAGTTCTTGCTAGCTCTGCTTATCCCTCCTTATAAAGGAAAAGCATTTTTAAGTTTAATTTTGAGACATGTTTGGATCCTAAGGTTGGAGCATTCTCCCTTTTCCAATGCTGTTTTTGAATAATGTCTCTTCTCATCTAAGTCCAAATATGTTGTTATTTGACAATTGTCAGCATCTCTGATGTGGTATGCTTCTTTACATTTATTTCTGTTCCCCTTGCCTTTTAATTCATAATAGAAGCATAATTGTGATATAAGCAATCATAAGAAATACATATTTTTAGTCATTCGTATGACCAAATATGTGTATTTCCCAGGTATATTTAGTCTTCATCCACAGTTCCTGAAAATACTGCAGAGTCTTAAAGGTGAAATGGGTGTTTTGTCATGTTAATGAGAGACTTGTGAACCCCACCCAAGCGCAGGGACTGGAGGATGAATCAGCCAATGACCAATAATTTAGTTGATCATGACTATGCAATGAAGCCCTCACAAACCCTGGATCCTGAATCCTGCTTCTCATTCAGAGAGAACTTTTATGCTTGGGGAGCCAGAACACCTTCACTGTGCCAACGTGCCAACCCCCAAGCTCCACAAGGATAGAAGCTCCTTTATTTGGGAACTTGTCCTATGTATCTCTTCATCTGGCTGTTAACTTGTATTTTTTATGGTATTAAACTGGTAAATATTAAGTGTTTTCCTGAGTTCTGTGAGCCGCTCTAGCAAATTAATCAAACCCAAGGAGGAGGTTCTGGGAACCTCCAATCCATAGCCAGTGGGTCAGAAGCACAGGTAACTGCTGGGGTCTTATGACCAGCATCTGGAGAGGGGTGTGGAGGGCAGTCTTGTAGGACAGAGCCCTTAATCTGGGGAATCTGGTGCTGTCTCTGGGCAGATAGCATCAGAATTGAGTTTTCTGACACCCTGCTGGTGTTCAAGAATTGCTTTGTGTAATTATGTGTGGGAAGACTCCCTCCCACATACTTGAACACACTGGAATCGGGTCCAGTTACCCGAATTAAGTTATACTATTATTACTGCTGTGTATAATATTGTTATTGTTATATATGATATGTAGGGAAAAATATATACCAGTGCATATGGTGTCAGACAAGTGGGAATCACAATAATATTCACTAAAGTTTGTGAGTATGTTGATGATGTTTGAGAGAAACTGACTAGAATACACATTTGATATCAGTAAAATGCTTCCTCTCTAATCTTGAATCACTGAATTAGAACTATGAGAATTGTGTTACCCATTTATTTTACCCTGTTTAATGAACTCCATAAGTGCAATTTTATATTTCATATCTCTTAAGTCCATCCTGGATAACAATCACAAGTACATAAATGTTCATTGTATTCACCAATGTTTTTGCTTCCCCTAGTGTTTAATAAGGAAAAAGAGTTCTGTATTTGGGATGAGAACTCCTTTAAATATTGGATGTGAAGCTCAAATTGTCACTGAGTAATGAAGCCAAGAAAAAAGCTTCAGCTTTTGCAACATAGTGACAGATGTGGGATATGAAGTATGAGCAAAAGTTGATGACAGGCCCTATGGAGAGCAGTAGTGTCATTGAGAGCAGAGTGGTCATTGCCCTTCAGAGGCTGACCAAGGTCCTGGTGGGAATGGAGGTCAGATGATAAACTTCAGTTATTCTCTCTTGAAAAATGTGTACACAGCTGTTACTATTTAATCAGTACCAATATTTTTCAAAGAAAAATTTTGGGTTTACACTGAGTTTTTTTAAAAACCTCACTAAATAATCTATTTGAAATAAATTGTTCTACTATGTAATCTTAGACATTAAAGTATAGTCATCATTCACAGTAGTTTTAAATTCTGGGTGCACATTAGAATGCCCTTTTGGAGAAGTTAAAATAATAACATGCCCAGGCCCCACTGCAGAACAATTAAATATGAATTTCTGGAAGGGGATGAGTTGGGACGTGTTATAAACGTTGCTCAGGATATCCCATTCTGCATCCAGAGAGGATTATTTCTGGGATCAGATTGCCAGGCTGGGAATCCAGACTGTAACAGTTACTCTCCAGCATCATTATTATTTGCTAGTTATTTAAAACTCAAGCCTCAATTTTTATATGTATAACATGGAGATATCAATTAATAAAATTATGTAAAATGCTTAGTATGTGAACCTGGTATATAGTAAGTGCTCTCTATATGTATGGCATTGTTGTTATTATTACTGTTTATTACAGACTCTATTATTACAGCTTAAACTCTATTTTATTAGTGAAATAAGGTGCAGTCTAGTCTCCACAGGGCTGCAAAAGTGATTCTTCTCAAATGTGAGCCTGCTCACATTGCTCCTGTGCACAGATTCCTCTACTGGCATTCCAGCCTGTGTCAGAATAAAAACCAACATCCCTAGGGTGGTCTTCATGACCCCCCAGCCAGTGCCACCCCCTCCCCTGGTCTCTGTTCCTCCACTGGAGCCCTTTGACTCATGCCTCTTCCTCAGCACAGGCCTCCTTGCTGTTGTTCAGACATCCAAGGTGTGCTCCCCACAGCCTGTGCACCTCCTCTGTTGCTTTTCCCTGGGTATTAGAGGCTGCCTCCCTTAGTTAATTCAGGTCTGCTGCAATGCTATCAGTGAGATTCTGCTTTACCAGTGTGTGTTTTAAAAAGCACTGCTTACCTCCATCAGGCACTCTCTAAATCCTAAATTTCCTTTAATTTTCTCTGGAGATAGCATTTATCACCTGAGAGTAATATATTTATTTCTTATTGTCTGTCTCCTGCAAGGGTGTTTATGAGAAGATACTGTTAACTCTCATACCACCACACCAGTGCCTAGAAGGGTGCACTGTGCTAATCATAGTCACTAAATCTTTGTTCAGTAAACGAATAAATAGTACAAAATTTTTTTTCACTCTGCTTGTTTAATGTTAACCTTAATTTACATATATTACAACCAACCCTTGGTATTGTAGGGATAATTTCTTTGGTATTTGTGAGAATGCTAGAATCAAGAGAGAAGAAAAAAAATCTTTTTAAGTTTCCTAACAATTCCTAACAATTAATGATGGCTTTTTAAGTTTTTAAAAATTTTCCTGAATTTTTCAGTTTGGTTTGGCACCAAAACATCAAGGGCTCAGGTTCTAATGTCCTTTTGGTTGATCCATCTGTACTGTACTAGTTCTCAGTAGCTGACGGCTCTCTTCAGCTCATAAACTACTTTGATGCTACTACTTCTACTACAGAAGAGTGAATTTAGGAAGGTTTATGTTCAGCTTTCAGTACACTATTTCAATTAAAACGTTCAATGCAGTGGCCATTTCAGACTTTAAAATTTAAAGCTTGGTTCTTTAATTCATTTTTTTCATTCTCTCTTGTCAAAAGATGTTATTGAAATGAAAAATGGTTGAAGGAGTTAGATTTTGTACAAGGACCAATTTTCTATGATGAATTACATAGTGTGATATTTTCCCCCCTCTCCTCTTGGCTTTCTCCCTGGAAACCAGTACACTTACTATGTTAATTACTATCTTTATTATATTTATGAAATTATATTTTGTATACATTTACTTTTACATATACCTGTACTGCCCACCAGACTGTGAATGCCTGGAAATATAAAGAACTTTTCCTACATGCTTTTTGTCTGTCTCAATATTTTGTGCTTTGTCATTGCTTAACTGAATTGAATGTATGCCTGAACAAAAAGCAGCATTTTTCACTACTTGACTCAGACTTGGAGGGCTGGATTTATCTGCAGTGTCCCATATTAGATAGAATTGTATTGAATTGTATTGTATGTCCAGACAAGCATATACATTGGGACATTGTATGAGTAATGGTTAAAGTTAAAGTGTCTAACCTAGATAACAACGATTTTTGGACAGCTGTGGAGAAGTAGGATCTAGTTGTTTTTATATAATCACAAAATTGCCATTAACAAAAAAGGGGGACTTGCTGTGTACTGCGAAAAAGAATACATCTGATGGGAAGATGTTAAGGAGCACAAGTTTCAACTCAGGGAAGAAAGCACATTCTCACTGCTGTTCATCAGAATTGTTTCCTCCAAAGGCAATGAATTCCTCAGCACTGAAAATATTAGAGCAGGGAACTTAAGCATTTCTCAATAATGGGTAACTCCATTGGCTCTGTGAAGTGTTAGTGTTATTTTCAACTAATAAAAATTTGGCTAAAGAAAGGAACAAATTAAATCTCTTGGTGAACCTTTTCCTCAAATATGAAGTCTAAGTACATAATGCCATTGTTACCAGACTGAGTTTGTTCTCCTAAGTTCTTATCCCTGCCAAAACGAATTGAAAGGCAGAGACAAAATAGTGAAGCAGAGAAAAAGTTTTATTTGTATACACTCCGAGGGAGGAGTGGACCAGAGTCAAGGTAGCCAAAGGCCCCAGTCCATTATGCAAGAGGCCTTTATATTACATTCTGGCTAGCAGGTACCTCTTTGATTGACAAGGTGGGGTTATTTGATTTACCGGCCCATCTATACAGCCATCCCTGTCAGTGCGCACAGCCTTTCCCATGATGAGGTGTGGTTTGGGCAGTTCTTAGTTTTGTTTGTGCCCTGTTGAGACCTGGTTGGAACCATTCTGGCCTGGTCCTGATAGGCAAGGACGTTTTCTCCCTGCAAAGCCTTTGTTGTCTTTACTGGGACCCCCTACCTGGGCAGAGTTTGGGCAGTTTTTTCTTTGAACCTTATCTGGGTGGTTTTTTCTTTGAACTTTATCTTCCCCTTCCCCTGCTGCTCGTGTCCATCTTTCTACCTAACATTCCTAACATTATCTTTTGTGTTTTGGAAGTAAAAGTTAAGATAATTACATTCTGATTTTACTCTGTTTATTTGCAGTCCTGCATGCTCCTTAATACCTCAAAGTTGAAGAAGGCAAAGAAGCCACCTATCATTTTATAAATGATAAATAAGAGCCTTCTACAATATTTCTGATATTGCCAAGAAAATCTATATCCCTCAGATTCCACAAATGGTAGCTACATTGACTCAGTCTCAAAAAGGTAACTTTCAAATAAAACAGATTATCAGCAACATGTACTGCAATACCTAGCACTGTCTCAGGTACTGCTAAGTACTAAAACAGAAATTATCTTTACAAATAAATGTTCATAATATAATTGAGAGGTTTAGCTCAATGAATACCAATTATTGAATGATATTTTACATGATAAATGAGCAACATGTTATATCACAGTAATCTAAATTATATACTGAATTTGGGTGCTGAATACTGATGCTGAAATTTGCAGTCGTATCTTTGTTAAAGAATCTGATAAAGATAGTAAATGTACTTTGAGAAAGGTGAGCTCTTGCTTTGACAGTGAACTCAGTTACAGAAGTTGTGCTGGAGTTGGCGCTTAGGCGGGCTCTAAAGGATAGGTGGGATGTTGTTGGCAAAAGCACATTAGGGAGAACAATTTATCTTTGAGCTGAACTAAAGCCCTTATTAGTTGAGTACTTACTCTTGGTTTCCTAGTACTCCTTTCCTTTGTTTTTGTGATCAAGAAGGACTAATATTTAATATAAATGTTGATAGACTTATATTTTTAAATACAAGTGATAAGATGTAAACAAGGTAGATAAATATTTTTAATTATTCATAATTACCTATTTTTTTCTTATGGTTCCTTCCAAACTGCTGCATAGTAGTAGGGATGTACTTTCTTCTCTAGTGCTATTCCTACCTAGAATGTACAGTATATCCATCCAGTGTCATGGATTCTCAGTTATGTTTTTGCCAAATTTGGTTTTGTTAAATTTTCATTTGTTACTCTAAGATGATATGTGTTAACTATAATACAACCTTTAAGTCTGAATAAATGAGGAGTACAAATTGTAAGTTACAGGGTACTCTCTTCACCTGACCTTCCTATAGATGTGGCATCCCAGATTTAAATGGTAAGTAGCCAACCATATAACAAAGTTACTAGATGAAGTTTGGTATAAGCAGCAGTGGTGGTGTAGCCTGGGGCAAATGGCAAATTGGAAAGTAGATACCCTGACTGAATATTCAAATGAAAAGAAATTTGAGTTGAGCTAACCAAATAACTACGGGGCCATGTTTGGTCCCCCAGCTTACCTGTTTGAGTTCTGGTATTTTCACTTTGTTTTTGTGTGTTTCTTTTGCTTTTGTTTTCATTTGATCCAATCATTTTTACTGTCAGCTTTTAAGTGTGCTATTAAAATTTTAACTCTATTTTTTGGGACAACTGCATATTTGAGGTAAATGGAGAAAGATTTGTATATTTTAAACCCAAAGAATTGCCAGCCCAAACCATTCACTTAGCCATTCAATCAACATTATTGAACATCAGTTCCCTTGGGCAAATGGTAAAATTGCACTGCTTTTCCTCTGGAGGATTCACAAATAAGTAGCTCTTAAAATACAATGGGATAAGTACTATTGAGAAAGAGTCACTTAAAAGAGTATGTTTATGAATACGACTAAGAATTAATAGAGTTGACTATATAGGACAATTCAAATTTTAAATAATTACACATTGAGAATTTAAAATATATACTAAAGATAGGTAAAATGGACTTGACTTTCAAAATATAAACTTTTTAAACAATAATGAAGGCTACCATATTAAGACAGTTTTGAATTTTAAAACAAAGTGAAATTATTTATATTTAAAAATCTTATTCAGATATTTAAAAATATGGTGGCCTTCATAGAGATTGTCAATTATGCATTTAGATTTTAAAAGTTTATTGTGAAAATTTAGGAAAATAGAACAATAAACATTTTTAGGAATAAAACTTGAAAAACTTATAAATGCTATTGGCCCATTAAACTTCAAGTCTGACTTATGCTACATGTCTCAAATAGGCTACACTCATGAATTAGGGGATGTGCCCCGAAATAGCCACCTGACTATGATAACAGGGATTCCTACAGAGAAAGAGAAAATAATTTACTCAACTGTGGATAAAACTGGTGAACATATTAAATGTCACCAGGTGCCCTTCAGTGCCTCTTTAAAAATAAGTCATCAGTATAAAATAACTAGGGAGAAGGTATAGCTTTGGAAATTGCATTATGTCTGTATTGACAGGTGCTTTGGATAAGTGATAAATATTAAAATTGGAGCTGGATAGTAAGAATGTCCAGGTGTTCAATTCAGCACAGCCCAAAGTCAAGGGTGGCCTTGAGCGTTCAAAACAAGTTTCCAATTTGGTCACCCAAATCTCTATTTTAACACTATTAGCAATTAGTAATCTGACATTGTGAATAAAGATTTGAGGCATTTATTCATTCATTCAGCAACTATTTATTCAGTGTCCTTGTATTCCAGACTATTCTAAGCATTCGGTTTACATCAGAGATCAAAACAAAAATCCCTGCTCTGTAGAGCTTAGAATTAGCAGTGGGATACAGACAATAAACAGTACACATAATAAAAGATAACTTTTCTTGTATGCGGTAAGTGATAGAGGCCAGAGGAAAAAGAAAGAGCAAGGTAAGGTCCTGGGGAGTGCCAGGGAACAGGTACAGTTTGCAGTATGATGTAGGGTGGTAAAGAGAGATTCCTTCATAGGATAATGATTGATCAGAGATTTGAAGAAATGAAAAGAGCTACACAATTATCTGATGGAGGGTTCTTCCAGGAATAGGAAATAGCTCTTGTGAAGTCAGCAAGGTAGATGTCACAAGGAGACCTGTGTGGCTTAAGTGGAATGAACAAAGCAGGGAGGAAGATAGAGGATTAGAAAGATAGGAGAGCGTTGGGCCTCGTGGGGACTTCGAGGCTATTTTAAGGATTTAGGCTTTTACCCTGAATGAAATGAGGAGCCACTGTATGATTCTGAACTTGAGACATAATGGGGCAGACACCAATTTATAACTCCCTCTATATGTAAGGTGATTGCTTTAAAAATTTTTACTTTAACTTGAACTGCTGTCTTCTGCTTTATTGAAAGGTAAATTGTTTTAAATTGATTTCATTATTCAATAATTAAAAAGACAAAATTTACATTTAAAAATAAATACTAGAATCCTAAGCATGTGCCAGTCTTACAGAAGGCCCAGTAGAGCAGGATGGGGCAGACAGGTGCCAGATGTGGGACACTCTCAGGCACGGGATTGATGGTACCCACATCACTCAGTGCCCAGTCAAGGTAGTACACATTCAATACAGTGTTTCCAAGAATATGCCAACCAGTAGGAGAGCAAGGAAAATCTTATGAAACTACAAATTTAAGAAAGCGGCACCCCACTCCCTTCACACTTGCTTAAGGGTCCTGAGGCCAAACATAACAAGCTGTCTTCTGGCCACAGTAAATTACCAACTTTTAATGAAATATGGTGAAAAATATGATTATGAAATATGTAGTACATAGAGGGATGATACTGATATGTATGCAGAATACCACAGCTGCCTGAGGGCTGTGGGGCAATGTAGAGGAGTATGTTGGATGATTCTACATGCTCAATACTATATCGGTAATCATAGCATCTTCATGCGAGGCCAGGGACCAGGGAGTGGTGGGGGTGGTTAACTCTCTCAGCTTCATGGCTCCCTTGGGCTCTGGTCACCTCTCAGCCCCAGTAGTCCTCTGAGACCCTGGGGATACTCATTGGTCAAGAATTTGTACTTCTATGACAGAAATCAGAAACTGTGGGAGTGAGTGAGAAACAGAGAATGCAGCCAGACTTCCCAGTAGCAAGTAGTATTGGAAAGTCTTGATTGTAATGGATAGATAAATACATGCAAGGGACACAGAATGGTGGATAAGGAGGTAGGGATGAATATAAGACCCACTGGTAGAGGCCTCTACTCATGAATAAAAACTTGTTAGCCCTTGTAGATTCAGCTGCTGGAATTTTTCTAAGTGAATGGAAAAGACCACAAACTAACCTTCACTTTGCTCTATCTTCAAAATTCTAGTGTTGATGAGAACACCTTCCTATTATTCTAAGGTTTTAGGAAATAGTTTCAGGATATAGGGAAAACTATGTTGTCTGAGACATTATCCAGAGAGGCCATATTCTATATAAATGGGTTTCCTGCAAATGAGACATGGGGTCATCCATAGGCAGTTTAATACAAGGCCCTATGAGGTATCTCAGTTTGTCCTGAATAGACAGACTGTATGGTGGCCTTTCAAGGACGAACATAACAGTGGTGCCTTATAGTCATGCAGAAGAATGGATCCCACCTCCATTATGAAACAGTATGCCCTAAACCTGATCATTGCAGTAATAAATATTTTTTCATATTTCCAAATTGGTTCTGCATTTCTTTTTTAATTAAAAAAATTTTTTTTAATTTAATTTTTTATTAAGGTATTATTGATATACACTCTTATGAAGGTTTCACATGAAAAAACAATGTGGTTACTAAATTTACCCATCTTATCAAGTCCCCACCAATAACCCAATGCAGTCACTATCCTTCAATGTAGTAAGATGCCACAGATTCAATATTTACCTTCTCTGTGCTACACTGTTTTCCCCATTATCCCCTACACCATGTGTACTAAACATAATACCCCTCAATTCTCTTTTCCTCCCTCCCCACCCCCCTTCCTACACCCCTCCCCTTTGGTAACCACTAGTTCCTTCTTGGAGTCTCTGAGTCTGCTGCTATTTTGTTCCTTCAGTTTTGCTTTGTTGTTATACTCCACACATGAGGGAAATCATTTGGCACTTGTCTTTCTCTGCCTGGCTTATTTCACTGAGCATAATATCCTCCAGCTCCATCTATTTCCCCCTTTAATTCTGTCAGTATTTGTTTCACATATGTAGGTGCTCCTGTGTTGGGCTCATAGATATTTATAATGGTTATATCCTCTTGTTGGACTGATCCCTTTATCATTATGTACTGTCCTTCTTTGTCTCTTGTTACTTTCTTTGTTTTGAAGTCTATGTTGTCTGATACAAGTACTGCAACTCCTGATTTT
Organism: Phataginus tricuspis; assembly: GCA_029783875.1. NCBI lineage: Eukaryota > Metazoa > Chordata > Mammalia > Pholidota > Manidae > Phataginus > Phataginus tricuspis. The sequence goes on from JAQQAC010016209.1 coordinate 28,635,384, forward strand.
TCCTCCCTATTAGTTGCATGAAATATCTTTTTCCATCCCTTCACTTTTAGTCTGTGTATGTCTTTGGGTTTGAAGTGAGTTTCTTGTAGGCAGCATATAGACAAGTCATTTTTTTATCCATTCAGGGACTCTATGTATTTTGATTGGTGCATTCAAACCATTTCTATTTAGGGTGATTATTGATAGGTATGTACTTATTGCCATTGCAGGCTTTAGATTTGTGGTTACCAAAGGTTCAAGTGTAACTACCTTACTATCTAACAGTCTTATTTAATTCACTTAGTAAACTATTACAAACGCAATCTAAAGGTTCTTTTGTTTTGTCCTCCTTTTTCTTCCTCCTCCATTCTTTATATATTAGGTATCCTATTCTATACTCTGTCCATCCTTTGATTGACTTTGGGGGTGGTTGACTTGATTTTTCATCTTCTTAGCAATTAATTGGTCTACTTTCTTTACTGTGGTTTTATTTCCTTTGGTGACAGTATTTAACCTTAGTAACACTTCCATATATAGCAGTCGCTCCAAAATACACTGTAGAGATCATTTTTGGGAGGTAAATTCTCTAAGCATTTGCTTATCTGGAAATTGTTTAATCCCTCCTTCAAATTTAAATCATAATCTTTCCAGGTAGAGTATTATTTGCTCAAACTCCTTCTGTCTCATTGCAGTAAAGATATCATCCCACTCCCTTCTGGCCTGTAAGGTTTCTGTTGAGAAGTATAATGACAGCCTGATGGGTTTTCCTTTGTATCTGATCTTTTTTCTCTTTCTGGCTGCTTTTAATACTCTGTCCTTATCCCTTATCTTTGCCATTTTACTTACTATATGTCTTGGGGTTGTCTTCCTTGGGTCCCTTGCGTTGGGAGATGTGTGCACCTCCATGCCCTGAGAGACTATCTCCTTCCCAAGATTGGGAAACTTTTCAGCAATTACCTCCTCAAAAACAGTTTCTATCCCTTTTTCTCTCTCTTCTTCTGGTACCCATATAATGTGAATATTGTTTCCTTTGGATTGGTCACACTGTTCTCTCAATATTCTTTCATTCTTAGAGATCCTTTTTTCTCTCTGTGCTTCAGCTTCTTTGTATTCCTGTTCTCTATTTTCCATTTCATTTACCATCTCCTCTACTTCATCTAATCTGCTTTTAAATCCTTCCATTTTATGTTTTATTTCAGATACTACCTTCTTCTACAGTTGTATCTCATTCCTGAATTCCTCCCTGAGTTCTTGAATATTTTTCTGTAGCTCCGTGAGCATGTTTATGATTTTTATTTTGAAATCTCTTTCAGAAAGATTGGTTAGTTCAGTTTCACTTGGCCCTTTTTCTGGTGTTTGTGGGTTTTGGTTTGAGCTAGGTTCCTTTGACATTTCATATTTGTAGGTGGTGCCCTCTAGTGCCCAGAAACTCTACTCTCTGTAGCTGCTAAGCCCCTGGAGCGACGGCGGGTGTTGTAGGTGAATGATGCTGGGTCCTGTTGGGAGGAAAGTGCTCTTTCCTGCTTCACAGCTTCAGTGTCTGTTTCCACTGCCAGGGCCAGTGGGCCGATCACACAGGGAGAAGCCTCTGTGCTTTGCACATGTAGCTGCCATAGGTGGGGTTGCCCTCTAGCTAGCCTTGCGCAATGGTGGGGACAGCTGGTTTGCAAGCTGATGCTGGCTGCGAGGAAGGTGCAGCAGGCTGTGTTTCATGGTGGGTGATCTCGTATCTGCATTGCTAGGCAGGCAGATGGAGCACCTGAAGCTCCTGAAAGTGCCCAACTTGCTGGGCAGAGTGCACCCAGGCAATTTTGTCCACCTGTTCTTTCTTCTGAGCAGCAAGCTCTGTGCAATCCTTGCCCCTTTAGCAGCCCCCTCACTGTTAGGAAGTCTCTCAGACTGCCTGACTTTCTATACTCCCATAGCAGTTGGATGTGGATTCCTGTTTTCCACAAGCAGCTGGAATCTTAGTCTCCAAGTATTCCACCTGTTTTAGCTTTCCAACCCCCCTAATCTCCAGAGCACAATGCAGTATAGGTTCATGCTCCCAGAGCAGATCTCCAGGGCTGGGTGTTTAGCAGTCCTTGGCCTCCCCCTCCCTACTCCATTTCTCTTCCTCCCTTTGGTGAGCTTGGGTGGGGGAAGGGCTTGTGTCCATCTGGATCACAGCTTTGGTACTTTACCCTTTTCCATGAGGTCTGCTCTGTTCCCCAGTTGTTTTCAGTCTGCCATAGCCTTCTTTCCTGTTGCTCTTTCAAGATTTGATGTATTTGCTATATTTTCACATTATATGTGGTTTCAGGAGGAGGTTTCTGTCTTATCTCTCATGCCGCCATCTTTTTTTTCTATTAACTATATCCCGATTCTCTACTTTCATCTCCATGACTAATTTATATTATCACCTAGGAAATTACAAGGATTGTAGGAGTTCTGTGCCAAGAATGGGGGTAGAGACCAATATATATATTTATTTCAAAATATCCATTGTCTGTGTTGGAATTAAATTGTTCCTTTTTAAATGTTGAGTTTTCAGAAGTCTTGAAATACTTTACATATGAATTTTTTATACATATGTGGTTTGCAAATTTTTTCTCAGTCACCAACTTATATTTTCATTCTCTTGAGATTATTCATGGATAATATTTTAATTTGATGAAGTCTAATTTACCAGTCTTTTCTTTTATTGTGTTTTTGATGTAATGTGTAAAATCCTAGGCAGGTCCCTAAAGTTCACTTCTACATTTTCTTTAAAAACTTTTATTGCTTTATATTCTACATTTAAATCTACATTACATTTAAATTTATTTTTGTATAAGATGTGGGGCTTAGGTCAAAGTTTATTTTTTTCCCTAATCAATGTTCAGTTGGTCCAGCACCAATATTTATAAAATGTCTTCTTCCAATTCAATTGTTTTTGCAACTTTGTTGAAAACCAGTTGTGTGTACTTATGTGGGAGGTATTACTATGGTTTCTATTCTATTCATTCTATGTCCCTCTAGCCACAAATATCACAGAATCTTGCTTATTATAGCTAAATAATATCTTGAAGTATGGTAAAGTGATTCCTCACATTTTATTCTTTTTCCAATTTTATTGTTTATTCACTTTACCATATTTTGATAAGAATTGTGTTAAACCTGTTTATCAATATGACAAGAATTGATATCACTACTATGTTGAGTGTTTCAATCCATGAACACATTATACTTCTCCATTTATTTAGATACCCATTGGTCTCTTTCATTAGTGTTTTCTACTCTTCAGCAAAGAAAGCCTATACATGTTGTATTAGATTTACACCTATGTATTTTGTCATTGGTTTATTTTGAGGAACTGTCAGCAGTATTGCATTTTCATTTTAATGTGTTCATTACCAAGGTATAGAAATACAACTCATTTTTTTGCATATTGATCATTTAGCCTGTGCTCATTTATTTGATTTAGTTGTTTTATAGATTTCTTCAGATTTTTTTATATATAAAGTTATGACATCTTCAAAGAGGGACATTATTATCTCTTCATATATCATCCATATGACTTTTATTTCCTTTCTTAACTTACTGTGCTGGCTGAACATTCTAGTACTAAATAGTAGTAATGAACACAAACATTCTTGCCTGATCTTAAGGAAAAGGCATTCAGTTTTTCACCATTCAATATAATGTCAAATTTAGAGATTTTTATAGATGTTCACTATCAAGTTGAGGGAATTCCCTTCTATTATTTCCTAAGAGTTTTATCATAAATAGGTGGTGAATTTTGTCAATAATAATGACTATCATCATTAGTAGTAGTAGTTTTTTCTGTCTATATGATAATGTAGTCATACCAGACTTAGGTAACTTTTCTCTTTTCTCTTTTTGAGTCTTACCAGAAGTTTGTCAGTTTTACTGATCTTCTCCTGAAAATAAAAAAAACATGAAAAACACCAGCTTTTAGTTTCATTGCTTGTCTCCTTGTTTTCTTTTGGTTTATAATTTCACTAATTGCTGCTCTTACCATTATCATTTTTTTCCTTTTCTTGCTTTGGGTTTATTTTGCTTTTCTTTTTTCAGGGTCTTCTGGTGTAAGTTTAGATTACTGATTTGAGACTTCCATTTTTTTAATGTACTATCTTAGTGCTGTAAATCTCACTCTCACCACTGCTTTAGCTGTGTCCCACAAATTTTGAAATGTTGTATTTTCATTTTAATTCAGTTCACAGTATTTTAAATTTCTTTTGAGACTTCTTCTCTGACTCTTGGATTACTTAGTGTTTTTTAGATTCCAAATTAGTTTCCAAATACTTGGAGTTTTTCTGTTGTCATTCTTCTATTGATTTCAATATTTATTCCATTATGATCAGAGAGCATGCTCTATATGATTGTAATTATTTTCAATTTGATGAAATTTATTTTATTAACTAAGATGTGGTCTATCTTACTACATGTTGCATGGGGTCTTGAAAAGACAGCATTCTGTTTTTGTGTAGAATGTTCTATAAATGTTTGTTGGATTCTATTGGTTGATGGTTTTATAACCTCAATGATTTGGATATTCTATCACTTGTTGATAAAGAAGAGTGTTGAACACTCCTGTTATATCTTTGTTAAATTAACATTTGATAATTGGAGCACAGGGTGCTGGATGGTGAACCAAGGTTCAACAACAGACTTCAAGAGATATTGAAATACAGATATTTATTACTCATAGATCATGTAAGAAGTATATAGCATGCCTTGAGGCCACATAGGGAAATCAAGTCAGGATGCAAATAGAATGGCAGGACTTGGGGCACATACTTTTATTAGGGTCCATGGGGTTTTATCAGCATGATTTGAGGTTCCCAGGCTAAGGCCATATTGGTCAGTTCAAACCAAAGGAGCAGAGTTTTTGGTAACTTATACAGGGATCTTATCTAAGGGGCATGTATGTGGAAGGCCCTGGGAGACAGGGAGACTATTAATCACAAGGGCTGTTGGGAAAGTCATATCAGGAACCTAAATTGCTCAGGACTCTGTGGGATGCTCTCTAGGGCATGCACCTGCATGAGGAGGCTAGAGTCAATTTAAGGTCTCTTGCAGGCTTCCAAAAAAATAGAAGAAGAGGGAATACTTCCAAACTCATTCTATGAAGCCAGCATCATTCTAATACCAAAACCAGGCAAAGACCACACCAAAAAAGAAAATTACAGACCAATATCCATGATGAACATAGATGCAAAAATACTCAACAAAATATTAGAAAACCAAATTCAAAAATAAATCAAAAGGATCATCCATCATGATCAAGTAGGATTTATTCCAGGGATGCAAGGATTTAACATTCGAAAATCCATCAACATCATCCACCACATAAACAATAAGAAGGACAAAAACCACATGACCATCTCCATAGATGCTGAAAAAGCATTTGACAAAATTCAGCATCCATTCATGATTAAAACTCTCAAATGGATGTAGAGGGCATGTACCTCAACATAATAAAGGCCATATATGACAAACCCACAGCTAACATCATACTTAACAGGGAGAAGCTGAAAGCTTTTCACCTAAGATAGGGAAAAAGACAGGGATGCCCACTCTCCCCACTGTTATTCAACATAGTATTGGAGGTCCTAGCCATGGAAATCAGACAAAACAAAGAAATACAAAGCATCCAGATTGGTAAAGAAGAAGTCAAACTGTGACTATTTGCAGATGACATGACATTGTACATAAAAAACCCTAAAGACTCCACTCCAAAACTACTAGAACTAATATCTGAATTCAGCAAAGTTGAAGGATACAAAACTAATACACAGAAATCTGTTGCTTGCCTATATACTAACGATGAGCTAACAGAAAGAGAAATCAGGAAAACAATTCGATTCACAATTGCATCCAAAAGAATAAAATACCTAGGAATAAACCTAACCAAGGAAGTGAAAGACCTATACCCTGAAAACTACAAGACACTCCTAAGAGGATTTAAAGAGGACACTAACAAATGGAAATTCATCCCGTGCTCTTAGTTAGGAAGAATTAATATTGTCAAAATGGCTATACTACCTAAAGCAATCTACAGATACAATGCCATCCCTATCAAATTACCAACAGCATTCTTCAATGAACTAGAGCAAATACTTCAAAAATTCATATGGAACCACAAAAGACCCCAAATAGCCAAAGCAATCCTGAGAAGGAGGAATAAAGCAGGGGGTATTATGCTCCCTGACTTCAAGCTCTACTACAAAGCTACCGTAATGAAGACAATTTGGTACTGGCACAAGAACAGACTCATAGACCAGTGGAACAGAATAAATAGTCTAGATATTGACCCAACATATACAGTCAATTAATATACGATAAAGGAGCCATGGATATACAATGGGGAAAAGACAGCTTCTTCAACAGCTAGTGTTGGCAAAACTGGACAGCTACATGTAAGAGAATGAAACTGGATCATTGTCTAACCCCATACACAAAAGTAAATTCAAAATGGATCAAAGACCTGAATGTAAGTCATGAAACCATAAAACTCTTAGAAAAAAACATAGGCAAAAATCTCTTGGACATAAACATGAGCAACTTCTTCATGAACATATCTCCCAGGGCAAGGGAAACAGAAGTAAAAATGAACAAGTGGGACTATATCAAGGTGAAAAGCTTCTGTACAGCAAAGGACACCATCAATAGAACAAAAAGGCATCCCACAGTATGGGAGAATATATTCGTAAATGACATATTCGATAAAGGCTTGACATTCAAAATATATAAAGAGCTCACACGCCTCAACAAATAAAAAGCAAATAACCCAATTAAAAAATGGGCAGAGGAGCTGAACAGACACTTCTCCAAAGAAGAAATTCAGATGGCCAAGAGGCACATAAAAAGATGCTCCACATCGCTAATCATCAGAGAAATGCAAATTAAAACCACAATGAGATATCACCTCACACCAGTAAAGATGGCCACCATCCAAAACACAAAAAACAACAAATGTTGGTGAGGATGTGGAGAGAGGGGAACCCTCCTCCACTGCTGGTGGGAATGTAAACTAGTTCAACCATTGTGGAAAGCAGTATGAAGGTTCCTCAAAAAACTAAAAATAGAAATATCATTTGACCCAGGAATTCCACTCCTATGAATTTACCCTAAGAATGCAGGAACCCAGTTTGAAAAAGACATATGCACCCCTATGTTTATCGCAGCACTATTGACAATAACCAAGAAATGGAAGCAACCTAAGTGTCCATCAGTAGATGAATGGATAAAGAAGATGTGGTATATATACACAATGGAATATTATTCAGCCATAAGAAGAAAACAAATCCTACCATTTGCAACAACATGGATGAAGCTAAAGGGTATTATGCTCAGTGAAATAAGCCATGGGGAAAAAGACAAGTATCAAATGATTTCACTCATATGTGGGTATAAGAACAAAGAGAAAAACTGAAGTATCAAAACAGCAGCAGACTCACAGAACCCAAGAATGGACTAACAGTTACCAAAGGGAAAGGGACTGGGGAGGATGGGTGGGAAGGGAGTGACAAGGGGAAAATGGGGCATTATGATTAGCAGACATAATGTAGTGGGGGGGGCACGGGGAGGGCTGTACAACACAGAGAAGACAAGTAGTGATTCTATAGAATCTCACTACGCTGATGAATAGTGACTGTAATGGGGTATGTGGTGGGGACTTGATGGGGGGAGTCTAGTAACCATAATGTTGCACATGTAATTGTAGATTAATGATACCAAAATAAAAAATAATAATAATAGTAAAAATAAATAAATAATACATTTGTGTTGTTTTAATTGCTAAGTTTGTGGTAACTTGTTAAGGCAGGAAGAGAAAACTAATGTGCTATACAGTCAGTTAGTGGTATAAATTCTTCTAATCACAGCCTTACATGCATGCCATATGTTTTGATGTGCTGTATTTTAATTTTCATTCATTCATTTGAACATATTTTTTTTTAGATTTACTTAGAGAAGTGCTGTTTTTTTATGGGTATATTAATTTTCAATGGTTTGGAGCTTTCTCTATCATTTCTGTTGATTCCTAGTTAAAGTCCATTACATTCAGGGAACACATTTTGCATGATTTCATTCCTTTACCTGTGTTAAAGTGTTTTTCTTACTCTGGATATGGTCTAGCTTCGTTAGTATTCTATGTGTGCATGAAAACAATGTGTGTTCTGTTGTGTTGTGTGGTATTTTATAAACATTAACTGTAACCTGTTGCACTGTGGTGCTGTTTAGTTCTATGTCCTTTATCTTATGTTTAAATCCCGTAAATCCTTATGAGTATCTTTCTGTTTTTACTGTTGATCGCTTAGAGAGAGGTATTTAAGTCCCTGACTATAAGTGCAGATTTGTCTGCAAGTCCATTCAGTTCTCTCAGTTTTTATTTTGTTTTTGAAGCTCTTTGAGGGCATAAGATTATCTTCTTGCCAGATTGACCTTTTTACCATTATATAGCAGTCCCCTTTGTCATTAATAATTTTCTTTGTTCAGAAGATTTAATTTATCTGATATTAATATGCTTAATCCAGTTTTATCATTTTTTTTATGCAGTAGCATATTACCAAAACCTTTGTGGCTTAAAATAAGATTATTATCTTACAGTTTCTATGGGCAGCCCTTGACGACCCTGGACCAGACTGTCAGGCTGAGTGCCCTATTCACTTCCATATAGTAGATCTAAGGAGATGAGGTCCTTGGACTGAAGGTATAGTCACTGGTCACTAAAGAAGCAGTCCCAGGCCCTTCTGGAGACAAGGTTAGGACCCTCCTTGAGTACTTAGGACTCCAAGTATTCCAGGACAGAGAGGGCCTCATGGAACAGTCGGCTCTAGGTACCCCATGGTAATGGTGGTGGCTGAGGTACCCTTTCACTTTCTTTTCATGGGGTTCCAGGGAAGAAAGTGCCTTGGTTTGAAGAGTTAACTTCAGAGCAGCAGAGGGGAGGGAACCCAAGCCTAGGTAATGGTTGGTATGATGATCCAGAATATGAACTAATATGAACCGGCAGACCAGTGTCACCCCAGTACACTTCTGGCAGGGCTGAAAGACCTCACCCTAAGGCTCACTGTAACTTCCTTCCTTGGTATATTAACTTCTAGAACTACCATTACAAAGTACCAGAAGTTTGGTGGCTAAAATAACTAGAAATTTATTCAATCATAGTTCTGATGGCTAGAGGTTCAAAATCAAATAGTTGATAGTGTTGGTTCCTTCTGGGGAGAATCTGTTCCATGCTTCTCTCCTGGCTTCTGGTGGTTTTCCAGCACTCTATGCATTCCTTGGTTTGTATGCACATCACTCCAATATCTGCCTCTGCCATCACATGGCCTTCCTCCCTCTGTGTCTCTTCTATGTCTTTGTATCCAAATCTCCCTTTTTTTTCTCTCATAAAGATGCCAGTCATTGCATTTAAGACCGACCCAATTCCAGAATGACCTCATCTTAATTTGATTACATCTGCAAAGGTCCTATTTCTAGATAAGGTCACATTCACAGGTACTGGGGAATAGAGCTTGAACATATCTTTCAGGGGCACACAATTCAATCCACTACACTAGAGTTCTCAGGGGTCAGACTAATCAGGAGAACAAGAGCCCTCTGGGTTCCTAGAACAGTGCCCCTAAAGAAACCCAGAGAGGTGGTCTTTATTATAGCTGAGGAGGGGTCTCCCTGTTGCAGATGAGCACAACCTCTCATCCTCCCTCTTCCAGTGGGCCAGCATTAGCCATTTCCCTGCTAACACTTCTGCCTAATATCCCTGAGCAGTGTCACCATGCCTTGAGGTCAGAGGAATAAGCAGAATGCTTGTGAGATACACCACAAGGCCCAAGATGAGACACTCCCACCCATCCTATTTTGGGGGCTATTTCCCCAGAACTTCCCTGTTGCTGACATTGCCGAGAAACCTCAGAGCACCACAAGCACTACCACTGCTTTGCAGGCATGCCGTGCATGAGATCAGATGAAGGTGCCAAGAGCCAAGACCAGGAAAAGGCAAGACCTCTGAGGCTCCACTCTCAATTATTAAGAGCTCACACAGAGGCCTTCTAATGACGAAGAATGCCACTCCTGTGGCACAAGTAGAAAATGAAAGACCCATTACAAAAGCAGACATGCTGAAGATTGTCAACACAAGTACAAGCACCACTTCCCTGAGATCCTCAGAACCTCTAAGTACATGGGGCTGATCTTTGGCATTAATATTAAAGAAGCTGACCTCAGAAGTTTGCCAGACACTGTCAGAGTGGTTTGCAGAGGCCAGACCCTCAGTTGTTTTATCTTAGAATTGAGAGACTAAGACTGGAATGAAAAACTGATGATAACAGTTTGGTATTTTAGGTAAAGCAGAGAGGATCTCCACCTGTGGCAGTAATGTTAGGAGCCCTGTACTCTTGTCCAGTGCAGGTGAACCCAGTACACAGACTAGGTGTTTTATGTGTATCTTGTCCAGAGAGTTTCTGAGAAATAAGTTTGATACTCTGTTCAGGTAACATGTGAAGACACTCAGCTTGGGCTCAGGGAGCCAGAGCCTGCTCCATTCCAAGGGGTGTTTGCATTAGGTTATCTTGAATATTCTTTCATAAATCTATGAGGGCTAGATTTCTGCTTGTAGTAGAATGAATGAAAATAGGGGTGAATGAAAATAAGGGTGGTTTGAATGGAAAAGTAGCTGGGAGGGACTGGAGGAGATGGATCTTCACACAAATTTTAGGAGTTTTGAGTTGTATCAAATTGGAAAGAGACTCTAACACTTAAATAATATGTTTTCACATGGGGAAAATTGATGGGGTTTTATTTGCAAAGCAACATTATGGTTGATTTGCTATTGAATGTCCTATAATACTTCATGTCCTCTGAGACAAGCATTCATAAACTATTCATTAATGATCTAATACATGTCAGGCACTGTGATACATGCTTTACATATATTACATACATTCCAACTGTCCTAGAAGACAGGGGTTATCAAACCTATTTACCAGATGAAGATCCTGAGGCTTATAAAGTTTGGTAATGGAGCAGAGGTCACAGGGCTAGGGGTGTGACACAGTTGGGACTAGATCCCTGGTCTGAATTCTACTAGAGTCAACTGTTTCACATCATTTCTTCATAAAAATACTGCTCTTTCCCCACTTCTCTGCAATGGCAGATTTTTAATAAATCAAACAATCATATATAAGTGGGTCTGTTTTGGGAAATTCTATTTGGTTATTTTGGTCTGTTTATGCCACAAACTCTTGATTACTATAGATTTTTTGTAATTCTTAATATTTAGTAGAATAAGCTATATTTTTTTCAAGGGGATATTAGATATTTATGGCCATTTGCAAGTCAATTTAAATTTTATAACCAGTTTTCAAGTTTCAAACACACATACACATATACACAGATATCCACACACAAACCTTTGGGACTTTATTTTTAGGAGAAGAATTACAAGTATCTGTATATTGGGGACAATTAACATGGTCATAATATTGAATCTTCTATCTACATACATACATTTCTTTATTTAGCTAGGCCCTCATTAATTTCTCTAAATAATATCAGTTTATTTTTTCCATTGAGTTCTTACATTTGTAAAGTTATATTTACTTATAGGTACCAGGTATTGTTATTTATAAGCTATATTTTGTTTAATTTCACTTTCCCACTTTTTGTTGCCACAGATTAGTATTTTTGCATATTAATATTATACCCATCAAACTTTTAAAACTTTTATTGACCTGATAATTTTTCACTAATATATAGATTTTCTTCATATACATTCTAATAATCTGTTAATGGTGCTAGCTTTATTTTCCATTCCTAATCACTTTGATTTCTTCTCTTTCCATTACTTCCTATGTATTATCTTCATTAAAACATTGAACAAAATGGTGATAGGCATCCTCATCTCCTTCCCAGTTTTAAAGTAAAAGCTCTCAGTGATTCAATATTAAATATAATATTTACTGCAGGGTTGTGTAGATACTGTTTATCTAGTGGGATCTTGTTTTTAATAAATGAGTGATGATTTTGGTAAACCAATTTAATAATTTAGGTATGATTTCATCGTTTAATCTGTTAATGTGATATTGCCTTCTTTTATGTAAGTATGAAAATTTTTAGAGTAAAAATTTTTAAAGTAGGGTTCTAATCCACTTGGCATTAGAATGTGTTAAGTGTATGAGATGGTTTTAGTCACATTTTGTTTTTAATGGGGATATCAAAATACTCCACTGTAATTCTTATTAAAATCCAGTTATTTCCCCCAGTTCTCTGCAGTAGCTAACTTAATCAGGAGATGATATGTAGTGAGTCTGTTTTGGAACATGCTATTCAGTTCTTTTGGTCTATTTGTCTACGTATACATCTATACTACAAACTCTTATTACTATAGTGTTTTTTAGTTCTTGATATCATATCTTCTCTTTCTTTCTCAAGACTATATTAGTGATTCATAGCCATTTGCAAGTCAATCTAAATTTTAGAATTACCTTGTCAAGATTTACACACATGCACATATACATAAATGTTCACACACAAAAATCATGGCTTTATTAAAGAGGATGGATTGTGTTTTTTTGTACATTAAATTTGGAGAGAATTAACATGTTTATACTATCAAATCTTTGATCTAAAAACATACACTATTTCTCCATTTAGTTACTTCAATTTCAATAAATAGCTGTATAATTTTTTCCATAGTGTTATTATGCTTTTTTTATATTTATTATTAAAAAACAGGTATTTATTATGGTAAGTTGCAAGGTATGCCTTATTTAATTTCATCTTCATATGTATGTCGATACAGAAAAAAAGTGCATTTTTGTATATTGATACTATACCCAATTTTATTTAATAACATTTTTATTGATTTAATACTTTTTCTTTAGATTTTCCTCATATACACTTTATTCATGTTTAATTATACTAGCACTGTTCCTTATTTTCCTATTCCTATCTTTTTCATTACTTCTGTTTCCCATTACTTTCCTATGTAATATCTTTATTAGAATGTGCAATAAAATGGTGATAGCAGGCATTTTTGTCTATTTCTGAATATTAAAAGGATTCAAGGTTTCCACATAAGCTGATTGTTACTCTAGGGTTTATTAGAGATGTCTTCTAATCTACTTTTAGAACATGAATCTACTTTTTGATCATGAATGAAAGATGAGTATTTTTTTTTTGACAATGGATTTTTTTTTAACAATTTATTTTATTTTAGTATCATTAACCTACAATTACATGAGCAATATTGTGATGATTAAACTACCCCCTTCATCAGGTCCCCCCCACCAACCCTATTACAGTCACTGTCCATCAGTGTAGTGAGATGAGAATCACTACTTGTCTTCTCTGAGCTGTACAGTCCCCCCCGTGCCCCCCCACCCTATGTCTGCCAATCGTAATGCCCCTTTTACCCTCTTATCCCTCCCTTCCCACCCATCTCCCCAGTCCCTTTCCCTTTGGTAACTGTTAGTCCA
>JAQQAC010016209.1:28649328-28667302 GCA_029783875.1 Phataginus tricuspis
TTTACTTTAGTACACATTCAATTAGCTTCAAAATCTCCAACTTTAGCCATGGTATAAGTCACACATTTAGGGCTATTATGAGGAAAAGAGAGAGAAGAATACTGGAGAGAGGTTCAAATCTCAGCCTGCTCATCTTTTTAAGTTCTCGTCATGTAAAATTAAAAGATACCTACATATATTTGCCGAGAATGTTTAAGAAATAAATGTACCTCAAGAATGTGTAAGAAATCAATCTCAATAAATGAGACCTCTTGTTCACTGAGTCATGTATTCCTGCCCGCTTTACAAACGTGCTCTTTCAAAAGTAATATGCTCGTACTGGGAATGGCAGTAGGACTAAAGACTCAGGACCTGCCCATCGATTTGAACATAGAGGGGTCATAATCCCTTAAGGACAATGGTGGGATCTTGTAATAACCGAGGGGCAAGTGCAGTGAAGATGTGTGAGTAGGTAGAGATGGGCAGGCCATATGTAAATGCCAGAGTTTTAACGCAGTCCGTCGTGACAGTGTGGCCTTTGGGAAACTTTAAGCCCTTTGGTGGGAGTCAGTTTTACATTAAAGTGGATGGTGGGCCAGACAAGGCTGAGAGCATATCAGGAGCAGGCCCCAGACCCTCAGATGGTGTGTGTCCGAGTTGAAAATCTCAAGTCCGGAGGGGTAAACTGCCATTAGCTGTGACGTTGCAATTGTGAGTAAACCAGAGAGAAATTCTCCCGTGGCACACAAATGGAAGGGATCCTGCATTCGTGTCCAAGTGCAGGTGAACACAGTGTGCGAACTGGGTGTTTTAGATACCTCATCTCCAGGGAGTTGGTGAGAAAGTGATGATGAAGTTGGTGATACTCCCTGGAGAGCAGAGCCCTGGAAGCCACCGGGCTGGCCCTTGGCCTTGGCCTGGGACAGCCAGTGCCCACCGCAGTCAAAGGGAAATTAAGCCGTCCTCAGCACAACTTGGCAGACAATAAGTGAGGGTGAAGGAATTTTTGGTGGTCAATTTGGAGGTCAATGAGATGGGTTGGGGGAGGGTTGCATCGAAGGTGTAGGAGAAGAAAAGTAATTTTCCCTCTACCCTTCTGGATTCGTGGCTGAATCCCCCTCATACTAAGAAAGATTAACAGGAGAAGAACATGTTTGTATGTACAGGAGCCCCACAAAGAGGAGACTCAAAGAAGTATCTGGAAAAGGAAGCTTTTACCCCTTTTTGACAGAGAAACACTAAATTGGTGACCAAGTGACAAGACAAAGGGGTTTGGACTAAGAGCAGTGACTGGTGACGAAGGAAGGAGGTTTGCTTGTACAGCCTTCTTGGCCCTAACTTCCCTGTCTCTGGTGATCAGGATGCGTTTTACCCTCCTGGTACAGGGAGGGCACCTTTCACGTGGGAGACTTACCTCAGCGGGACAAAGGAGGCTTAAAGTGTCCCCACACCAGCTATTTCTCAAGTACCTTTAATTCAAAATAACTAGTATGCCAGTGTTTCATATTTCAGGATGGCATTCTGAACCCCTGCAAAGAGCAATTGGGAGTGACGTGAGGAGTTGGTCCTAGATGCAAATTCTAGCAAATTTGAATTACATTCACCTGGGGAAGACATTCCCACACCCAAACTGAATAACAAACTGACGGGATAATTTCACAAAGTTTTATTTGCTGAGGAACAGTTTAGTTTGATTTAAGATACCCTATATTTCCTGTAACACTATGTTTTCTGAGAAAGCCTGGATTTCGCAAACACACCCTCACACATGCAAACACACACACGGACACACACTGGCGAGAATGGTAGGATTTGGGATGAACATAACCATCCAATAACTCTCATTCGTTAAAGTCCTAAGATATGCCAGGCCCTGGGCCATATATACTTCCTCTGCCTTCTGGCAGTCCCGGAAGGCAGGACTTTTCAAACCGAATCCATGCGTGAAGATCCTCAGGCTCAAAATGCTTGTGTACCTGATTTCACATGTCTAGCATGTGACAGAGCTGGCATGAGACCTGTGAACTCATCTAGAACCCACTCTGTGCCGCTCTCCCCAGCCTGAACCAGACCTTCTGCCTCTTAATGTATTTCTAGTCTCACTACTCCTTAATGCCTCTCAGGACACAGAATGCAAGGTGTTAACAGCCAGGAACTTAAAGCAGGGCTAAAGGAGGAAGGTAGACATGAGAAACACAATTGGGGGCTGTCTGTGGGCTCCATTTACCTAGGGTCTTGTATCCCTAGCCCCAGGGTTCCTTGGCAGCCTCTGCCTAGGGGCTGGCATTTTTGGCAACCCCAGCTGTCTCTGCAATACTGCACCCTTCCCCTTTTTAATCCCCTGGGTCTCCTCCAGAGCGCCCTCTCATCCAAACTGGAGTCTGACCTGCAGGCCTGCTGTTCTCTGCTGCTGCGAAAGGGGCACCTTGCTCCTAGGAACCAACAGGGCAAAAATCACCTGCCCTCCCCCTGCCTTAGAGCATCCCAACTCCCTGGTGATCGCATTCCTCACTTGTACCCTTGTGACAGCAGCATCCTGTTCCACAAAGAAGGTAACATCGACAATGAAAGTTAGACCTGGCCACCCACTCACTAGATGCCTTGACATTCCCAAAGTGTTTTCTCAAAATGTGCCTGAACATAGTCTGATTTGTTGTAGAATCTACTAATTTGGGGGCATATAACCCTCAAGTTGGAGCGGAAGGGGCTTGAAGCCACCCTGGTATTAGCAATAGAATTTTAACGAGATTTTTCTTTTCTGTGTGTGTGAATGGCCACTGAACGCATACACCTACGAGCCTACCCATGAGGTGAGTAACCAAAGCCTCCCCCATAAATGATAGCTGAGGAGAGGTCAGAGACCATGGAAATCACTGCCTAGCAAGCATCTACTGAGGATTAACTTCCTAAAATCTCTGGAGTCCTTCCGGGAGGTGAAAAAATGGTTTATTGACAGACATGTTGTATTTGGTTAGCAAAGGTAAAAACAATTAAATGTCTTCCTTCCGCCTCCCACCCAGCTACTTGAATTGACCCAGGAGAAAATCCTGGTTTTCCCTTGTGCCTAATAACACCTGTCCAAGTGTTCAGGCATGTTCAGTCATCTTGAAGGTGCCAGAAACTCACAGATTTTGACCAGGCACCCACAGGAAGAAGGAGATTCTCATCCTATTAAGACTTTAGGTTATTGCATAGGTCAGTGAAGAAGGGTACTTCTCAGGGAAGAAGGCAAAATCTCCCTGGTAATTTACAGGGTCCTTTTGAAAATGTGATGTGAGCCTGCGTTCAGATCTCCAAAGAGTTGGAGGACGGCAAGGAAATTTGGCCCTCTCAGAAAGTCTACAAGGAAATAGGATGGTTGGCATAAAAATAAAGATCCAGCAGTTGCGTTCTATGGAGCACATAGTATGTAACAACTTATGGAGGAGACAGCAAGTGCTCCTCTACGTACACTGCCTGTCTGTCCTTTGTGGGCTCAAGGGGAGGCTCCATTACCAAGTGCATTGCAGTCAGAAAGGATCATGTGACTACCCTTGCCATTCACCTGTGGGTAGAGGCAATGTTTGTCATTTACAGGCCAAAGCATTTGATACCCAGTTTCCCACCTTCCATGTTTTATTTCTTGCATCATTAGTAAATATGGAAATCGTGTGTTTATAGGGTGGACCCACAAGAAGCAAGCAGCCTAGACCCCCGTGTCCCCTGTTAGCACAGAATGTCTACCAAGCCACACAGAGAAAGAAACTCTGGCTGTATTAAGCTCCTCAGAGTTCAGATTTTGTCCGTTCTTTCTTTTAGCAGTAACTTTTCCTGGCGGCAACGCAGCTACGTCTGGTGTTAGGCTAATTGGAATTGTTTAATCACTAAGATATCAGTGTATGTATTTATCTGTGTTGTAAGAAACTCTAACAATACCAAGAAATCACAATCATTCCCCTTCACAACTTGAAAATTCTGCCCTTTCCTCAATGGTGAACACGCTTGATATCTGGTACATAGTATTTTTAAGCTGATTCTAGTGTGGGTTTTTTTTTTTCGTCCATAGATGCCCTATAAAAGTGTGATATTTTTCATAAACATGGGTTCACTAATCTTTCTATTCTTTTCAACGTGCCAAACACGTGTGTACTTTTATCTCAGACATCGTTGTTTTCACCTCTTCAGGAACATTTCCGGTCTTCCTATATTTTCTAATATCTCTAGCCAGTTTAATCTTCTGGTTTCTTAAACATATGAAATATAGTTATAAAAACTGTGTTGATGTCCTTGTCTACTCATTCTCTTACCTGTGTCATGCCCAGGTCAGTTTTGGTTGATTACATTTTCTCCTAATTATCAGTTATATATTCCTGCTTCTTTGCATGCCTGACAGTGTTTCCCTGGGTGCTAGGCATAGTGAAATTGGGGTTCTACCTTGCTCACATTACTCCAGAACAAATGGAGATTTGTTAAAATTTTCGATACATCAATAATCTGAAAGTCTGTTCTGTAATGCTATGAAGTGACCTAGAGACAGTAATCCTTTCACTTCTTGCTTTCAAGCTTTTTTGTTGGGGTCCAGATGAGTATGTATGGGGGTTTCCTCACCTCACTGCTGAGACAAAATACTTCTGAGTACTCTCCCAATGCTCAGTGAACCAAACGCTTCATCATTCTGATGGGAAGTCCTCCCAGCCCTGTGTGGGCTCCACAGTGCCTCTCTCCTCTCCAGTACTCTCTCTGATGGACTCCAGCTGCCTAGTCATCCCTAGACTCTCAGCTTCATCAGAGCAACTTAGAGACCCCAGGCTCCACCTGGGCTCCAGGCAGCAAGCTGGGGCCACGGCAGGCTCCATCCTCGGT
The DNA here is from genome assembly GCA_029783875.1 of Phataginus tricuspis. Lineage (NCBI taxonomy): Eukaryota > Metazoa > Chordata > Mammalia > Pholidota > Manidae > Phataginus > Phataginus tricuspis. The sequence continues at coordinate 28,654,150 of JAQQAC010016209.1, forward strand.
TTTCCATCTCTCAGCAATCACTGTCTTTCATGGTCTGACACACAGGATAGTGAGTATTGTCGTCATCCATTTAATCTGTTTTTTTTTTTTTTTTGCCACTGGTTTCAGGCAAGTGGCTCAGTCCAGTCCCTCTAGCTCCATCCTCACCAGAAGCAGAACTTGTATAAGTCATAAATAAAATCTAAATTATGGCAGCATGCAAATGTCTCAGAGGAACAAACCAACATTTCACATGCATGAAAATTAAAATTAGGATTGAAAGACGGTGGCAAACACAAACACATATACCTGTATTACATTGTCCTTTTGAGAATTTTACATAAATTGAACTATACAGTAGGAAAGGTTGACCTTTAAGATTGCTTCGTCTCCACTCAGCATTAGGACCTTGCGACTTGTCGACGTTATGATGTGTATCACGTGCCCATTCCTTCTTACTGTGGTGAAGGATTCCACTGTATAGATGACAGTCTTTGATCCATTCCTCACTGAAGGACATTTGGTTTGCTTCCAGCTTTTGTCTCTTCCAAATAGCACTTCTAAAGCATTCAGATGCAGTGCTTTGTGTGTGAGTGCAGTGACTTTTCATCTCTCTACGGAAATAGGCAGCAGGGGCCTGGTCGCACGTAAGAGCGTAAGCTTCACTATCTTAGAAGCTTCCGAATGGCTTTCCAGAGAGCTGAACCATCTTGTATTTGCACAGTCAATCCATTAAAGATGCAGCTGCTCCACGTCCTCACCAGGACTTGGTATTTTGAGTTCTGCCATCGTTGTTTGCATTTTTGTCTTTCGACATTCCAGTAGATATATAGTGGTATCTTGTAGTAACTTACATTTACATTTCCTCCAAGGAAGATGATTTTTTTGTGTATTTTCATCTGCTTATCTGATAGCCATACATCCTCTTTGGTAATACATATGGTCAAGTCTCAGACCAATATTCTAACTAGACTCTGTTACTGTAGAATTTACATACGGAGTTTAGAGAAATCTTTCTTATTTAGGAAACACACCTTTTTCAGATACGTGATTTTCAAATATCTCTCCGTTTCTGTGTAATTTCCTTTCCCTATCGATGCTTTCCACAGAGCAAAAAGGTTTTAAATTTGATTGCACCTAATACAGAGATGTTTGATTTTATGGGTGTAGAGTCGGGTATAAGGACTTATTCCAAGTCAGGTGTCGGGCATGCTGTGAAGTGAGGGTGGGTCTGTGATCAACAACAGAAGGCAGATGACATGACAGGCTGGAGGCAACATTTTGAAGTTCCCCCTTAGTTATTCCAAGTGTACCTCTATACATGGATGGCCTCTGCTTCGCTTTGGAATCTGAGGGCTCGGTGTGCGCCTCAAGCAGCAGCAAACGTCAAGTATCAACGGGGTTTGTTCAGGAAAGCATAAGAGTTCTAGAAGCTTGAGGCAGTATGATTGCAGAGGCTGTAATAACCACCTGAAGCCTCTTTGTTGCGTGAGCACTGGCCTTCTAGTATTATTGTTATTATTATTATTATTGTTGTCTTAATAGACAATAAAGACTAGAAGTGAGAATATCAGAGTGAATCACACATATTAAGTTTTGTCAGTGTATATGCACAAACTAACTCATGGTAGGTACTTCTTAATACGTTATATTACCCATTTTATATACATATTCCTGTCATGAGTGTTGTTTAAAAAATTACTGGTCTACCCAATGCAGTGATCGATAAGGTCAAAAACTGAGAGACTCACTCAGTCTTGTACGTCAGACTCTTCCATTGTCGTAGGCGTATCTCTAAGAAGAAAAGGTCCTTGAGAGACCAATTCTAGAGGGTAACAGGAAGTAACAGATCAGTGTGCTTTTCTCTCGGGCGGCCCACCTCATCCGAGGGCTCTTGCTTATGATGCAGCTTCCCCACTGTGTCCAAGACCCTGACCTACTCTGCGTAATGGGTGGGCAAAGATCTCAGAGCAGGCAGGGAGGTAATTATCCAGAGAGCTTATGACCAAGGAGCCAGAATTCCAGATACAAATACAGACCACCGTGACAGAGATCTGAAAGGACAACATGCCACAGGGCTTGGGTCAGGGGGAACAGAAATGGGCCCCTGCTGTCAGCCTGGAGAGGCAAAAGGCTGCTGTGGCTGGGCATAGCCGAGGTGAGATGCAGGGGCTGGGGGCCTTCAGGTACCATTGTAGCTGAAGAAGAGTCCTACTCCTTTTCCTGTCCCCTTTGCGCGGCTATTCCCCAGACTTGCCTGTTTTAGGCACGTGACCCATGACTCTCCAGGGCCCAGTGCACCGTCAGAGAGCCCCATCCCTCATCCCCACAGCTGCAGCTGGGTCATGCACAAGAAGCAGTGAAGATGGCAGCAGAGCCAAGGAAGGGAAAATGCAAGCACCTCCTCGGGCCCCGCCTCACGATGAATGCTCGTGTGGACACCCTGTAACTGACAGGGTGACCTTTTTGGTGTCATTTCTGTTGCTCAACTATTAAATGCAAGAGCCCATCAGCAAGGCACACATGCTGAAGAATATCAAGCAAAACGACCAGGGCCACTTCCCTGAAATCAGGAGAGTTTCTGAGTAGGTGGGGCTGGGTTTTGTCCTTGACTCGAAGGAGGCTGACTCCATCACGCATTTCTATGCCCTTGTCAGCAACGTGGACTTCACCTCTGATGGGAAGCTGAGTAACGAGGACAAGGCTGGCCACGTGATGGCTCTCATGGTCCCGATCTTCAGGAATGGCAACAGAGCCACTGAGGAAGAAATCTGGGATGTGCTGAAAGTGATGAGGACATATCTTGAGAAGAACCACTTTACCTACTGAGAGCCCAGGAAGCTCGTCAACAGAAATATGATGGGAGGAAATACCATATATCCTGGTGGGTTCTCAACAGTGATCCTGTGTGTTATGAATACACGTGTGGTCTAACAGCTCATGCGGAAACCAGCAAGATGTGAAAGACTTGGCTTTTCTTTTTTTTTTTCACCAAGGTCCATGCTACAGTCCCCACTGCCCTCTCTTCCCGGGGGTCTGTAAGAGATGAGGAAGAAATCCCAAACCAGAATTGCAGCCAGGGGTGGCTCTCTTGCCATAGCCAGTGCCCGTTACAGGGCCAAGTTCAACAGGTTCTCCAGAGGAAGATGTTTCACTTTGTGTTTGAACATGGCGATCAATGTTCTAAGTAGTTGAGGTCCAGGATGGGGCTGGAGGCAAAAACTGTCTATTATCTCTGTATTCCTGATTTGCATGGTAGCTTGAAGTTTTTCTTCCCTCCCTCCCTCCCTCTTTCCAGCCTTTCTCCCTCCCTGCATCCCTTCCTCCCTTCCTCCCTTCTTCTTTCCCCTTTCGTTATTTTCTAAATGCTGTTCCTTTGACCAGAAGGTTTAAATAGCTTTAGAATCTATGTTTATGAAGGATTTTGGTTACACGTTTACTGCTTTCTATCAAGTTTAAGAGTAGGAGCTTTGCTATTCTATAAAATAATATTTGCCATCCAAATCAAGACAAGGGGGTATTGTAATACATGTTTCCCTGGAAATCTGAAAGGACTCGGTAGTAACATTGTTCAGCTCAAGAAACTGGTAGACGTACATGAAATGATGGTCAATTCTTGGCTTTCCTAATGCTTTTTATTATGTCTTTGTATGAAATAAGATATCCCCTTGTATTTGCTTAGCTTTTAAGGAACGTAGGAAAATCAAACTCTCAGTAAATTAGATAGCAAGCTCCTTTGTTTACAAAACATTGAGCCTCTGATCTTTGGGAGACAATGCGCTGTTCTTCGGGATGGTCAGATTTTTGTGTGTCCAAGTTGGAAGCGAGTGAGGTGGAAACCGGAGGGACAATCAAAAAAGAGTGAGGAAGCACAATCCCAGGTGTGAATGGTCATCTGAGAGTGTCCCAAGGCATGGTCATTTGTGCGTCCAGTGAGCTGCACTTTCCTCGGTGAGAATGAACATTCAATTTAGCTGTGGCGTAGGCAAATCAAAGGTGTTGGCATGTTCAAAGGAGAACGGGTGCCTCAGATGGTGTCTCACAGTTGGAGGCTGAAGCTTCAAATGCAAAATGGGTCTCATCATTTCCTCTTGAATCCTGGATAAACTAGGGAGAAGCTTTGGACTGACAGACGTGAAGGAGGCATTTTGGGCCTTTGCCTCAATACATTGGATCACGGTTTGCAAAGTAATTGTTTTGCATACTCATGTGTAAACACCTGCTGCCTTCCAAAATCAAGGAACCATGGCTCCAAAGGAGGAGCTACGAACCCAGAGGCTGGCCTTTGGAAAATCATCTGAAGGCGTTAAAACCTAATCAAGGATTGTATCACATTCGCCCAGTGGGATTTCACAACCCTGTGGGCCAGGGACTGTTTTATTTATACCTTCCATCTTCCCTGGTATTGAACGGGAGTGTCTGCAATTGGTGTGCAATACCTGTTCTACTATTACATGTTGGGTGGGTTGGGGCCACATAATTGGGTTTTTGTTTCTGTTTTTTTCTTTAAATGTCACAGGTCCTCAAACAGAGTAGCATTAAGCCCCAGTTGGCATACTCAACTGCAGCGTATAATCTCTAAGAGCCTCATGTGCACATGAGCCTTATTTAGATGATGACATTTAGATTTTGAATTGCTCTTATAGTGGATTCAGACTCTGGGGCATCTTGGGAGAGGGTGAATGTGTTTTGGATGAGGAAGAGACTTGGGTCATTGGGTTCAGAGCATAAATTTTGGTAGCCAGAGTCTAAAGTAGTCACCATGATCCTGACCTTTTGGTGTTCACACGTCTCTATGCTACTCCTCTTGAGTGAGTGTGGGGCCTGTGACTTGCTTCTATCCGGCAGCCTATAGCAAACCTGGTGCTGTGTCTCACGTGTGACATTACGTAACGTGTCAAAGCAGATGGGGCGTCATTCATTTGACTATAGCCACGACACAACTCCGTTTTGCTAGACAATTTGCCCTCAATCCTGCTGGCATTGAAGAAGACATCTGCAATGTTGAGGGTGTCCTGTGTAGAGGGCCACACAGCCTGGAACTGCAGGCCCCTGCTAGGAGGCAGTAAAACTGATTTTGCAAGAGGTAGAAAAAAATTAAGCTCTTAGTTCTGCAGGCACGAAAAAATGGATCCTGCTGACAGTGAGTCTGGCAGGGGTCTTTTCTCCAGGCAAGCCTTCCGATTAGAATGCAGCTCAGTAAACAGCTTAAGTACAACCGGGAGAGCCCATGAAGCAGTGAAGGCAGCTGAGCCATGCTTAGACTCCTGACCCATTAAAACCAATGGATATCATTACACATATTTGTTAAAATGCTAAGTAGGTGGTAATTAGTGACACAGCAATAGAAAAACAGTGCATGAGGAATAGTCTATGGTTATTTCCCTGAATATTAACTCTTCCCATTTGCTCTTTCTTCATTCCTGTATTTCACGTTCCGAACCCAAAGCAGTTACTTTGTGAGAACGAGAAGTGGGTTCATGGAATGTTTGAAAAGACAGGAATTATTCCCTGACTGTCAAGGATGAGGGTAGCTGGAATGAAGTATGTGGAGCAGAGCCGGTGTGTGCTTTGCTCCAGGCCAGTAAGCACCCATGGCCGGGATGGGTGCCCAACCTGTTCAAGTTTCCCTTCAGCTTATGACCCTATGGGCCTATTTCCTACACTCCCCTTTGACACTTAAGCATTGACTGATGCCTACAGGCAAGATGGCCAGATCAGTGCCCATCGTGTTCAAGTTGCCCTTCCGCTTATGACCTTGTGGGCCTATTTCCTAGACTCCCCTTTGATTGTTAAGCATTGACTGTTGCCTAAGGTCTTTCAAACCAGGAGGCCAAAATACCACTTAGAGGGTGGAAGGTCCTCATTTAGGCACTTCCAGGACATACCCTGCCCAGTGTGGTGATCATTTACTTTCTGGATGAGGAGGCCCTTCCTCTGGGTTCACTAAAAGTTGCCCGTCATTGTGGAATGACTCAGGGTTCCTGATTCCTGCCCTCTTTCCACTCAGATGCTCCTTAAGCTAAGCAAGTGGAGAGACCTGCTGGTTTCCCATTAAATTCTCCCAGCCCTAGTCAGTGGCCTCAATGAGAGGCTTCTCTGTGCTAAAGAGCAGAGTCTGTGGGACACTTTCACTAGGGCAAAGAAGGAGAGAGGTGCAGTCCCCCAATTTCCTCGCTCCCAGAAGGCACACCCATCCTGCTGGGAGAACAGGTAGGACTCTAGCCATCATGTGTGGACAACCTGGCAAGGCACTGTATCTAACTCAGTAATGTCCTCCTGGTTCTCATTATGTCTGCGACCAACCCCGCATTCCCTGGTGCCTCTTACTGGAAGAGTACAGCCCAGGTTATGATTCCTGGAGGTGCAGAGCAGCAAAGGAGGACAGCATGGGGGAGGATGAAGTGGCAAGTGAAACGAACACTTCATTGGCTCAAATAGCATTCTCCCCAGCCAGCACCAAACCCCAGTTTCCACTTTTCGAAAGGCAAGACCAAGGAGGACAACTCTTGGGGGGAAAGACTTGCCATTTTTTCTTCTCCTCTGCTCCTATCATCTCAGTGCCTTCCATTACTGACCTGACAGATGACCCCAGTCTCTTTCAGTCTTCTCCTCCAGATTTATCGATGCCTTCGATGATCAATGTCGCCGGATCTCGAGCTGATAGAATATGTGAAGGTTCTGTATACTCTTTCTTCTCTAACATAAAACCTGTATGCGTGGCCGTGCCCTGGCTGACTCTAAGCCCGGGAAAGAGGATGGTGCGCAGAGGCGGAACAAAAGACCCAGAGACACCGATCCAGACATAGGTTTATTGGGGAAATGTGCAGGGAGTCTAGGAGCAGCTGACTGGACAAAGCTTCCGCTCCTGGGATCTACATGTGGCAAGCCTGTATGCTGTGGCAACTAGCCTAGCAACTACCTGGGGCCCGGCCCCTCCCGGCAAAAACCAGCGTCCCGAGGAGATCAAGGCCTGCCATCTGGACATTGTTACCAAGGAGATGCCCAGGGTTTGGCCACCCCCTGAAATCTCTGAACGTGGCACGCTGAAAAACGTGGGTTGCTACATCTTGCTTGATGGGAATGCAGAGGGAGGACAGGAGCTGTATATTCTGAGGATACTGAAGAACTGGGGCATTCAGGGTGCGCTTGTTCACACTAGCCATGCAGCACATACCTTACACTATGCAACAGATAATTTTATAGGTGTTATCAAGTGCAAAAGAACGGAATAAAAATAAGTGGTGTGAGTTAAATACTACTATATAAAATAGACAGATGCAGTGGAGATTTAAACGGTATAAGACAACACTAGAAATACATTGTAACAGTGCCTCAGGATAAACGAATGGCACACAAGGGAAGAGTTCCTCCTATACAAGATTTTCAGGCGATGAATTAAAAAGAAATGAGAGAATCACCATTCTACAGCCCTCAATGAAGGACGGTCGTAATCATCACAGTACTACGATCAGCAAAAAGGAAGAAACACTGACATTCCATGTCTCCTAATGGAAGTAGCGAGCATTGCCTCTGGAGCGGTCTGGCAAAGAGCAAGCCTACCGAGCAAAAAAGAACTAGTGTGATTGGGTTCTCAGGGACCTGAGGAGCTTGGCGTAAGGTGCACGACCTCGACTCATGAGAGGAAGGAGGGCCGCGCTTCCAGCCCCCGCCCGGCTCAAGTCAACGCGAGAACTGTGAATTGGGGCTGGCAGCCACCTCCGCCGAGAAGCTGTCATTGGCTGAGCTCCACCCGACACGTGCCGGCTGGTGGCACCCGAGGCGCTAACCGGATGTGACGCCCCCTGACTTCCTCTTCCAGACCATCGAGGCTGTGAGCGCCTCGGTCTCGGGCGGGGGAACGCGTCAGTACAGAGAGGAGTCCGCGGTGCTGCCAGGCGTCAGGTGGGGCTTGAAATAATTCCTGAGGAGAACATCCATCACAGAAAAGTGGGGCCCCATTAGATAAGAGCCCCGCGCCTCCCCTGGGAGGCTGCGGTGAGGGCTGGGAGGCTGACCTACCACACACTTCTAACTTGGTGGTAGTGTTCGGCTTGGACCTGTGTGGTGCGGGGCTGAGGGTCGCCTGAGGGGTTGAGTCCTGAGGGGACCACGTGTGCCAGGCAGTGGCGGACCCAGCGGGCCTCGGCTGTGGGTCGACCTTGGTCGTTGGGTCCCGGCGGCCGGGAGTGCTGTTGAGTGACTCACGCCTGTCGAGTGTGAGAGTGATGAGGCCTTAGTGTGAGGTGGGCGGTGTCGTGTGAGCAAAGGAAGGAGTCTCGGGCCCTGCAGGAGTCCCGGTGAGACCCCGAGTGAATTCTTAGCGTTTCACCAAGCGCAGGGTGGAGGTTTGGGCACAGCGTGTATCTCCCCATGTCCTGTGCATGAGGCGTCCCCTCACTGGCTTTGGGGGTGTTTTGGAGATACAGGGCTTTGTCTGGAAGACAGAACGTCCGGTAAGAGATGGCAGTGGAGCACATTACCAGTACTGTAACTAACCAACCGAAAGGCCCAGTTAATGCAATGGAGTCGACTAGTCAAGTCAGCAGAAGCCTCAGGCTCTGGCAGGTGTCATTGCGTTGTGTCCGAAGGGCAGACTCAGCCCAACAAAGTGCCATCTCACTGGTCACAGGAAACCTGTGGGAGACCCTGAGCAGTGATAGCCATGTGGGATACCCAGTCAGTCCTCCGTGGTGTTCACAGGGAAGTGAGGACTTCTTGTGAGCGGGCAAACTCGGGTGAGAAGGCCAAGTCCCAGAGGCCAGGGCAGGATTCACGGTGAGGGCCCCGAGGTGAGACCATCCGGACCACACCCTCCAGAGCAGAGGGTCACCATGAAGTTCTTCTTGTCTCCTGGGTAAACCCTGGCAGATGGGTGAGAGAGGTGACCATGTTTCTGACAACTTCGTGTCATCCTATGTGGTTTCAGGGAGGTGTGAGCCTTGGACTTAGGGAGTGAAGTTGCGTCATCAGAAGGAGGATCCCTGAGAATTCAAAACATTCCAGGTAAGGAGCCAGAGTTAGGATTGAAGGGACCACCCACCCAGAACACAGGTACAGGGTCCACCCGTGTTGTCACTCCTGGGAGGCCGTGGCCTGACTGGTTATCCAGGAGAAAGGAACCCTCGCTTCCTCCGCAGTGGTCACGGGCACGTGAGTGCTTGCTATAAGAAGTGAACCACAGGTCAGAAGAGGAGGGCCGGGAACCGACGTGCAGATGTTGCGGGAGGACTGAGGGGACTCCCACTCCTGTACAGGTGGGAACTCGCGCCCTCCACTCTGCCTGTGCGTTGAGACCTTGCGAGCCTGAGGCGGGAGTGGTCACAATTCTCACGCTCCCCCTTCATCTTCAGGGGGCTCAGGGAAGGAATCTGTTTGTCTGAGTGGCTGCCTCGGGTTCACTTTGGAGAAAGTGCACAGGGGGTTCCAGAAGGCTAGGTAAAGACACAGAATTAGAACTGAGGGCATCAGCCACACTATGACAGAGGGACATGCCTCTTTTTGTATGAGGGAGCAACTGTGGGTCAGCAGAGGTGACGAGTCTCACACGTGATCAAGTCCCAAGGTGCAGACCTTGATCGAGTGGGGAGTTGACCATCCCGCTGAGTAGAGGGGGGACCCTGTGATACCTGCCCTGGCCCTGTAGTCATTCCCTCGGACATCCCAGACAAGGATGGCCAGAAGTCTTAACAGCTCCCTTCTTGCCCTGGGGTCCTAGGCAGTCTTGGTGTGAAGGGGCAAGTTCAGATGAGCAATGGATGGTGACCGGGCAGTGCCGGGGTGCATGTGGAGACCCAGGGTAAGGACTGAAAGGGATCCATGCCAGAGCACAGGGCCATCAAAGAGCCCCGGTACCTTGATCGGCCCAGGGAACTCTGGGCACAGGCCACAGGACAAGACCACTCTCTTCCTTGTTGGGGTTTCAGACAGGTGCCTCCATCACCTGAGGTCAAGAAAGGAAGGAATCTGGAGCCTGTCAATAGTCAGGGCGAGGACCCTGAGTGAGGTCCCAGGGGTCCACCCACCCCACCAGAGAGTGAGCTGCACAGTGTCTCACTCCTACTCGTAGACCAGGGAAGCCCCAGTGGAGTGGGGATCCCAGAGAATCCAGCCTTGACCTGATGTCCATGCTGAGAGGCTCTGGGCAAGGCTGTCAGATGGACATTACCCGTCCAGATCTCAGGAGGCAGAGGCTTTGGTCTGTGTCTGGGCTGTGTTAGGTCAGCCAGAGAAGAGACCCCAGGACTTGCCTGGACTTCAAGTAAGGCAGCTTGAGTCAGAACCGGGATGGGACAGGGGAGGGCGTGACCACGGACACCAGTAGAGATGGTGGGCGGGACATCTAGCTCCTGCTGTCAGTCCTGGGAAAGCCCTGGTAGTGTCTCTGGGGGGAGGTACCTCAACACTTCCTCCTCAGTTGTGTTAAGGAGATGTGACATTGGTCTTAGGGGGACAGCCTCTGTTAGCATGGGGAGAGTGGACCAGGCCCTATGAATTGCCCAGGTAATGAACCCGAGTGAGGCCTGACGGGACCTCCCTCCTCAGGACAGAGATGGCTCTCCAGAACCCCAGCGCCCCTGCCTGGCTGGAGATTGTGGAGAATTCCCAGTCTGGATTGCCTGGCTACACACTCGGAAGCATTCAGGCCTCCGCCTCCATGCTCTTGGGGGATACAGCAACCGGGAGGTCCTGTGGCTCTATTGCCAGAGGTCCATTGGGTGGCGGCTTTAGCAGAGCCACCGACCACAGTCGCGTTTGCCAACTGAAGCCATTCACCTCTGCCTTCCCTCTGTTCAGCAGGGATTCCTCATTGCCCCTCTTCCTGTCCACAGTCCTACCTGCTGCCACACACAAGAGCTGTCATGTCTCTGCATCAGAAGAATCCACAACGCTCACAGAGTCAACAGCTTCAGAGCCACAGTGAGACCCAGGGCCTGCCAGCTGCACAGATGTCCGAGGCACTGGTGAAGACCCATGTGTCCTCGCCTCGTCTAGTGCCTGGCGATTCGAAGGAGTCTCCTGCTGCTGGTGTTCCCAGCACTCGTGAGGGTGCTCAGGGTTTCCTGTCATCTCCTGTTGCCATCATGGCCACCTCATCAAGCAGATCGGGTGAGCGCTCCAGTGGCCACAAAGAGGAGAGCACTGCCCAGGCTGCCCCACAGCCCGCGATTGTGCCCAAACCTTCTATACATGACAAAGAGGCTGCATTGGTGAAGCTCATGCTGCTCAAGTATCGCATGAAAGAGCCAGTAACAAAGGCAGAAATGTTGAAAGTTCTCATCCCAGTATGCGAAAAGCACTTCTCTGAGATCTTCCTGAAAGCCTGCCAGCGCCTGGAGGTGGTGTTCGGCCTGGATGTGAAGGCAGCGGATCCCCTCAAGCCCTGCTATGAGCTCGTCATCAGCATGGGCCTCACGTATGATGGGATGCTGTCTCGCGAAGTGAGCGTGCCCAAGACCGGCGTCCTGATCCTCGTCCTGGGTGTGATCCTTATGAATGGCAATCGTGCCACCGAAAGGGAAGTCTGGCAAGTTCTGAATCGGATGGGCATTCATGCCGAGAGTGTGCACCCCTTATTCGGGCATCCCCGGGAGCTCATCACCAACGATTTCGTGAAGGAAAAATACGTGGAGTACCGGCAGGTGGCCAACAGTGATCCTGCACAATTTGAGTTCCTCTGGGGCCCAAGAGCATATGCTGAAACCACCAAGATGAAAGTCCTGCGGTCCCTGGCCAAGGTTAATGGGGTGGAGCTGAGTGCTTACCCATCTCAGTATGAGGACGCTTTGCAGGACGAGGAGAAGAGGGCCCGAGCCACCATGTCAGCCATGGCTGCCTCTCCTTCCGGGGCCCCTGCTGGTTCTAGTGCCAAGTCTAGTCGTTCCTCTTGTCCCTAGTGACACCCGAGGCAGATCCCTCACTTTCTTTTTCCAAAGGCCACTTAGTGTTAAAAGAATTGAGGCCTGAGGTAGGGCTGAAAGGAGCACAGGATGTATGCCTTTGTGTTCCTCCTTTATATGTGTAACTTGCAAATGTGTTCTTTCATTTGTGACATATGTATTATTCAAATACCATTTACTTTAGTACACATTCAATTAGCTTCAAAATCTCCAACTTTAGCCATGGTATAAGTCACACATTTAGGGCTATTATGAGGAAAAGAGAGAGAAGAATACTGGAGAGAGGTTCAAATCTCAGCCTGCTCATCTTTTTAAGTTCTCGTCATGTAAAATTAAAAGATACCTACATATATTTGCCGAGAATGTTTAAGAAATAAATGTACCTCAAGAATGTGTAAGAAATCAATCTCAATAAATGAGACCTCTTGTTCACTGAGTCATGTATTCCTGCCCGCTTTACAAACGTGCTCTTTCAAAAGTAATATGCTCGTACTGGGAATGGCAGTAGGACTAAAGACTCAGGACCTGCCCATCGATTTGAACATAGAGGGGTCATAATCCCTTAAGGACAATGGTGGGATCTTGTAATAACCGAGGGGCAAGTGCAGTGAAGATGTGTGAGTAGGTAGAGATGGGCAGGCCATATGTAAATGCCAGAGTTTTAACGCAGTCCGTCGTGACAGTGTGGCCTTTGGGAAACTTTAAGCCCTTTGGTGGGAGTCAGTTTTACATTAAAGTGGATGGTGGGCCAGACAAGGCTGAGAGCATATCAGGAGCAGGCCCCAGACCCTCAGATGGTGTGTGTCCGAGTTGAAAATCTCAAGTCCGGAGGGGTAAACTGCCATTAGCTGTGACGTTGCAATTGTGAGTAAACCAGAGAGAAATTCTCCCGTGGCACACAAATGGAAGGGATCCTGCATTCGTGTCCAAGTGCAGGTGAACACAGTGTGCGAACTGGGTGTTTTAGATACCTCATCTCCAGGGAGTTGGTGAGAAAGTGATGATGAAGTTGGTGATACTCCCTGGAGAGCAGAGCCCTGGAAGCCACCGGGCTGGCCCTTGGCCTTGGCCTGGGACAGCCAGTGCCCACCGCAGTCAAAGGGAAATTAAGCCGTCCTCAGCACAACTTGGCAGACAATAAGTGAGGGTGAAGGAATTTTTGGTGGTCAATTTGGAGGTCAATGAGATGGGTTGGGGGAGGGTTGCATCGAAGGTGTAGGAGAAGAAAAGTAATTTTCCCTCTACCCTTCTGGATTCGTGGCTGAATCCCCCTC
>JAQQAC010016209.1:28670444-28715673 GCA_029783875.1 Phataginus tricuspis
AGGATGTATGCCTTTGTGTTCCTCCTTTATATGTGTAACTTGCAAATTTTTTCTGTATCTGAGCACCTCTCAGATCTTACAACTTCTCTCCATCTCCATCTGTCACTGTCCTAGTGGGTACCATCTTCATCTTTTGCTTGTATCAGTTAGATCACCTTCTAATTAGTCCCCCTGAATCTACTCTTGATCCTCCAAATATCCCTCATACTCAGCAAAAATCGTCTTTGAAGAACGCTAACTCTACTCAAAACTCTCCTTTGGTCTCCAGTCCCTCACAGGGTAAATCCTCCGGGCTCTGCACAATGAGGTTCTGGTTTTCTTCATCAACATCTTTTTCTCCACTCTCCTCTCTCTGTTGAGCCATCCACTCACCTGCAGTAGTAGATTTCTTTTAGAGAAAAAAATTTTAAAAGTGACAATAAAGTGACATTTAAAACTTATTCTACCATTCAACATGATTGGGAAATTTGGGCTATTAAAAGTTAAGGCATTGGAACTGGCTGGTAGAAGCTTGGTAATTATCTGCTAAGTTAAATGTCAATTCCTCTGTTTATCAAATTATAGATATCTCCTCTACCTTTTACCTAGTATACATTCACTATTTCTGGACCACAAGATAAAATAAACATATACATGAACATAAATGAGGAAATTAAAAAACAAAGGAGAGAAATTACGTTGTGCAGTGAATTACACTTTTAAACAAAGGTATTTTAAGTCTCTTGTGAACACCTACCAAACTTTCAAGGACCACCATAAGCACTGACTGCTGTTATGATTGTGACCTTTAGCCTCCTTGAGTCCCATAACACAATGTTTCAATGTCCGTGGTCACACTCACCGGCTGCCTTGCATCAGCCCTTTTCAATGGACTTATCACTATTTGTAAGATCTTTCAAAGGCATGAGTGTGGTTGAACTAATCTGTACGCCTTTCAGAGTTTACCCATTCACAGAGAAGGGTCAATAGTTTGTTGCACTGAAGGGAATGACAGCACTGCTACTCTTCCAAGTAGCTTGATTAATAGTTGATATAGTTTATCTTTATAAATATGCCAATATGAAAGGAGGTAAATAAGAGTTCTGGTACAAAGTGACTTTAACAGGCCTACATTACAAGGAGAAAAATAAAGGTTTATAAACTCTCTTTTCTCCGGTAGGTACATGGGACTGTTTATACAAAGCCGTGTTTTGTGACTCTCACTGTCAATCTCTCCAGATCACAAACTGGAAAACCCATTAATTGTAATGGCCCTTCCTCTGGGCCCTCCTTTTATGGCTAGTCTCTAGGTCTGGCAAACCTCATGATCTCCTCTATATGGGCACCTTATTTTCAGTCTTCATCACAATGATCTGAGTGGGGATGTTACTGTTTTCCTCCCTCAGCATTTGAAAGAATATTCTGATTGTTCTGCGCTTTCTGTGTCCAGTACCTCTCCTTTTAATCCGTTCTATTGTTGTAGTAGTGAATATCTTTATTCTCACAATTCCATATAGCTAACTCCTAACTTTTTATGCTAACACCCAGTATCTCAACTCAATGACTCTATCTAATTTTCTAATCAAACTTCAACTATGACAACCTATCCACACAATTTCCTAAATGTGTATCATTTGTTCACATACTATATTCATGCCATTTCCTCCTAACACAAATATTCCTGCCTCATCAAAAAGTCTTTGGTTGAGAAGTTTAGATTACATCAATCTCTTTCCTTATCTAAATTCTTCTCTTGTATTCTGCATTTCTCCCAATTAGTTTGTATATACTTCAAAGACAGGAACCATTTTCATATTACCAGATTTCCCCCAAAGAACAAAGGGCTGAAAAAGAGCAAGCATAAAAAAACATTTTTAATAATTACTCTGTGGACTTGATCTGAAAGGCCAAATAGAATTATAACAAGGAAGCCCAAATACAAGGACATATGCTATTATTACTGAGATTGCCACACATACTTAATATAAACCAACAAAAATGAAACACTTTCTTTTTGCTATTAAAATAGAAAACAATAATAAAGCATACATATGAATGTCATTCTGCTTTTTAAATTTATTCAAAGAGCATGGGTAATGTTAATAAAGTATTCAGCCTTTATTCTCTTGGCTTATAAAACCTGGACCTCTTACTAGGACTACTTTCAAATTATGTGCACTTGGGTGTACATACTTCTACATGTTTTTTAAAATGTGGTAGATTTATATGGAGTTATATTTCAATTTCCACTCTGAAATAATATCCCATGGAAATTCCTTTTCAATTCAGACATTAAAAATATATGGAATGGTGGGAATGCAAATTAGTTCAACCATTGTGGAAAGCAGTATGGAGGTTCCTCAAAAAACTCAAAATAGAAATACCATTTGACCCAGGAATCCCACTCCTAGGAATTTACCCCAAGAATGCAGCAGCCCAGTTTGAGAAAGACACATGCACCCCTATGTTTATTGCAGCACTATTTACAATAGCCAAGAAATGGAAGCAACCTAAGTGCCCATCAGTAGATGAATGGATTAAGAAGATGTGGTACATATACACAATGGAATATTACGCAGCAATAAGAAAGAAACAAATCCTACCATTTGCAACAACATGGATGGAGCTAGAGGGTATTATGCTCAGTGAAATAAGCCAGGCCGAAAAAGACAAGTACCAAATGATCTCACTCATATGTGGAGTATAAGAACAAAGAAAAAATAAATAAATAAATAAATAAATAAATGAAGGAACAAAACAGCAGCAGACTCACAGAACCCACGAATGGACTAACAGTTACCAAAGGGAAAGGGACTGGGGAGATGGGTGGGAAGGGAGGGATAAGAGGGTAAAAGGGGCATTACGATTGGCAGACATAGGGTGGGGGGGCACGGGGGGTACTGTACAGCTCAGAGAAGACAAGTAGCGATTCTCATCTCACTACGCTGATGGACAGTGACTGTGGTGGGGTTGGTGGGGGGGACCTGGTGATGGGGGGAGTTCAATCATCACGGTATTGCTCATGTAATTGTAGGTTAATGATACTAAAATAAAATAAATTATTAAAAAAAAAATATATATATATATATGGACAAAGCAATAATACAAAGTAAAGTAAAAAAGAACACTCATAAAATGGGTATAGAATGTATGTTATAAAGGCACTCACTTGTATGGCCATGTTAAATACAATGCCATGAAGAACTTTCATAATAATGAATTGTGTAGCACTGTTCAGGACTGTTTAGTCATGTATGCACACACACACACACGCATATATACACATAATGCAAATAAAACTCACTATAATGTTTTAAATAACTCTTTATTACTTTCATCCTGAATGCTCACATGATGCGTTCTGGATCAGACACAGATTTATCATTCACTTAAAATACAAATTCATTTAAATACAAATACAAATGCAAATAATGACCATGTTGTTTGTCACACCCTGATTCTTACTCCTGGGTTGATGTGATGAAAGCCAGGTCAATTGTCCCATATTTACAAACTTTGAAGTCATTATAATAGGTGAAGAATAGGAAAAAAATGGATTTTTTTCTGCTTATGTACAGGAGCAAGACACAGCTACCTTTTTTCTCCCTCTTGAAATGAGGGAGAAAAATCTTTGTTCTATGGACATAAGATGGAAAAACACCTGAGTTCTCATTCTAACTTTTTAGAATATAAATACATCTTTCCAAGGCCCAGAAAAGCCCTGCTGTCCTAGGTCTCTGTAACCTGGAGTTGTCTCCAAGGTCTCATTTTCTGTTGAAATACAAACATATACCTCTGGATTTAGCTAAATCTTTCTGGAGTTCCCAAGTCTTGCTTTTATGCTAGGATCCCAAATGTAAGCAAAATTTTTCTCATGAATCTCTAATTCTATAGAAATACAAACATATTTTCTCTACACCTTGTACTTACAGTATATAATATTAACAACTATCAGTATTTATGGGATACACAGACTTATAAAAGAACCCTATAACATGAAAATTTGGATAAAAACAGTATGTCTTAAAAGGAGACATGTAAATATTGAGGTAAGCTACATCTAACATTTCTGGGATCTAACTGGTACATGAAAAGTCTGCAGCACAAAGTGGCACTTGGGGAGGGAAGTTAAGTGTGCTGTATGTAATGCTTTGACCTCGGGATAATATTTTCGCAATGGCCAGTTCACACTTGCCTCCAGAAGAATGTTACTGTTCTCACTTGAAATTGGTATGAGAAACACAAACACACAAAGAAGTTACTAAAAACCTTGAAGGTAAGATTCTGAATTACTAAAATTCAAATTTCTATTCAACATATTATGTTGAAACTTAGGAATCATTATTTTAGCTACTATACTTAACTGAAATCCCGCTCTCTACCAAAGATACGATTTCCCCATACCTTTCCTGAGTACAAATTAATCAAGGAAACAATTGGAAGATGGAGTCACAATCCTTTTCACTACTCAGTACTATTTCCCTTCTTCCTTGAGATTCATTTCATGTGATCTAAGGACAACCTACATCAGAATTTCCTAGATTACTGTTGAATATATTACAAGCATCTGCCTGCACCAAAGTCTTGAATATAAGTCATAAGAACCTGCACTTTTAAAAAATATCACAAATGATTCTGTAGCTATCCAAATTTAGAACGATTGACATTTTCCCTTTAGTTTTTTTCAACACTATCATTTATTAAATTTGTAATTTTCTCCAATTTAAAAAAAAACACTGGTACATGGAGTACAGCATTATTTTCCACCCAAAGTCTCACAAACATTCTACAAGATTTAAACATCCATGATAATGTTGTGCTATGCCTCAGGTTTTCCATTTCTTGATCATATTTCTAATCACCATGTCCTTGACTACTTCAACCAGCCACTTTTATGGCTTTTGTCAATATCTATAGCTACCACAAAAGTTGTATGCAGATATAATGCTTCATTTATATATTCATGATTTATACAAGGTAGTGGTTTGCAACCCTCACTGTGCTTCAGAATCACCTGGACAGCTTTTAAAACCTACAAGTGCCAAGGACACACCCTAGAGATCCAATATCGGTTGGTTTGGAATAGGTCCCAGGCATCGGTAATTATTTAATTTCTCTGGGTGGTTTTACTATGTATCCAGGTTTGAAAAACACTTGTGTGGATGCAACCAGAAGAGAGTTGGTGAGAACTTCAGAGATCTAAGTTAAATAAGTCTAACATTAATATTACAAAGATGCAATAAAAATCATGGATTCTTGAGTCAAACGGCCTGAATCTAAATCCCAGGTATATTCTTTCTTAATTGTACATCTCCAGGAAAGTAAACTCTCTATGCTCTCATTTCTCCATATGTTTAAAATAGTAGTGATAATACCTAATCCTGCTATTTGTTGTGAGGACTAAATGAAACAAACATATGTAAAATGCTTAGTCCTTTTCTCATATTCAACAAATGTTGGTCATTATTGTCATTAATCATAGGTTTGTCGAATATTCAATAAAAGTTAGAGTGAATTTTATTGAAGAACAGAATATATGTCACTCTGTTTCATTTTGTCTTATCCAGGCATGCTTTCCTTACATAAGGCTGTTGATTAGCCCTTATTTGTCCTTTTATAAATAGTACTGTGTCTGTCCCCAGTCAAGAACTGAAGAACATATGGGATTATTTTAAAAGCAGTTTGAGTAAAAGCTAAAGATTGTGAGAATGCATATGGAGCATCTAATGTCTGGGGTTGCCCAAAGAATAATTATTTAATTTCTCTAAGTGGTTTTACTATGTATCCAGGTTTGAAAAACACACTAGAGTACTGTAGATAATAAAACAAAAAAATATATATAAGAATTCACCAAAAGATACATTTTCTACACAATAACTCTGATCATCCTGGAATATGGTGGTTATTTCTCTACCTCAATTCCTATTTCCTGTTTGCAATAGATGTTATAAGTAATGAAACTTCTGTCATCATTAGAAAAATGTCAGTGTCCTTAGAAGCATAACTGTTTTGGAAAGAAGCACGGTGATGCTTAAATTCTGTTATACAAGCACCTGTATGTTGTTCACAGAGGTTTATTGTGTACTTGTATTGTTCAGAGTTTTATATTATGGTCTAGTTTTGTGTCTATTTATGCAAAAGTTTTAAATTATTTTTTTTATTTTGCTATCATTAATGTACAATTACATGAACAATATAATGGTTACTAGACTCCCCCTATTATCAAGTCCCCACCACATACCCCTTTACAGTCACTGTCCATCAGCGTAGTATGATGTTATAGAATCACTACTTGCCTTCTCTGTGTTACACTGCCTTCCCTGTGCCCCCCCTTCATTATACGTGCTAATTGTAATGACCCTTTTTCCCCCTTATCCCTCCCTTCCGACCCATCCTCCCCAATCCCTTTGCCTTCGGTAACTGTTAATCCATTCTTGAGTTCTGTGAGTCTGCTGCTGTTTTGTTCCTTCAGTTTCTTCTTTGTTCTTCTACTCCACAGATGAGTGAAATCATTTGATACTTGTCTTGCTCTGCCTGGCTTATTTCACTGAGCATAATACCCTCTAGTCCCATCCATGTTGTTGCAAATGGTAGGATTTGTTTTCTTCTCATGGCTGAATAATATTCATTGTGTATATGTACCACATCTTCTTTATCCATTCATCTATTGCTGGACACTTAGGTTGTTTCCATTTCTTGGCTATTGTAAATAGTGCTGCAATAAACATAGGGGTGCATCTGTCTTTTTGAAACTGGGTTGCTGCATTCTTAGGGTAAAATCCTAGGAGTGGAATTCCTGAGGCAAATGGTATTTCTATTTTGAGTTTTTTTAGGAACCTCCATACTGCTTTCCACAATGGTTGAACTAATTTGCATTCCCACCAGCAGTGTAGGAGGGTTCCCTTTTCTCCACATCCTCGCCAACAGTTGTTGTTGTTTGTGTTTTGGATGTTGGCCATCCTCACTGGTATGAGATGATATCTCATTGTGGTTTTAATTTGCATTTCTCTGATGATTAGTGATGTGGAGCATCTTTTCATGTGCCTGTTGGCCATCTGAATTTCTTCTTTGGAGAAGTGTATTCATGTCCTCTGCCCATTTCTTAATTGGATTATTTGCTTTTTGTTTGTTGAGGTACGTGAGTTCTTTATATATTTTAGATGTCAACCCCTTATTGGATATGTAATTTATGAATATATTCTCCCATACTGTAGGATGTCTTTTTGTTCTACTGATGGTGTCCTTTGCTGTACAGAATATTTTTAGTTTGAAATAGTCCCACTTGTTCATTTTTGCTTTTGTTTCCCTTGCGTGGGGAGATATGTTCATGAAGAAGTTGCTCATGTTTATATTCAAGAGAGTTTTGCCTACGTTTTTTTCTAAGAGTTTTATAGTTTTATGAATTACATTCAGGTCTTTGATCCATTTTGAATTTACTTTTGTGTATGGGGTTAGACAATGATCCAGTTTCATTCTCTTACATGTAGCTGTCCAGTTTTGCCAACACCAGCTGTTGAAGAGGCTGTCGTTTCCCCATTGTATATCCATGGCTCCTTTATTGTATATTAATTGACCATATATGTTTGGGTTTATATCTGGGCTCTCTAGTCTGTTCCTTTGGTCTATGGGTCTGTTCTTGTGCCAGTACCAAATTGTCTTGATTACTGTGGCTTTGAGGTAGAGCTTGAAGTCAGGGAGAGTAATTCCCCCACTTTATTCTTCCTTCTCAGGATTGCTTTGGCCATTCGGGGTCTTTTGTGTTCCATATGAATTTTAGAACTGTTTGCTCTAGTTCATTGAAGAATGCTGTTGGTATTTTTATAGGGATTGCACTGAATCTGTAGATTGCTTTAGGCAGGATGGCCATTTTGACAATATTACTTTTTCCTATCCAAGAGCATGGGATGTGTTTCCATTTATTGGTTTCTTCTTTAATTTCTCTCATGTGTGTCTTGTAGTTTTCAGAGTATAAGTCTTTCACTTCTTGGTTAGGTTTATTCCTAGGTATTTTATTCTTTTTGATGTAATTGTGAATGGAATTGTTTTTTCGATTTCTATTTCTACTAGTTCATCATTAGTGTATAGGAATGCAACAGATTTCTGTGTATTAATTTTGTATCCCACAACTTTGCTGAATTCAGATAGTACTTCTAGTAGTTTTGGAGTGGATTCTTAGGGTTTTTTATGTACAATATCATGTCATCTGCAAGCAGGGACAGTTTGGCTTCTTCCTTTCTAATCTGGATGCCTTTTATTTCTTTGTGTTGTCTGATTGCCATGGCTAGGACCTCCAGAACTATGTTGAATAAAAGAGGGGAGAGTGGGCATCCTTGTCTTGTTCCCGATCTTAAAGGAAAAGCTTTCAGCTTCTTGTTGTTAAGTACAATGTTGGCTGTGGGTTTGTCATATATGGCCTTTATTATGTGGAAGTACTTGCCCTCTATACCCATTTTGTTGAGAGTTTTCATCATGAATGGATGTTGAATTTTTTCAAATGCTTTTTCAGCATCTATGGAGATGATCATGTGGTTTTTGTCCTTTTTGTTGATGTAGTGGATGATGTTGATGGATATTCGAATGTTGTACTATCCTTGCATCACTATGATGAATCCGACTTGATCATAATGGATGATCTTTTTGATGTATTTTTGAATTCAGTTTGCTAATATTTTGTTGAGTATCTGTGCGACTATTTTCATCAGGGATATTGGTCTGTAATTTTCTTTTTTTGTGGTGTCTTTGCCTGGTTTTGGTATTAGAGTGATGTTGGCCTCGTAGAATGAGTTTGGGAGTACTCCCTCCTCTTATACTTTTTGGAAATCTTTAAGGAGGATGGGTTTTAGGTTTCATTAAATGTTTGATAAAATTCATCAGTGAAACCATCCATTCCAGGAATTTTGTCTTAGGTAGTTTTTGATTACCAATTCAATTTCTTTGCTGGCAATTGGTCTCTTCAGATGTTCTGTTTCTTCCTGGGTCAGCCTTGGAAGGTTGTATTTTTCTAGAAATTCGTCCATTTCTTCTAGGTTATCCAATTTGTTAGCATACAATTTTTCATAGTATTCTCTAATAATTCTTTGTATTTCTGTGGTGTCTGTAGCGATTTTTCCTTTCTCATTTCTGATTCTGTTT
Organism: Phataginus tricuspis; assembly: GCA_029783875.1. Lineage (NCBI taxonomy): Eukaryota > Metazoa > Chordata > Mammalia > Pholidota > Manidae > Phataginus > Phataginus tricuspis. Next base: position 28,679,556 of record JAQQAC010016209.1, read on the forward strand.
ATGTGGGTAGACTCTCTTTTTTTCTTGATAAGTCTGGCTAGTGGTTTATTTTGTTTATTTTCTCGAAGAAACAACTCTGGCTCTCATTGATTCTTTCTATTGCTTTATTCTTCTCAATTTTATTCATTTCTGCTCTAATCTTTATTATGTCCCTCCTTCTACTGACTTGGGGCCTCATTTGTTCTTCTTTTTCTAGTTTCATTAATTGTGAATTTAGACTGTTCATTTGAGATTGTTCTTCTTTCCTGAGGTAGACCTGTATTGCAATATATTTCCCTCTTAGCAGGGCCTTCTCTGCATCCCACAGATTTTGCAGTGTTGAATTACTGTTGTCATTTGTCTCCATATATTGCTTTATCTCTGTGTTTATTTGGTCATTGATCCATTGATTATTTAGGAGCATGTTATTAAACCTCCATGTGTTTGTGGGCTTTTTCATTTTCTTTGTGTGATTTATTTCTAGTTTAATACCTTTGTGATCTGAGAAGCTGCTTAGTACAATTTCAGTCTTTTTGAATTTACTGAGGTTATTTTTGTGGCCTAGTATACGGTCTATTCTTGAAAATATTCTATGTGCACTTGAGAAGAATGTGTATCCTGTTGTTTTTGAATGGAGTGTTTTGTAGATGTCCTTTAGTTCCATCTGTTCTAATATGTTGTTCAGTGCCTCTGTCTCTTTATTTATTTTCTGTCTGGTTGATCTGTCCTTTGGAGTGAGTGGTGTGTTGAAATCTCCCAAGATTAATGCATTGCATTCTATTTCCCCCTTTAATTCTGTTAGTATTTGTTTCACATATGTATGTGCTCCTGTGTTGGGTGCATAGATGTTTATAATAGTTATATCTTCTTGTTGGACTGACAATTTTATCATTATGTAATATCATTCTCTGTCTCTTGTGACTTTCTTTGTTTTGAAGTCTATTTTGTCTGATAGAAGTACTGCAACTCCTGCTTTTTTCTCCCTATTAGTTGCATGAAATATCTTTTTCCATCCCTTTACTTTCAGTCTGTGTATGTCTTTGGGCTTGAAGTGAGTCTCTTGTAGGCACCATATAGATGGGTCTTGTTTTTTTATCTGTTCAGTGACTCTATGTCTTTTGATTGGTGCATTTAGACCATTTACATTTAGGGTGATTATCAATAGGTATGTACTTATTGCCATTGCAGGCTTTAGATTCATAGTTACCGGGTAATTCCCTTACTATCTAACTGTCTCACTAAACTCACATGTATGCTATTACAAACATGACCTAGAAGTTCTTTTTTTATCTCCTTTTTCTTCCTCCTCCATTCTTGTTATGTTGTGAATCATATTCTGTACTCTTTGTCTATCCCTTGGGTGACATCTCTTTAGCCTTAGGAATACTTCCATCTATAGGAGTTCCTCCAAAGTGCACTGTAGAGATGGTTTGTGGGAGGTAAATTCATCTTTTGCTTATCTGAAAATTGTTTAATCCCTCCTTCAAACTTAAATGATAACCTTGCTGGGTAGAGCATTCTTGGTTCAAGGGCCTTCTGTGTCATTGCAATAAATATATCGTGCCACTCCCTTCTGGCCTGTAAGGTTTCTGCTGAGAAATCTGGTAGCCTGATGGGTTTTCATTTTTAATCAGTTTTATTCAATAATGTAATTTTTAACATTTAAAAAATAATAAGGTTCTGTCCCATTCACTACGTGTTTGTTCTTAATGTTGTCTTGTTTTTACCACCTGTTTTTCTATCAAATTTAAAATTATTTTATCAACTTCCTTAAAATTCCTATTAAATTTCACAAGTTATAAATTAACTTAGAGACAACTGACATATATACATTTGAGGTTACCAAAGATGAAATATTTTATGTGTTTCCATTTATTTAAGGTTTCTTTTATATCCATATGAAAGTTGTTTTGTTTATTTTCTTCATGTAGTATTTGTCCATATCATATTAAGTTTGTCCTAAGTATTCTTATATCTTTTTGCTATTAAAGCAGCAATTTTTATAAAATTACCTGATTCTTGCTGGCATATAGCAGAGCTATTAATTTTTACAAGTTTGTTTATAACTGGCAACATCACTAAGTTATTTTCTGAGTTCCAGTGGATTTTTACTTACTAGTTCTGGGTTTCTCACCTGGAAAAGCATCTAATTTTCAAAACATTGTAATTTTGACATATATTCCATTATTTATGCATTTTAGTTCTTAAATTTTAAAATGTTTTTAATATCTAAACATTCTTAAATATGTTTTCAATATTAAAATAGTAAAGTGTAGTTTTTTGAAGATTTTTTTATATAACCACATCCATAAATTTGTCATTCTATCTAAAATTACCAATGAAGGAAAAACATAAAACCTATGCATTCCCAGGTTTGTCTTATATGGTCAATATCAACTTCCTATAATATATTGGGCACACCACGGGTCCTAAATATTAATTAAATTGAATTATATTGCTATTTCTTCCTAGAAATGGGCTCTCTTTTCCCCTATTATTAGCTAGCAACAGAATGACCAATGCTGCCACTTAAAACAGTGTGTTTTATCATCCACAAATAAGTTTTTTGGATTTGAAACCTAGAAAATGCAGAAAGCGTCAGAACTCATTTCAAACAAAAATAAGGTAGTCAGCCCTCGTCGATGTCTCCACTAATCTTTCTTCATTGTCTTGGTCACATCCTCCTCCTCCTCATCTTCATCATCCTGAGTTATACTGAATAAGCTATACTCATTAGGGTAAAATCAGAAAACATTTTCCCCGCATTGCCCCTTGTACTGATTCTTTCTCTGTCTTTTGGTGAAACCTCAGAAAGTCCCATTAAATTGTCAGGTAACTCCTAAATAACGGAATGTTCTTCAAGTATTTTCAGGTCCTGGAAAATTCCACCTCAGGGATGAAATGTCCATCCTAGTGTCATAAACACATAAACCATGATCTTATCCACTGGAAATATTTTTCCTCCTCCAGCTCAGGTCTGCTTGGGACCCTAAAATCTGCAATCACAGGAAATCTCCTTTATCTTTCACTATTCTTTTATTTCCCCCTTCACTGCACCCTCAACCTCAACCCTACTTACTATTAGAGAGACTGACTCTAGCTCTTCAGAATCAGAAGACTAGAGAAAGGAGACAAAAAAAATGTATTGCTTGGGTGGTCCAGAGTTGGGTTACCCAAAATGGCTTTTCCAGTGTTAAATTTGCTTTCCTATGGGAGTTTTGTTGATTCCTCCAGCATATTCTAGAAATTTCCATTGCTTCTTCAGGCAGTTCTCTTGGGATAGATCCAAACAGCATCAGACTAGTTTCCTCCCACGTTTCCCACACTGGAAAAATACTCAGGCATCCTGGCCCTACCATTAGTGGAATGTTGTTGCCTCTCAAAGTAGCCATCGTTTTCTCCCTTTACTGTATCTATGCTCTTAGACCTTCTAGGCATTGTTTCTAATATCAGTATTTGTGATCCCTGGGTTCTGTAGTATGTCACCTGTAAAGTTCATGTGGTCTCTTAAAGCCCCTTGGCTCACTTGGCTTATAGTAAGATAGATGTACTGCCTCCTCTCCCCTGTGGGAGATGGGCACAAACAGTAGCACATTAATAATTCTCTCCAAAGAAACAGTCTCCCCACTCACCAGCTGTAAGCTCTGTATACCTTTGAAATATATGGTACAATTGCTTGGTTTTTGGCCTTTGGGACCATAAACAAAACTCAGTCAGAAAACATCCTATTTCAAGACCTGGCTACATTATCATTATACTGTTATCCCTTTCTGCCATTCTGTCTGTGGGGAAAGAGTTAAGATGCAAGCAACAATTATTGGCAAAATTTAACGTTAGTCATTTGATCTTAGAAAATCTTGCTGATAACGTTTTTTAATAATAGAAGCTTTCATCTATTTTTAAAACTTTATTATTTTAGGTTCACAGCAAAATTAAGAGGAAGGTATAAAGATTTCCCATATATCTCCTGCCCTCTCATTTACTTAAAAATTTTCATTATTTATTAATGCAGTTACTTGTTATTATTTATCCATATTAATGATTCAGACAGATGGAGTCATAGTTCACATAGAGTCCTCAGTTCAATCTACTTGCTGATTACAAGTAGGTATGAATATAAGAGAGAAGAGAGTCTGGCAGTTGGTCTATTTTTACACCCTCCATTTTTCAGGACACATGATTATTGCTTAGTTAATCAAGGCCTATCGAACCATGCCACTAGTACTCTGGAGATAGTTCATCTTTCTATTCTCACATTCATTTTGTCTCCTCGGCACTTTTCTGAATTTAGTGCTGAGAGTCACACTAATCACACCATCCACCTATTGACTGATGGTCACACCACTGAATGAAAAGTGTAAACATAATGTAGCAATGTCAGATTACCCTCTTTCTATTGTCCATGAGCCCAGTCTTGCAGCATCAATAATAAATATTTAATGCTGAAATATGAAGAAATAATTTGTAACACCTGGAAGAAATAAAAACTTGTTTGTAAATAAAGATTACTTTCTGGTTTAGTGAAACTGAAAATTAGACACATTGAAAGAACTCAATGCATACAGATTTAAAACTTCAGCACCACATTAATTTTAAGAATACATAAAATTACTAAAAGGACATCACAATGTCCCAAACACTTACTGAGTTTTCTTTACTTTAGCAAACTATTACAAAATGAAAATTTAAATTTCACTCAAAGTCAGGGGCATAGTTAGATAGTAAATAAGATTAACCATACATATTACCAATATACTTAAAGCTCTGCTCCTCTAAAGAATATAACAAAGCAGCAGTATCTTTCATTCATAAGCACTGCAGTTATTATTTCATCAAAATGTCAAAATAACCATAGATAAATGGTAATACTCTATTTTGTAGATTAGTAGTTCTTTGAACAGACAGTTCAAAATGTCCCAAGTGCCGGGTTTTTCTAAGAGTATAGTCAAAGAGTTAGTCCTGTTAGAAATTCCACTTAATGTTATAAAATGGTCTGTTTTTGCTCTCAGAACCGGTAGGCAATTACAAGGTGATGAAATTTCCACTAGCAATCCAAGATAACAATTGAAGGAAAGGGAATCTCATAGAAGACACTACCATAGTCATGATCTGTTGAAGAAGACACTGTCATAAGGTGTGAAAAAATGTTAATGAGTGAAAAACATTAACTATAGTGCCAATGATAAAAGAGTTTGTGCATACATAGTACAATGTGGGAACAGAAGGATGAGTGTGTGAGAGCAAACACTGGCAAGCATTGCAAAGGCTCCTTATTTACATGAGCCAGTGTCTATTAAATGGATTCTTTTTTTACTTTCATTACATTTAAAACAAATCAGCACATGTTATGGATTCTCAAACACAGACTAATTTTTTTTAATATGGCTCCCAGCAATCATCTGTAGTTAGGAAAGGAGACTGCTATAACCCACACCCAATTCCCCTTCCTACAGCCAGTGGACTTGTTACTCTAAAATATGAGTGATCTTGTGACTTCCTAATGAGTAGTAAGTAAAAATTTTTTAGTGATCCCCATAGTCTTTAAATATTTAAAATCTTATCTCTCACTACTTCCCATATTTGTGAAAGGACTTAATCAATCTGTATTCTGAGCTGCCACTTAAATGAGATGCAAGCTTATTCACCTCCTGCTCTTTGCTTATACTGATTTTTGTACCTCAAATGATTTCCATGTAATCCCTACATGTCCAAATGCCACCATGGCTCTTGCAGATATTTCCATATCACCTTTAATCCTATAGCTCTTCATTTCTACCCTTTCAACATTCATTGTATTTTCTATATATTATATTTACCAGGTAAATATTTTATCCCAGGTTTATTTTATTTTATTTTTTTCTAATGGGGCTATCGGGGGACAGAGACAAACTTACTCATGTTTCTAAACACCACAGGATCTTGCATAGTTTCTCACATATGGAAGATTTCACTATGTTGAAACAGAATATACTAAAAAGATACTAGAAGAATGTAGGGTAAATACCTGTATTTCAAAAGGAAAGTGAAAGGCTTTCTGTGAGAAGGAAAAGTTAAAGGGGAAAATTAGAAGGCATAGGGACATACAGTTGAAGAGCATCACTTGGCCAGCCAAATCAAAAGGGCAGCTCAAACCCTTGTACCAGTATATATTAATGGCAAGTGGGGGACAGAGAATGACAGAGCAATAGTAGGTCTGTTAGATAGAGATAGGGCTTGGTTCCTCAGAACATACTTGTTGACCAAGAATGCCTGAGTTTTCAGTCATTAAAACTGGTCCTCCTAAGCAGTCCTGTCTTGGTCCCCAGCTCTAATCCTGGGTGTTTCTAAGCAAAAATACATTCCAGTCCAAAAACGTTCCACTCAGAAGGATGTCTCTGATGTTTTATCCATCCCCTATGGCCTTCAGGGAACTAGAGTAGTGACCTCATGCATCTACGGTCCTTTAGTACTGCCTGGCCTGAGTTCATCTAGTAAGAGTATCAATGAACACTTGATTTCAAAGGAACATTTAAACACTTTCTCCTACAATTATTCTAATAAGAAAAAACAATAATTTCCTCTCCTGCAATGAAGTTAAGAACATGATCACATGTTAAAGGAGATTATCAGCAGCAAAATCCCTGGTTAATATTAATGGCTGAGTGAGGATAAGGAAGGGATGCTGGGAGAGAGAGAGAGAGAGAATGCTACCACATTTGTGGGGGGAAGAGTGGTTCCCAAGGTTTAGAGTACACAGTTAATGCAGTGGAGATTTTGTTAAAAAGGAGATTATCAGATAGTGAGCCCAGAAATTCTAAATTTAGGCCATCCTGGTAAAGCCTCAGAACTGCGTTTTAACAAGTCTTCCCAAGTGATTCTATGCCTGAAGTCTGTGGTGCACACTTTGAGTTCAGTTACCAGAGGTGCCGGCTTTGCGCTCATTCTCACGTCAGCATGTACTAAGGCCAACAGGCATATTTAAATAACAGAAACCATTCTATTTTCATGAAGGTATATCTTAGGTTTAATTTTTTTTTATTAAGGTACTATTGATATACACACCCTTATGAAGGTTTCACATGAAAAAACAATGTGGTCACTACATTTACCCATATTATCAAGTCCCCACTCATACCCCAATGCAGTCACTGTCCATCAGTGTAGTAAGATGCCACAGATTCACTATATGCCTTCTCTGTGCTACACCGTTTTCCCTGTGATGCCCCACACCATGTGTACTAAACAAAATACCCCTCAATCTCCTTCTCCCACCCTCCCCACCCACCCTCTCACACCCCTCCCCTTTGGTAACCACTAGTCCCTTTTGGAGTCTCTGAGTCTGCTGCTATTTTGTTCCTTCATTTTGTTTCATTGTTATACTCCACAAATGAGGGAAATCATGTGCACTTGTCTTTCTCTGCCTGGCTTATTTCACTGAGCATATCCTCCACCTCCATCCATGTTGTTGCAAATGGCAGGATTTCTTTCTTTCTTATGGCTGAATAGTATTCCATTGTGTACATGTACCACCTCCTCTTTATCCATTCATCTACTGATGGACACTTAGGTTGCTTCCATATCTTGGTTATTGTAAAAAGTGCTGCAATAAACATAGGGGCGCATATGTCTTTTTCAATCTGAGAAGTTGTATATGGGTAAATTCCAAGGAGTGGGATTCCCGGGTCAAATGGTATTTGTATTTTTAGTTTTTTGAGGAACTTCCATATTGCTTTGCATAATGGTTGGACAAGCTTACATTCCCACCAGCAGTGTAGGAGGGTTCCCCTTTCTCTGCATCCTCACCAGCATTTGTTTTTCAGTCTTTTGGATGCTGGCCATCCTTACTGGTGTGAGGTAATATCTCATTGTGGTTTTAATTTGCATTTCCCTGATGATTAGTTATGTGGAGTGTCTTTTCATGTGTCTGTTGGCCATCTGAATTTCTTCTTTGGAGAACTGTCTCTTCATATCCTCTGCCCATTTTTTAATAGGGTTATTTGCTTTTTGGGTGTTGAGGCATGTAAGTTCCTTATATATTTTGGACGTTAACCCCTTATTGGATATGTCATTCACAAATATATTCTCCCATACCGTTGGATGCGTTTTGTTCTGTTGATGGTGTCCTTTGCTGTACAGAAACTTCTTAGTTTGATGTAGTCCCATGAATTCATTTTTGCTTCTGTTTCCCCTGCTCGAGGAGATGCGTTCAAGGAAGAAGTCGCTCATGCTTATATTCAGGAGATTTTTGCCTATGTTGTCTTCTACGAGTTTTATGGTTTCACGACTTACATTCAGGTCTTTGATCCATTTCGAGTTTACTTTTGTGTATGGGGTTAAACACTAATCCAGTTTCATTCTCTTGCATGTAGTTGTCCAGTTTTGCTAACACCAATTGTTGAAGAGGCTGTCATTTCCCCATTGTATGTCCATGGCTCCTTTATCATATATTAATTGACCATATATGCTTGGGTTTATATATGAGCTATCTATTCTGTTCCATTTATCCATGGGTCTGTTCTTGTGCCAGTACCAAATTGTCTTGATTACTGTGGCTTTGCAGTAGTGCTTGAAGTTGGGGAGCATATTTCCCCCAGTGTTATTCTTCCTTATCAGGATTGCTTTGGCTATTCGGGGTCTTTTGTGGTTCCATATGAATTTTAGAATGATTTTCTCTAGTTCTTTTGAAGAATGCTGTTGGTATTTTGATAGGAATTGCATTGAATCTGTAGATTGCTTTAGGCAGGATGGCGAATTTGGCAATATTAATTCTTCCTATCCATGAGCACGGGATATGTTTCCATTTATTGGTATCTTCTTTAATTTCTCTCATAAGTGTCTTGTAGTTTTCAGAGTATAGGTCTTTCACTTCCTTGGTTAGGTTTATTCCTGGGTATTTTATTCTTTGTGATGCAACTGTGAATGGAATTGTTTTCCTTATTTCTCTCTCTGCTAGTTCATTGTTAGTGTATAGGAATGCCACAGATTTCTGTGTATTAATTTTGTATCCTGCAACTTTGCTGAATTCAGATATTAGATCTAGTAGTTTTGAAGTGGATTCCTTAGGGTTTTTTATGTACAATATCATGTCATCTGCAAATATGGACAGTTTAACTTCTTCCCTGGCAATCTGGAAGCCTTTTATTTCTTTGTGTTGTCTGATTGTGTTGAATAGAAGTGGGGAGAGTGGGCACCCCTGTCTTGTTCCTGATCTTAAAGGAAAAGCTTTCAGCTTCTTGTTATTAAGTATAATGTTGGCTGTGGGTCAGTCATATATGGCCTATATTACGTTGAGGTACTTGCCCTCTATACCCATTTTGTTGAGAGTTTTTATCATGAATGGATGTTGAATATTGTCAAATGCTTTTTCAGCATCTATGGAAATGATCGTGTGGTTTTTGTCCTTTTTTTGTTGATGTGGTGGATGATGTTGATGAATTTTGGAATGTTGTACCATCCTTGCATCCCTGGAATAAATCCTACTTGATCATGATGGATGATGTTTTTGATGTATTTTTGAATTCAGTTTGCTAATATTTTGTTGAGTATTTTTGCATTCTATGTTCACCAGGTATATTGGCTTGTAATTTTCATTTTTGTGGTGTCTTTGCCTGATTTTGGTATTAGAGTGATGCTGGTTTCATAGAATGAGTTTAGAAGTATTCCCTCTTCTACTCTTTGGAAATCTTTAAGGAGGATGGGTATTAGGTCTTCACTAAATGTTTAATAAAATTCGGTGGTGAAGCCATCTGTTCCAGGCATTTTGTTCTTAGGTAGGTTTTTGATTACCAGTTCAATTTCATTGCTGGTAATTGGTCTGTTGAGATTTTCTGTTTCTTTTTGGGTCAGCCTTGGAAGGTTGTATTTTTCTAGAAAGTTGTCCAGTTCTTCTAGGTTATCCAGTTTGTTAGCATACAATTTTTCATAGTATTCTCTCATAATTCTTTGTATTTCTGTGGTGTCCATAGTAATTTTTCCTTTCTCATTTCTAATTCTTTTTATGTGAGTAGACTCTCTTTGTTTCTTGATAAGTCTGGTTAGTGGTTTATCTATTTTTTTTATTTTCTCGAAGAACCAGCTCCTGCTTTCATTGATTCTTTCTATTGTTTTATTCTCTCAGCTTTATTTATTTCTGCTCTAATATTTATTATGTCCTTCCTTCTACTGACTTGGGCCTCATTTGTTCTTCTTTTTCTAGTTTCATTAATTGTGAGTTTAGACTGCTCATATGGGATTGTTCTTCATTCCTGAGGTAGGCCTGTATTGCAATATACTTTCCTCTTAACATGGCCTTCACTGCATCCCACAGATTTTGCTGTGTTGAATTATTGTTGTCACTTGTGTCCATATATTGCTTGATCTCCGTTTTTATTTGGTCATTGATCCATTGGTTATTGAGGAGCATGTTATTAAGCCTCCATGTGTTTGTGGGATTTTTCCTTTTCTTTGCCTAATTGATTCCTAGTTTCATACCTTTGTGGTCTGAGAAAATGGTTGGTACAATTTCATTCTTTTTAAATTTACCGAGGCTCTTTTTGTGGCCTAGGATATGATCTATTCTTGAAAATGTTCCATGTGCACTTGAGAAGAATGTGTATTCTGCTGCTTTTTGGTTTAGAGTTCTGTAGATGTCTTTTAGGTTCATCTGTTCTAATGTGTTGTTCAGTGCCTCTGTCTCCTTTCTTATTTTCTGTCTGGTTTATCTGTCCTTCAGAGTGAGTGGTGTCTATGTCTGGGAGAATGAGAGGAAGAGGGAGAGTTGTACATATATAGAAGGAAAGTGATTTAAACTTATTTAACAATTAATTTCAAAACTAAATTAATTTCACTAACTTCCTACTACTACATTAACACAGAAAACTAAGAAAAATATTTTAACTCAAATATAGTTTTTAATGACAATAAAACTGTATATATCACATATAACTGAACTATTATTTCTTCCTCTATTTTGCATATATTTCTTACTTGTAGAATGTATTATCCATTTATTTTCACCGTTTAAAATTCTTCAAACTTTTTTGAAAAATCCACTTACTCCAAGTTCTTGCTAAACCTTCTTTCCTAACCATTCTATGTATTCACTGCATCCCAAGCTTGTAGGTCAGATTTCCTTCTTCAGTGTTAATTTGCATTTGTATGCTCTGGTAGGCAGAATTCTAAAGATGGTCTCCCAAGATTCCAACCCCCTGGTTATTTATTCAAACAAGAGAGTTTATAGATGTAATTAAAGTCCCAAGTCAGTTTACCTTAAAATAGGGAGATTATCTGTCTACACCTGACTCAATTGGATGAGAAACTAAACATTTTAGTTTTTCTGGATATACAGAAGTCAGAGAGAGATGTGCTCCTGCTGGCCTAAAGGAAGAAGAAATAAAGTGCCATACCATTTTATGGGATGGCTTGTGAGTATGATGCCTTTAAGAACTGAGCCACCCCTAGTGTGAGAGCCAGTGAGAAAATGGTAGCTTAGTCTTCCTACCACATGAAAAAAATTCTGACAACAACCACTGTGCTTGAAGAAAGATTCAAATTTCAGATGAGTGTTGTAGCCTGGTTGCTTCCTTGATTTCAACCTGTGGGACATGAGAAGAGAACCCAATCATGCCACACTGGACTTTTGATGTACAGAACTGAGAGATAATAAGTGGAATTGTTTTAGGCCACTTAATTTGAGCTAATTTTGTACAGAAACAAAAGGAAAATAATGCATATATATAATTATTTAATATTATTTCCTATTTACACATGAAACTTAAAATTCCTTGACAGCAGGAATCATTATTAATGAAATTATGTACTTATACTGGACAGTGATAGATCAAAATTCTATTAACTGACCAATTGTGTTTGAGTAATAGTTACCTTTATTACACACAACGTTTTATTCACAGACACCATCATCATTGCTATTATAGAATCAAAAGTATTATTTTGGTTTTAATAGTGATTCCAGATGGTGGGAGGAAGAATAAAAAGAAAAACCATTTTAGCAAATGCTTTGGACGGTCTGATCTTATGCCCTTATCTCCTGGTACCAAGTTTACTTGTGCTGGGCTCCCATGGTTGGGAGCATAACTTTCTTCAGAGAACTGCTGTTGGGGTCCTGGGACTGCTCAAAACTAGAATCAACTGGGAGCTGATGTCTTCTGGGGCAGGCCCAGAGCCAATGGCTATGTGTGGTGGGAGTTTGAAACCCCAGCTCCCCTTCCTCAAACAGAAAACAATAAACACAAAAAAACACTGGTGGCTTATCAACTCCAGAAAACACCATGGAATAAGGTTGAAGCTAATACATTGGCTTAAAACTTATTTGGGATGATTGATTCCCTGTTCTGTTTCCATTGCACACATACTTGTTTTTCCTGGAAGCATTTTCTTGATGAATCACGTATCATTGAATCCTTGTCTAAACATCAACTTGTGGACCATTTCACCAAAAGAAAATATAAAATGAGCAAACAAAAGAAGCACTATCAATTCAATCATTTATAAAAAGATATAAGATTAATGAAAATAAGGGTGAAAATAAAATTTTATTCTGAGGATCAAATGGAAATAAGTATACTTATATGTTCTTTCGTTTTTTTTTTCAGAAAACTGATTTCTTAAAGAGTATCATATTTGATTTCATAAGCTTCTCAGAGTAAAGAATAATTAACATATACTGTATTGACTGGGCCACCTTCTTCCTTGGAACACATGATACAAAAATTGTGTAAGTTATACAGCATGGCCAAATGAGCAAATCATAATGGTCTTATTAGTATTGAAAACATGTTAAAATAGAAAAGTCACCTGTAGTTGTAATATCAGTGATCTACATTTTAATAAACAGATTTCTTGGAACATGTGAAGTCTCATTCAGGAAACAGTGGTAATATTAATGGATTCCCTATACCAATCCAAACAGACAGATCATTAGCAGTAGGGTCCTTACTATAAAAATACTCAATTTAGACTGACAGTGAAAGAAGAACACACTCTGTCACTATGGATTTCAATATCATTCTGGAATTTAAATAGCAACCTTCAGGCATTAATGATTTAGAATGGTTCACCAGGCATAAATCAAAATGGACATTATTAGTGACAAGAAGGTTGATGATTTGACACAGATGTTAGTAAAAACTGATGGAAATGGGTTTGGAAATTCTTGCCAGATACTGTGCTGAGCACTTAACATGCATTATTTCATTTCCATAAATCTTCTCAACAGTCTTAAGAATTATGTATTATTATCTTTCTCAGCCTTTGGTTATAATCCTGAAAAAGTCACACAATTAGAAAGAAAAAAGAAAAGAATAAAAGGCACACAACTAAAAAATAAAGGAGCCAGCTTCAAGTTCAGCTTATCTGAAGCAAAGCATTATTCTTAGCCACCGCATGGGAATGGTTAGTTTCCAGATCTGTCTTCCTGCTCATCTGCTCAAGTTTAGGAAGTCTAGGCAAAGCCATATAGATGATGAATTCGAGCACTTGATAAACTTTTACACTAAGTTCTCAATATGTCACTAAACAAAATACATTTTAACAATCTCTACCTGTACTAATTGTATTTGTTCATATTAGAAAGTACTTTAAAAGCCTCATTTTTGGAAGTTTAAATATTGTTCTAACTTCTCAGGAAGAAACACATTTGATTTCAGATGATCCCCAGAGTAAACATACTGACATATAAACTGACGTGACCAAATATCTCTATGGAGCACATGATAAATTCTTATAGAGGTGGGAAGTTTATAGGTTTGTACAGTGATATAGTTCTCATTGCATCTCATTGGGAAGCATAGCAGGTCTGAATGCCAAGTCATTATGATGTTAAGTTTGGTCATCTAGTCATGGTGGTGTTCACCAGATGTCTTCATGTTAAAGCAATCTTTCCCCCTTGGCAATTAATAAGTAACCTGTAGATGACACTGAGACTATGTGGACATCCATTTCCTTATCAACCTTTCCCTCAATCGTCCTGCATGTAAAGGATACATTTAGTGTGTGGAAGCTAGGTCATTGATTCTTAGGGTCAAAAACTGCTGAGCCAGTTTCCAAAACTGAAAAGCACAGTGCAGAACAGTCGCACTGCAAGATGAAAAAGAATCCAGATATCTTCTGCAGCATTATGAGGAACTGAATGTGCTAATGTGTTTTATGTGTTATAAATTTATATAATCTGTTCACCTTCTTTTAAATAAAACAGAAATTATTGCTCTTTTTTATAAACTTCACGCCATGCATGCAGACCTCTGAAACTTCTCTACATTCCTCCAAGGGATTACCTAAGAACAGCAGTCTTTTAGAATCATATAAAGCTAAGAATTATAGTGATAATTTATCTATTTCTATGCAAATCAATTATTCTTATGTTAACATTTTTACTATAATGCATCCTCTTTGTATAGCTTCAGATCCAAATATAATGTATTATTCTTTTGCTGGTTCATATTTTATAGGAATTGAGGTAGTTCTTCCAACCAAATCATTTGTCTAACTTCTGCTAAGACTTTAATGACAAAAATCTATTTTGGTATAAATTGGTACATAATAAATGCCATTGACTAACAGCTGGGATTATAGTTCTAATATCATGATACCAAAAATGTACTTTTATATGCCTGTGTTTCCACAGTGTGAATGCTCTCCATTGCTTATGAAGCTCAGAAAGCTAGAATTAACAGATACCACCTTTAGAACTCCATTCCTTAGTTTTTTCTTACGTAAATAACGTTAAAAGAAATTAAAGCATGAAAATTCAAATATATTTCAAATCACATCAGTAACACACTGGTTTCTGAATAAAATTAAAGAGCTATATACATCAGTAAATCATGTTATACTGTTATTATGAAATTTTGATTTGCTTCATTTTTATCTATAGCATTTATCACTTCAACATATTGTTCTAATGTCTAAGTATATCTTAACCAAAAATTGTTTACTGTGAAAAACAGGACAATAGGCCCAAAATGTAATCACTTAGGCTAAACTCCACATCACCAAACCAAGACTTAATTAATGAAATCTTAAGCCAGTCAATTAGGAATTGCTTGATCATCACTAGTTAGGTAATCTGCCTGATAGACCCCTGCTATTCCCTAAAAAGGAAAGTAACCTTGCAATAACCAACCTGTTTTTTTACCTAGTATAACTTCCCTGAACCCGCTCCCTTCCGCCTGTAAAAGCCTTTCATTTTGTACAGCTCCTCAGAGTTCCTTTCTATGTGCTGGATTGCATGCTGCCTGATTCATGAATCAGTGAATAAAGCCAATAAGATCTTTAATTATTGTTGAATATTGGGTTTTGACACTATAGAGATATGAACATTGTCTTTCAATGACTGTATCAGGTAATTCATAAGAAATCTGTTAATGAAACACTGAGACTGTGTAAACAACCTTTCCCTTATCAACCTTTCACCGAATGGTGATAAATATTTCTTGCCCTTCACATCCTTTACTGTCTTAATTACACTCTCCAGTTCTCCCTAATGCTGGATTGTAGAGAAGTCATCTGCTCTGAAAGGGAAACAAACGAAAATATCAAAGTGAAAAAAATAAGCTAAATCAATCAAGAACTTTTAAGTACGCAACAGAGTATAACCAATAAAATACAAGTGGTAATTTTAAGAACTGTAATTTTAAAACTGAGCAACATGATGACCATTGAAGTACAGCAGAGCGTACCACCACTACGTATGCCTTTTTGACCTCAGGATTATTTTGAGCTGATTATTTTTGCTAAAGAGCAGAAGGAGAGTCTCCAAAAACAGAACAGAATTTACTTTTGTAAGGGACATTTACACTTAGTGAGGAAATCTCCATTTGCAAAGGTGTCTCCCTCTCTATTCCAGAAAGAGAAATCTCTGGCTCGAAATCTCCAGAAATGCTTATTTATTGAGAAGGCATAGCCTTAAATCTGCATTTCAAACTTTACCCTTGTGCACTCTGCTTTGCCTGATAACGTCCCATAATTGCCTGCCACCCACCAACATCTTTTGTTTTCAACTGGAGATGTTACTTAAGGTGGTGGCTGCGGCCATTTCAGGGAGTTACTCAGTTTTCCAGTGCTTCTCCCATGTATACTAGACGTAGTATTTTTCCTCCTCTACACCATATATAAACCATTATAGAA
Source organism: Phataginus tricuspis (assembly GCA_029783875.1). Classification (NCBI taxonomy): domain Eukaryota; kingdom Metazoa; phylum Chordata; class Mammalia; order Pholidota; family Manidae; genus Phataginus; species Phataginus tricuspis. Next base: position 28,695,639 of record JAQQAC010016209.1, read on the forward strand.
AGTGTTAAAGCCTCCTTGTTCATTACTTACCTCATTACCAGAGGAATATGAACACTCTAATCTCAAATCTCTAAGGCTTTTTCCATTGCTAGTGAAGATAAAAGACTTTTATCTTTGTCTTCATAAATTATTTTAGGGATGGAATTTTGAAGATTTATATTAAATTTTTGTGATATATGGCATTTCCAGTGGCATAGGAAGTACTGTGATATCCTGTCAATAATATGCTAAGTACTGTAATATTGGTCTTTATGCATACCTTTCTGATCTTAACTGAGTTTATGCTCCTACATATATTACTGGAGAAAAGATCTTGTGTTCAAAAAGCAGCTTTATTGAAAATGGCTTTAATTCAAGAAACAGAGACAGAGCAAGACAAAGGAGGAGGGATTCATGGTGTGGTTTTTAGAAGCAAGTCTCTTTAGTCTTAATGTGGTTACCTGTCTAAAACTCTCTACTCAAGGCTTCTACACCAAAAACTCTATGTTGGCAGAATTAGCTGTGGCTATGAAGGATTAAAGAAAGAGTTTATCCCTAATACTGTTTTGGATTAATGATCTATAATTCTATAGGGCTGAATAAAGTAGAAAACAGGAGAAAAAGAAGAAAAGGAGCTGTTAGCCCTTTGAAAATGCTATTCATTGTGAAACCCACTACTAACAACATAACCACGTAAAACAAATGCTTACTACTATCCCCCTAGTTTTAAGTAAAGACTTAAAATCAATGGAATGATTTTGAATGACTGTACTTGCTTCAGAGGAAGTTATTACAAAAACTGAAGTTCCTTTAGCAAGCTTTCTTAAACAGCTTGTGCTATCTACACACATCCAAATTTCTTAATATAATAATTGGCAACAAGAGTTTGTATCTAACTATTTACGCAAAAGAGTTAAATATTATATTTCTTTAAATATGTAATGTTTACTATAGCTAATATATTTTTGTTGGTTATGTCAATCAATAGGACAAGTGAATTTTAATGCTGGTGCTATACTTTATATTTATAACAGTACAGCTCATCCATGATGTTGCAACAACACATAAGAACATCTGTATCACAAGTGAGGGCATCAAGTCTTTTTTTTTTAAGTCAGAGATAAACTTCCAGAGTTTTGATTTATTTATTTATTTTTAAGGGATCAAAGACACTCACAAGATTCCCTATCATAATATCACTCTGACTTACTTCTCTTTCAATATCCTTGAGAGAGGAGAACTGAAGTAGAGTTACAGCTACTCTTCTGGGCATTGCAATAACCCCTGACATGTTATCTAATGCCCCAAAGGTCATTATTGTTTATACAGATGAACGATTCTAGACTAAGTGTTAGTGATCTAATTTAGTGCTCTAAAATGGTTTTTAAGTTTAATCTAAATGTGCCTAAGTCCTTGAAGTGAATAGCTTCCAATGATTTCATTATAGCTGAGTAAATCTTAGACTATGTCTTTAGACCATGTTAGAGTTCCATAAATATTCACCATGTATAGAAATACTTGCCCACTTATCAAAATCATAAATTTGTATAAATTGTTTTCACATAAATCATTTCACTTACTGGATATCCAAAGAGCTGGTAAAACAAACAGAGATGGCAATTTCTATAAAACACTTGAGAAACTGGAAAATCTGTATTAGGGCCTACTTTCACTATTTTAAGATATTGCCTTTGATTAATATATATCAATATATATTTTCTTTTCAAGAGAGCACATCTATAGGAAAATTCCATAATCTCTTATTAAACAAAGATTAAAATATTGTTTCTAGGAATGATTGAGACAAAATTTAAAAGTTACCATTCCCTAAACATACATAAATCTGGGTAACATCCTGTACATGCATGTATGTGTATGTATAGATACCCTACACTTATAAACTTTTTTGGCTTAATGAATATATATAAATAAATATGATTAAAAAAGTATACAAGGGCAAATCATAAGTGTTCAGAAAGATATACAAATTACTTCAAAATAGTAAACAGCACTGCCTTAGCTCTCAAAGAATAGAACTTCTATATATGGTGAATTGTTCTGGTAATGCAGTCAGCCTTATACTGCCTAATAAAGCTGAGTCAAAAATTTATTTGTAAATCACAGGAACCATTAGCTGTTTAGCTGTTTACATCTTTAATGTTTAATTCCAAGGAATTTTGAGCAGAGGCAATAGCCATTAAATATATTGTGTGAATTAACATCCACAACATGCTGATAACCAAAAGCTCAAATTCCCACTGTGATGGCATGAACCCATATAAGCACAGCAAGCTCATTTTCATTAAACCATTCTTTAGAAATATGTAATGTACTTATTTTAGAAGACAGCCATTAACTAGCTAAAACATAGACTAGGTAACTTTTATAGGTTATTTTCATTTTCTCTTAGAAGATTTCAGAATGTTTTTTAATAAGTGTAAAGAAAGAGGAGATAGTTATGTCATGAAATACATGGAATCAACCTATTATAATGTAGGGATTTTTATAAGCACATAGTAACAAAGATTAAAGTCAAAGCTGGCCACACAAGTTATTAAAGGAGGCCATCAACACTGTGTTAAGATGGAATTACCTCTGATGGGATCCCTTGTTAAAATGTATTTCCTTAGTTACCTGGTCAAATTCCTGAAATCTCACTATGAAATGCATGTTTTCATTGATTAGAGCAATGCTAAAGAATTTTTGGTTGACTATAAATTGCTAGCTTGAATGGTAAATATTGACACCTAAGCAAGGAAACAACTAGGCCATGATGAAATCACCACAGGGCTTGGGAAACCAGAAGACAGACTGGCATCACTTTCATAGGGAATATAGTTACAGAGGGTAGGGTCAGCTGGGGATCCCTGGTACTAGAGTGCCTTAGAAGGGAAGGGAAAAAGTAAATTAATCAGGAACTACGATGTGCCAAGTACAGCATAAGACATTCTTAGCTTATTTAATATTTCTAAGTTACATTATCTCTTTCAGAATACTCCCATTTTTCTTATATATATATATTTTTTATTTTGCTATTATTAATATACAATTACATGAACATTATGGTTACTAGACTCCCCCTATTATCAAGTCCCCACCACATACCCCATTGCAGTCACTGTCCATCAGCGTAGAAGGATGTTACAGAATCACTACTTGTCTTCTCTGTGTTATACTGCCTTCCCCGTATCCCCCCACACCACCCTCAGCCCCGCTACATTATGTGTGCTAATTGTGATACCCCTTTTTCCCCCTATCCCTCCCTTCCCACCCATCTTCCCCAGTCCCTTTCCCTTTGGTAACTGTTAGTCCACTCTTGGGTTCTGTGAGTCTGCTGCTGTTGTGTTCCTTCAGTTTTTTTCTTTGTTCTTATACTCCACATATGAGTGAAATCATTTGGTACTTGTCTTTCTCTGCCTGGCTTATTTCACTGAGCATAATACCCTCTAGCTCCATCCATTTATTCATATATAGGATAAATAAACTGAAACTCTTTTCATTGTCAACTTGCCTAGAAAATAGACAAACTCTTTTTGTACTGCATGTTTTGTACATTTCTAAGAAGATGTCAATGAAATCCATCCAAAACATCCCTGCTCAATATCAATAACAGATTTGTAATAGTAAAATTAGAGACAGCTTTTTATCAACTATTTAAAAAGATTTTTAACTCCAGGCTGTGGAGACATGAGGGGCAGCAGAAACATAAGAAGCAGTTGAGGCTCTGTATGTCCTTATGCACAACATACAGAAAAGTAATTTGCTAAATACATCTTTTTAAACATGATGTTACAAATATCAGTGCCTGCTCTGATAGTTAATGAAATGAAAATTTATTTTCAAGTGTTGATTAATTTAGAATAACTTTTGGTCATGTCTTGTCTCAAACAACAGAGAGTAAAATGAGCACATTCTAATGTAGACGGTCTAGTAAATGGTTTGAGGTTAAAAACACTTGCAGAGCTCAAAAAACATGGAACTACTGCTCTTTGACTTGAATATTGTCTAAAACAGCACAGTTGGATCCCATTAGTTTATGGAAGGCTGAGATAAAATCATTTAGAATAGAATAAAGACAGATGACACCCCAAGCATTAAAGTCAAATTCTGAGCTACCTTTTGCATTTTAGCAGGGGAGAAATGAATTCAACTTCCTTCCATGATACTTCTTTTTGTAAACATATCTAGTATTAATAGGAAAGCAGTATGTATAGTAAGGCACTGGAAAAGGTCAGATTCCAATATCTACAAACATCTATGTGCTGGCCACAAAATGCAGTTGCAGACTGATTCTCACACTTACAAGGGATATGTTTTTAAGACCATGGGGCTAACATTTACTGCTATAAACAGACAGTCTGGGATATAAAAAGTTTATTAGGGATCAATTTCTGTGTAAGGAATGGAGCAGAAGCAGATTTGGACAGAGTAAGAAATAGAATAGCTACACAGAGCCCATGAGGCTTTGGTCAACATGACAGGGAACTCTGGATTGCTCTTCAAAATTTTTGGCATCAGTCTGGAATATCTGGGCCACTAAAACCTGACTCAGTCAGTCAGAATCTGCAGGTTTGCCTGGTGGGATGTAACCTAAGACCAGGTGGCTCAGACAGACACTATAAGAGTTGACAGATGGAGGTAGTCACTTGACTCCATCCATATGGTTGGGTAGTATGTACCACTGTTATAGTATGTAGATAGCCAAACATGAGCAGGGAAGGGGGTAGGGAACTTCAGCCACTGTTTACATTTGGCTAAATGCTTCCTTACATTCTACACATTCTGTTTAAGCTGTTCTTACAGGCTGTGGAGTGAGAGCATAGATAACAGACTGGCCAAAATGGGCTAGTTCCAACATGGAGGAGAAACTGACCTAAACTTCACCCCAAATCCATTACCATAGTAAAAATCACACCTACCTATGCAATGACAATTCCTGAGGACCAAATATAGTCAAAAATCCCTCCACCCACCTTTAGGGTGGAGGAAGCACAAACTCCAGAAAGATTTTGCAACCTAATCTCAGTGAATATTCATCTCCCTTCATGTTAAAAAGACTCCCTATTGTTCCCTCCACTCAACCTGCTCTGGGTCTGCTTGGATCCCAACTCTCTGGGCACATACTCTCTCCTTTCTTTCAACTCTAAATCTCCAAATAAATTCTTAACGCTCAACGGCTCTTCTGTGTCCATTCTTGAATTCTTTCTTGCTGACCTATCTCTGGTAACACTACCTTGAATGAACATTAGGAGGTGCAGCCCATGTTCTCCACACTAATAAACCTATTTTTATCTTGATTTCCAAACAGAAAAATCTAACATGTGAGGTGGTCATCTACTATAGCAAGATGTGCAATTTTTTGATGCAGAACTTTTGGTGTGTTTTGGGACACAGTAGACACACATGTTGATAAAGTACATTTAGACAACCCTAAGTAAGTGACGAGAGACTGAGGTCACTTATGCATTTCACACCCTTCTTGAGTCTGTGAAGTCCTTTAGAGAGCACAGCTTCTTGGTGCACTAATCAGAATTCTATTGAGTATAAAGTCAAATGTCTTCATTTAGCTCTGATTTGTAAGTTAACCCCACCTTATATTTCAATATCACTCAGTTATTACATTAAGTATTATTGGATACCTGACTGAGGTGATGTAGTATGATATTTAAAATTATGATTTTATTAAGTGGGAAAGAAGAGAAAACTTAATGCAAATAGATGACACCTTTATTTTGAATGTAAGGGCAAGAATAAGTCCTCCAAGATTCTTTAGAATGACATTCATCTTTAAATAAAATCCAAGCATTTAAATAATGAATTTTAAGTAGCCTGCTGAAATTCTGAGGCACTTTTATTGAAGCATTTTTTATTGTGGTTTCTATTTGGTTGGAATACTGAAAATGTTCAGGTTATAGATAAAGGTCAAAGAACATTAAATGCTGTTTTTAAATAAAGGTATTAAAATAAGATAGTTCAATGTATTTCATCAAAGAAATTAAAAGAAAAATGGAAGAAGTACATTTAATTTTATACTGAATACAAATTTGTAAGTAGAACAAAATACTTCCTTTAGCTATATCATATTCTACCTTTAGTTTTAGCCTGAGGGAATTAAATGAATTTTGATTTCTTATAACAGCCTTAATAAGCACAAAACTGTAGAGGAGGAAAAATAATTTTCCCTTTACCCTTCTAGGTTCTTGGCTGAACCTACCTCCACCCCTCAACCCCTGTATTAAAAAGACAGGTTAACAGGAGAAAAACAAACAGAAGTTTAATAGCATTCATGCCTCTTATATACATGGGAGACACCCAGGAAAATGGAGTAACTCAACCAAATGGTCCAATGCACCACCTTAAATACCATATCCAGCTAAAGACAAAAGAAGATATTGGGTGGGGGGCAGTTATCGGAGGTGACCAGGAAAAACACAGTAAACAAGGCTAAGTTTATTATGCAAATTTGAGTTGGTGTCTCCTCCACTGATAAGATTCTGTTGTGATTTAGAATCTTCTCTTCCTAGCACCAAAAAGGAGATACCTTTACAAATGAGGATTCCCTTTGTAAATATAAATGCCCCTTAAGAAAGAGTAACTCCTACTTGTTTTTCAGAGCTTCTCTTGTGTCTGCTGTTTCACAGAGTATTAAGCTTAAAATAATCCTTATTCTAAAGAGGCATGTTTGAGGGTGGCATATTCTACTACCCTTAAGGTTTGAAAGATCAATAATGGAAATCTGATGGGCTCAAAGAGCATATACATGAAGTGGTGATTGTAATACTGCTTCATAAGTTAGCCTACTTAGGCAGAATAACAAATAAATTATTATAGCACTCCTTTAAATAGGAAAAAAATAGTCTGCAATGACATTTAATATACTTATGCTGGTATGGGCTATAAGCTATTAAAGCACTAGGGTAGATTATTTAAATCAAAAACAGCAGTATAGACTTTCTTGAGAAAAATCCTCCTAGATGCTCCTTCCTGCTGCTCCTTTGCTCCGATTTGCTTAAAGAAGCTAGCTGTCAAAGCTCTCACTATTTGAAGTTCATTCCAAGGAAAATGCTGTATCTTTACACAGCAGGAGTTCTCAGCTTGAAATCTTTCTTAGCACCCTAGGTGTTTGGCTTGCCAAATGTTAGGGCTATTTACATAAGAACTAAGACTCTCTGATAATAAGCTTTCCAAGGGGAGTGAGAGTCTAGCCACACAAATAAATTCAAGAATAGCTCAGAGTCAGAAGCAGTTGGAGGTTTGGATTATTAGGGAGGAAGAATTTTCTTTTATCCTTCAAGGTTCTTCTAGCTAGCGTAAGAATCAAACTGACATGAGACAGGTTAACAGAAGAAAAAAACCAAAGTTTAATTATGTGTGCACAGGGAATCCATAGACATGAGATTCTAAGGAAAATCAGGGACAGTGAAGTGTATATGTCATCCTGCACTAAGGAGGGGGGGGTAGGAAAGGAAGGCAATTCATAGGAAGATGGAAGAATAAATATTTGGTAAACAAATGTTTGCTGGACCACACAGAAGCAATGGGACATAGGGAGCAATTTTAATAGACTTTGTCACATCTCTCCCTGTCTACCACCCATGGTTCACATTATAATGTAGTTCTCTAAGGTAATAGCTCTCACCCTGCAGCAGGAGAATCTAAATTCTTTTATGCAGTTGGGGAGGAAGGTCAAATTTCTTGGGGTCTTTTGTTTTCAGCTTATAATCCACATGTTACAATGGCACATCTTGGGGCAGCCTGCCCTTTGCCCCTAAAGGATAAAGCTCAATGTCAGTCACATATACTGTCCCAGTCCCAGCAGTTTGGTCCCTGTGGGAATCCAATGAAGGTACAGGAAAGGCAGAGTGAAAAGAAAAACCACCTCACTTAAACTCCTGAAAGTGCCCAAAGTATAAGGCAGGCCTGCTCTGTAGCCAGTATAACAGTGTAGCCAAAGTGGCCATAAAGTATATCTGCCCCCATTTAGGGTAATATTAATGGAAAGGATTGACTCTAAAGGCAAAGGAAATAGAAATGTCAGAGGGTTGAGTTTGTTCTCCTCGGTTCTTGTCCATACTGCAACAAAGAATTGAAGGGCAGAGACACAGCAGTGAAGCGAGCAAAAGTTTTATTTGAATACACTCTAAGGGAGGAAATACGGTGATAGCTCTTACTCTGGAGCAGTTCCTCCATTTAATTCTTTTTATGCAGTTAAGGAGGGGAAGGTCAAGGTTTCTGTGTCTTTTTGGCCTTGATTGTTTTGCTCGATGGAATGTGCATGTCACAATGGCACATCGTGGGGGAGCCTGCCTTTGGCTCCTTCAGTGTCCCTTTTTGTTAGGCAGAAAGACAAATAGGAGAGGGATGAAAAGATGGTGGGATCCACCAAGAGCTCAGGGAGTTAGTTGGTTAAAGCCAGAGAGCCAGAAAGGACTCAAGAATTAAGGCCTTTTGCAATGTGAGTTCATGCCACATGCTCTGAATCTGGACCGACCTTGAGACTTGCTCTAGCTAATGCAGGTGAGATTGAGCTGAGACATGGGACATGCGTCATGATTAACTTTTCCTGCCTATGATGAAAAATGCCAAGATATAAACAGTATAGTAAGAATAGGAGGGACTCCATCTTAAGGCTAAGATTCCATTTAAAAAACCAGTAAGTTAGGAGGTAAGATTCCTGGCATATTTTTGGTAATCAACCAGAGGCTTATCTTGGGGCAAGGCAAGCAGTCTTAACCGACATACTGACTCTCACTGGAGATAGACATCATGAGGCCACATGACAAGCCTATGCCTCCTAACCCTTTACCTTTGCCCCATCCTTGATAGCCTTAAAAGACAGAATCCTAAGCCCTTGAGCACACCTCGTCTCTGACGTTGCCAGCACTCCTGTTTCTTGGAGTATTTAAAGTCTTCTTACTGCTCAACTTACTACATTTTGTCTCTGTGCTCTTCTAAGGGTGTCTTTGTCACTTTGCTGCTTCATTCTATTTTCCAGACTTTAAGCACAAGTTTTATCCTCTGTCCTACTTCAGATAAGTAGGGAGGGGCTGCTGAGAGCTCTGATCTGAGCTTGATAAGACTGCAGCTATATGATTATGCTCCTTACTAGCAGGCCTGAAAATCTCTTTTCTTTGCCTTTGGAAAGTTCTCAGAACATAATCTCACTCCATCCAATGCTCTGCAGCTCCCCCAAATCCTGGGGTGGTAGGGACTCAGTTCCCACACCATGCAGATTCAAGCGGACACTGTATACCAGGTGACATTGGCTTTAGGAGTTGGCAGGGGATTATGCTCTATGCCGAGTGGGAGTTCAATGAGCTTTCCTTTCTGCCCTCTGTTTTTCCTTCTTCTCCACTTTATTCAGGTAAACCTGCCTTTGTCTACCTTGACTCTGGCCCTTCCTCCCTTAGAGTGTATTCAAATAAAACTTTTGCTCGCTTCACTGCTGTGTCTCTGCCCTTCAATTCTTTGTTGCAGTATGGATAAGAACCGAGGAGAACAAACTCAACCCTCTGACATTTCTATTTCCTTTGCCTTTAGAGTCAATCTTTTCCATTAATATTACCCTAAATGGGGGCAGATATACTTTATGGCCACTTTGGCTACACTGTTACACTGGCTACAGAGCAGGCCTGCCTTATACTTTGGGCACTTTCAGGAGTTTAAGTGAGGTGGTTTTTCTTTTCACTCTGCCTTTCCTGTACCTTCATTGGATTCCCACAGGGACCAAACTGCTGGGACTGGGACAGTATATGTGACTGATATTGAACATTGAACTTTATCCTTTAGGGGCAAAGGGCAGGCTGCCCCAAGATGTGCCATTGTAACATGTGGATTATAAACTGAAAACAAAAGATCCCAAGAAATTAGATAACTCTATTACAATAGGAAATAGGTGTGGTACACAGGGAGGGATGTGGAAGAGTCTTTTAAAATTTCTCCCTATGCCCCATTGCTTCTGTGTGGCCCAGAAAACATGTGTTTATGAAACATTTACTCTTTCATATTCCTGCAAATTGCTTCCCCCTTTTTCTGAATTCCTGAACCCCTATTCCCTTCTCCTTAGTTCAGGATGATATATATACCTCATTTCCCCAGTATGTACATAATTAAACTTTGGGGTTTTTTCCCTGTTAATCTGTCTTAGGTCAGTTAGAAGAACCTTGAAAGGTAGAGGAAAATTCTTCCTCCCCTACAAGACCCACAGTCCTCAATTTAAAAAGGAAGGAAGAAAATAATCAAGCTCTTTTCTGTGCTATTTATGATGCTGTAACTCCCCCCCCCCTTTCTTGTGAACTGCAAGTGAAAAGGCAAAGTTATATTTGTATCAGTGGAATCATGGTTTAAACATAAGTGAGGCACCATATGAAGGGACTAGGGAAGAACAGAATTTAGGGGAACTAGAAAACCAGATTTAAATCTTAAAAAGTAAAATGGTACCATTACTATAGATGGGTTCTTGGTCTCATTGTAAGAAGGAATTCAAGAATGGATCCAAAAAGTGGTTGACTTTTAGAAATCTATTTGAAAATAAGAGTTTAGAGAAAAGCATAAGTACATGTCTGAGAGTTGGGTGCAGGCGGACCCAGAGGGAGTCATGTGGAAGAAACAACAGGGAGCCCTTTTTATGTAAAGGGAGATGAACATTCACTAAATGGGGATAGGTTTCAAAGGGAACAGGTGGAGTCTTTGGAGTCTGGCTTTGCTCCACACTTATGTTGCGTAGGGGAATGTTTGGCTATATTTGGTTCTAATTGGAATTGTCATGGCTTGGGGAGGCATGATGTTTACTATGTTAATGGTGGAGGGACATGATTTTTACTATGTTAATGATGGAGGGATATAATTTTTACTATGTTAATGAGTGTATAATGGATTTTGGGGTAAAGTTTGGGTCAACTTCTCCTCCATGTTGGAACCAGCTGGTCTTGTTATCTATAATCTCACTCTTCACATCCCAAGAGAACAGCTTACAAGGACTGTGTAGAATGCAAGCATCTGACCAAAGTCACCACCCGGCTTCCCTGCTCATGTCTGGCTGTCTATCTACTCTGACAAGTACTGTTGAAGGTTGTTAAGTAGAGAACTGATTTTATCTAAGAGCTTCGGTTCTGTTTCCCAAAACAAACAACTGAAACAATTTTGATTGGTCTGAAGTGCATAGAGGCACAGAAATACCTCTGGTTTCCAAGCTTTTTAAAAGTGTCTTAGAAGGAAATGATTTATTGGTGAGGAAAAATTTTCCTCTACCCTTCAAGGTTCTTCTAGCTGGTCTAAGAATTAAATTGACATTGAGACAGATTAACAGGAGAAAATCAAATTTAATTAGGTACATAGAGGGAATCTACATAAACATGACAGATTCTGAAGACAGTCAGGCAGAATGAGGTCTATATGTCATTCTGGACTAAGGAGAAGAGGGTAGGGGTCTGGGACTTCAAATGGAAGGTACTTCATAGGAAGAATGGAAGAGGAAATGTTTGGTAAACAAATGTTTGCTGGACCACACAGAAACAATGGGCCATAGAGAGGATTTTGATCAAAAAACTCTTGCTAGATTCTCCCTGTCTACCACCCAGCTCATATTATACTGTACAGGGCCATAGCCAGATTCCAAACCCAAGTTCTGCTGCTTGTCCCTAGAAAGGCCAAAACTTGAGAGACAAGTTGATGAAAAGGAAAAGTTACTTTACTCAGGAGGCTGGCAACTAGGGAAGATGGCAGACCCAGGGTCCCAAGACTATCTCCAAAGTGTCATTCACAGTGAGGGCCTGTGGGGACAAGCATTGCCCAGTCGTAATCTTTTGTCCCAGTGTAACCACGTGTCCACATGGCCCCCTCCTTCAGGCGGTATGTTGATTGCCTGGGGCTGGCCAAGTCTAGGCCCACCACCTTATCCATGTAAAGATCTTCTTGGGAGGCAGACCCCTCCAGCCCTTTTGTTCCTTGGGGCACTGGTAGCACAAGAATGATTCCTTCTAGCATAACTCGTAGTGTAATCATAAATCATATACCCTTTTTGGCATGCACATAGTCTCTGTCCCCTCACCCCTGGCACACATGTAGTTTCTGTCCCTCACCCCATATAAGCAGTTTCCTCTCTGTCCACGACAGCAGTATGCACCCTCCTCCAGCCAGCTGCTCCTGGACTTCCTGTATGTAAGCTCCAATAAACCCTCATGTTTCACATGGCATCTCCAGGTCTTTCCTTCAGTCTTTTGAGCGCTTTCCCATCACAACAACTCTCCCACTTGGGTGTGTAATGAGACTTGTGATCACTCAGATTGTTTTAAAGGGAAACTTCATGGAGACAGGAGGGGGCTACATGCAGAATCGATGGTTAATCAATGGCTCTCTGGCACACTTGCTGCCATCCCGATGGCTGCGGGCTTTGAAACTGGGAATGGGGAATGGAATTCCTTGGGAATGCAATGTTCTTATCTGTGGTTTCAAGGGGGCTCTGGGTGAAATTCCTGAAACACGGAAAGAACTCTTTAGAGGGCAGAGGTTTCATTTCTGTAGGGAAAGGTTTTACTTCTTAGCTTGTTTCAAAATGGAGGGAGTTAGGCTTTGTTAGAGCCTTCAACAATGCTATAGTTATCTATGGTGGAAGCTCACTTCCTGCAGCAGGTCCTCTATCTAAATTCTTATAGGCAGTTAGTGGGGAGGCAAAAAAGAAAAACTGATTGGGTCTTATGTTTCTTACAAATAATCAGCCTAGGATAAACAGCATGCCAGAGACAACAGGCAGCAAATTTTGCTCCCCTACAAATTGCTGCAGTTTGTAACATGAAAGATAATGAATCCATCTTTCAAAAATTCTAAAGTTAGTTTTAAAAATATGTTAAATATAAAAACATTAATGTCCAGAATGTTAATCTGTGGCAATAGTAATGAGAATGGTGAAAAAGGGAGGCACAAAGGTCATTCCATCCTGACTCTAGATTGTCTGCTTGCCTTGAGATCACTATGGTAACCAACATAGTTTATTAGAACAGTTTTCACCAGTGCCCCTGCCATCTTGTTCTTCCTGCCCAATTTCTCTAACACTTCACCACGAGACTAATTTTTGAAAACATACCATAAATCTTTCGGTCTCTTGCTCAAGAACTTGAAATAGCTCCCTAGTGCTTACTAGTCAATTATGGCAATTAAATGGCTTAATAATTCCTAATTACATTTATTTCCCATTTCCCAGTCATTAATATTTATTACCACCAAACCTATTGCCAAGTTGCTTCCATCTATTCCACTTTTAAGACTGCTTAAAAACTTGCCCAATCTGTTTCTTCCACCTTCTACATCCTGTCCAAATTCCACCTTTTTCAGTAGGTCATCTCTGCTAAACTTGGGTCTTTCTTATCTGTACTCCCTCTGGTTATGAGAAAATATCACACACAGTAGCAACTAAGTGTGCTGAATATTTCAAGTTTACTTAGTTATGCACCAATTTCTTTAAAAACAATTGGAAGACAAGAACTGTATCTTATACATTTGCTGCAATCTATATGAAACCCAATACAATGCAAGCTCCATTAGATTGAAGGGGAATAGACTAAGTCACCCCAAAATATGACTCTTCAGGATAAGGATTCTCTTGAGCTGATTATTTTTAAGAAATAGTAGACGCAGGAGAAGCTTTGAAAACCAAGCAGAAGTTACCCTTCTGTAAGAGGTATTTACATGTATAAGGGGAATTTCCATTTGTGAGTGTGTCTCCCTCTCTGTACCAGGAAGAGGGGGGGTGACTAATTCTCTAGAAACTCTTTAAATGGAGAAGCGAGGGACTTAATCTCACATAACAAGCATACCTTTGTTTATTGTGCTTTTCCTGGTCCCGTCCCATAACTGGCTCCCCACCCCAACATCTTTTGTCCTTAGCTGGAGATGGTGTTTAAGGTGATTTGGGCTATTTAGGGAGTTTCTGTTTTCCTGGCTCTCTCCCATGTGTACAGGAGGTATATAAGTTATTAAACTTCCTTGGTTTTTTTTTTCCTGTTAATCTGTATTTTATTATGGCGGGGTGGGGGGTTCTCAACAAAGAACCTAGAAGGGTAGAAGGAAAATGACTTTTCCTCCCCTACAAGATATACACAGGAAATAATTATTTTTCTGGGCTTTTGGTGCCAACATACATGGAATTCAATCTTAGTTTATTCCTTTTCAGTAGTGTTAAAACTCCAAGTTATGGTTTCCTCATAATTAAAGTGGGTATAAGAGCTAAACTCATCTGACAGTATAATGTGATACAGTATGCCTGACAAGTAATGAGTGGTCCGTGAAGGTGTTATTATTGGGCTGTAAAGACACTATTGAAAGGATTGTTTTTAAAAGCCTAGTTCAGTAGCAGGTGAAATGATATTTTTACCACATTTCCATCAAGAATATGCAATACATACATTCTGTGTTGCTCAAAAATGCTATGGGGACAGAATCTGACGAGTGTGAGAAGAATAGAGGTGGTTATATGGATATAATCTGCTATCAGTCAATCCTTTCCATTGAAAAATTCTGATTCTCACAACCAACCCCAGACTGCCCTCCACCATCTTGAGATTCACTAACTCTGAAAACTGTGGAAAATATTTGAAGGCATTTATCATGTTCAGGCCAAAGCTGTCAAGAACTGGAACTGAAAAGAGGGGGTAACATTAGGAATAGACATAAGGAATGGAACCAAGAAAGTCAACCAAGGGGGAAAGGACAGTATTTGCTATTCCAGAATTATTCCTTAGCATAGCTACGAGATTAGCACTAAAAACTAATAGAAATGTTTCTTCCTTTGATTAGAAAATTCAAAAAGTTCCGCAGAATATTGTGCCATTTAAGCCTTGGACTGTATTCTAGAAATAAAGGACAGCATTTACAACAGTCACATAATGGTAGTAAAAGTAGGTTTTGCAGAGCTATGGCTCTCTTCCAGGTCTGTGCAATGTCTCTGAATCCTTGCAGCAGTCCAGGTTGCAATCACTACTATTATTCCCCAATACAAATGATGAAACAAGGTTCAGGATTTAGTAATTTTCCTAAAGTCACATAGCTGATAAATAGCAGAGGCAGGACTTGATTCTGGGTCAGTCCTACCCCAAAGCCCATGTGTTAAAGTGCAATTGTTACACTTGCCAACTTGCATCAGATGATTGGCTCAAATGGAAATGATAATGCCCCACCCCTCATTATTTCTTCATTTCTCTCATCTTTATCTGTATGTAACTTTAAAGGGTTTAGTTTTATGCAAGTTTTCAAGCACAAAAACAAAACAAGCATTTACTGAGAGTTGCTATGTGCCAGAAATAACTATACGTACTTTTTCTGTATTATTTTGTTTAATCTTCAGTCAAACTCCTAGGTAG
Organism: Phataginus tricuspis; assembly: GCA_029783875.1. Taxonomy (NCBI): domain Eukaryota; kingdom Metazoa; phylum Chordata; class Mammalia; order Pholidota; family Manidae; genus Phataginus; species Phataginus tricuspis. Next base: position 28,710,971 of record JAQQAC010016209.1, read on the forward strand.
ACATCATCAGACATGACCACCATTATCATTATTCACACTTAACACATGAGGAAACTGATGCACAGAGAGATGAGCATCATTGCCAGGGACTCATTGTCAGTTCGTGGTAGCATCAGGATTCAAACTCTGGCAGGCTGATCACCAAACCTGAACTGTGACACAGAAGGCAAAGATTGCCAGGATTTTGCCAGGATTTTGACTGGTTTACTGTAGTTTTTTTTTTTTTAATTAAATTTTGCTTTGTTAGTTTCAGTCCATTATTCCAGTCTGTCAATATTTGAATCTTGATTCTTTTATCCACCTACAATACTGTTGCCTGTCTGGGTTTCTAGCACCTGAAAATTTGAGGTTTAAATTGCTTTTTTTTTCTAGCTTTACTGAGGAATAATTGACAATTGAAAGTTGTATATATTTAAGGTGTATGACATGATTTAAAATACATGTGTACTGTGAAATGACTACCACAATCAAGTTAATTAACTTGATAACTATAGTCATCATATTTTATATGAGCTCTCCAGAACGTATTCATCTTATCACTGAAAGTTTGTACCCTTGGGCCAACATCTCCCCCCATTTTTTCATCCCACAACCCCTGATAACCACCATTCTACTCTCTCCTATGAGTATGATTTTTTTTAGATTCCATATAAAAGTGAAGTAAAACAATATTTGTCTTTCTGTGACTATCTAATTTCACTTCACATAAGGTCCTCCAGGTTCATCCATGTTGTCAAAAATGGCAGGATTTCTTTCTTTTTATGGTTAAGTAATATTTCCAGTGTGTGTGTATATGTTGTGTGTGTATTCATATATATACCATATTTTCTTCATTCATCTATAGACAGACAGGTTGAATTTCATTTTCTTTGCCTTGCAACATAATTGAATTATGAACATTATTAAAAAAAAGATAAATTTCTCTCCTCCTCTTTCTCTTTCTCTATAGACACACACACGCACACACATACACACCCCATTTAGACGCTCATACACATGCACATACAAACTAATCACTGGGACACTGTGATATAAATGACTAATATCTTGGATGATTTATCACTCACAATAATCACAAATTAATTTTACTCTATACATGTGAAAAAATTCTGTATTTGAATCTAACAAACTGACTTGCTATTAGGTTGCCAAATTATTCAGGTATCAACCTACCATGAAGCCTTACTTTCTAAAGCTATGAGCAGGTATTATATTTGACTTTTCCATACTTAAAGCATCTTCATTGCATATCCACATATGTCATTAGGTTATTTCTAGTATCTCTGTGATTTGGGCATTTGCTAGAGTATATTAAAATAGATGGAATCAAAATTGGTAGTGTTTTAGTTTTGAACATATAATGATCAAGTGGGAATTGCTATGACCTGAATATATGAACAAGCAATATGTTTTTATTATTTTAAGTTTTTATTCTGACATAATTATAGACACACAGGAAATTGCAAAAATAATACAGAGGTTTGTGTGCCCTTTCTCCCTCAGCTTCCCAGATATCTTAAATAATTATACTATCAAAACCAGGAAGTTGATATTGGTGCAATACAGTTAATGACAGTACACATTTATTCAGATTTCACCAGTTTTTACATTCATTGATTTGTGTGGCATGTGTTTATGTGCACGTGTGTGTATGTATATACATAGATCTATGCATTTTTTCAAATGTATAGATGTATGTAATCACCATAGCAATCAAGATACAAAACAGCTCCATCACCACGAAGAAATTCCTTTCTGCTACTCCATCATAATTGTATTATTGCATATATCTCTACCCCTGGCAACCATTAATCAGTACTTCATCTGTTTATCTTTGTCACTTCAAGAATGTTATATAACTGTAATCACACAGTATTTAACATTTTGTCTGTACCTGTTGGCTTTTCTGACTAACATCTTATCTGCAATACATAGGAGGCAAAAGAAAACTAAAACCCAGGGACCACACTGCCATGCTGTTCTTCAAGTTACAAGAACCCTAGCAAATTTGCCTCATTTTCCCCAATATTTTAGAAGGTCTTTTATGTTTTATGTATTATGTTTAGGAGTTGTAGCTGTATTTAGTAAGAAGAACAGAGAGGAATACATCCATTTTACTTTTTTACATCCATTTTTCCAATTTACCAGAATTGGAAGTTCACACATGCTTTTAAAAAACAAAATTATATTTGCCCTTTGGTGACAGCTTCCCACATGCGCAAATGTGTGCGCATGCATATGCGTGCACGCACACACATACATAGATGCACACAGGGAGAGCTCTTAACAGTGGTTGTGTTAGAATGGCAAGATTATTTCTCTTTTACCAATATTCTACTATGGCATTTATATTACTTCTATGAAGACAAAATTAAGCTTCTTTTTTTTAAATCACTAGCCAAGCTGACATATCCCAAAGACAACACACTGAATAATCTAATACAAAATTTCCTCCAGTGGCTAATAAAATATTTAAAAACAAAATACAAAAATCATACTAGAGAATAGGTCATGTTCAAATTGTTAATAGAAAATAATGTTATGTAATCATTGTGCATATACAAGATAGGGCAGGAATTGAATGGAATTCTGGGGTAACATCCTATGGTTTTGAGATATTTTTTAAAGACTGGAAAATGATGTGCAAAATAACAAAATTTCCTTTATGATAACATTGTCTTAGATTTTTGTCAAAATTAGTTAATGTAGATATATAATGGGATCTATGAAATTCTATATTTTTTAGAAATTAGTTTAAAACAACTAAATGAAACAATTACATTTAGGAAACTTTTTTTTATAATAGCATGTGATTTTGAATGAAAAATACAAGGTGCAAAATTATATATATGTGTTATAAACTCAATGTTAATAATAATGATATTGTTAACTATTTCTATAAAACAATAATCAATACTATATATTTGGCCCTTAATATGTACCAAGTACTCTAATAACTGTTTTTGGTAAAACACATCTAATACTCCTAATAACCCTATTAGGTTTAAGTGTTACCACCCCTCTATTGCAGATGAGGAAATTGAAACTCCAAGAGTTTAAAATAACTTGGTAGGATTAAATCTAACATGTACTATAACAGTTATTACTATAATTAGGCTTAAAATACACAGTTAAGAATTTGGAGAATAACTGTAATCTTCAACCAAGAGAAATCCTTTTTAAACATTGAACCTTTTCATAAATCATAAAGAAAAAGCACATAACTCTGACGGTCTACAGCTTTAATTTTTCAAGGTGAAAGATACTCTGAACAATGTTTTAAGACACGAAACACACTGGAAGAAAATCTTTGCATTGTTAATCCTTTCTATGTTATACGTTCTGGTGCCAGTTACCATTTATTGCCTCAGCTCCAAATGCACCATTTTAGGCGGCTCTCTGAAAGTGAATTTGGGCTCTTAGAATATTTTTCCTTTGCCAGCGAACACACAAAATATTTGTCACTAGAGGGAGCTAGAAATAGCGTGCAGGAGGAAGCACTTTGCTTCCTGGTTCCGCTTTGCTGGGTGGGCGGGCTCCTACAGCTTTGGCGGGCTTTCTCCAACATCAGGCTCCTGAAGCACAGGTGGTTTCTCCAGCGTCCAGCTCTTGGAGTATGTGGTGGCCAGCAGCAGGCAGCAGTAAGTAGCTTCACCTGGCACCCTCCCTGTAGTAGTTTTGTAGCGGTGTCTCTAATGAGACGCTTCCCCATGGACTACTTTTCTTTTCGTCCTAGAGAGAAGATAACCAGCAAATTGTGCCAGTGTGGTACCACAGGAAATTCTCTGCCATTCAGTGAACCATGATCTGGATCTTAGCCCTGGGGCAGAGTTAGCTTCCTGGTGTGCTGTATCTTAGCCTTAGCATATCGGCTGCTTTTTGTATCGGCTATTTCTATTTTCTTTAGTTAATCCTTCTTACTAGCCAATCCATCATCATGCCAATTCTATTATAGTTAATGATTCTTTATATTAATCTTTTGCTGTTCAAATTACTATGTTGTTTCTCTTTCAGTTGGATCTAGACTGATACACAGTTGGTACCAGTAGTGGTCCAGGAGATAGACTGTCAAAGATAGGATTTTGATTTGGTCACACCTTTGGGCTTGGGCACAGTGCTGAGCTCGTTGTCAATGGGACATGGGATGCCAGTAAAACAGTGACCTTTCAATTTAATCAAGCTATCATTTTGTGATGAAGTACCAAATGAAACCTGTGCTTTAGGAGCCCAAGTGGCTGCTGCACTTGATTATTATGGTAGTAATGACAATTGAAAAGTCTGTGATATGGGATAGAGTCTTTTGAGTTCACTTGAGTGCTCACAAAGGGAAAATAATAAGCTCAAGATTGTTAAACCTCAGCTCAAGTTATAGTCCAAGAGTCAAAGAGTTTCCTTGTCACTCCTAAGAGCTTCTCGTAGTTAAGGGCTGGCACTGCTGAAAATCAAATGCAAAATTTAAATGTGTGGGGTACTGAGTTTTGCCAGGTTTTTCATTTGAAAGTCTGAGCACTGATTGGAAAAGAATGGGATCCTAAAACTTGGAATGAAAACAATGGTCAGATCCACATGAAACAGACCGTTTCAATCCCCATTCTTAGGTTTTCTAAAGCCTTCATCAAAAAGCTGTGGGCAAGACCCAACAAGCCAGGCTTGGAGGTGCATGTGGCAAAAGGGACTAAGGCTGCAGACTTTTTTTTTTTTTT
>JAQQAC010016209.1:28716073-28788630 GCA_029783875.1 Phataginus tricuspis
CCCGGGGGGATATGTTCATGAAGAAGTCACTCATGTTTATGTCCAAGAGATTTTTGCCTATGTTTTTTTCTAAGAGTTTTATGGTTTCATGATTTACATTCAGGTCTTTGATCCATCTTGAGTTTACCTTTGTGTATGGGGTTAGACAGTAGTCCAGTTTCATTCTCTTATATGTAGCTGTCCAGTTTTTCCAACACCAGCTGCTGAAGAGGCTGTCATCTCCCCATTGTATATCCAGGGCTCCTTTATCAAATATTAATTGACTGTAGGTGTTTGGGTTAATGTTTGGATTTTCTATTGTGTTCCACTGGTCTGTGGGTCTGTTTTTGTGCCAGTACCAAATTGTCTTGATTACTGTGGCTTTGTAGTAGAGCTTGAAGTCAGGGAGCGTAATTCTCCCTGTTTGATTCCTCCTTCTCAGGATTGCTTTGGCTATTCGGGGTCTTTTCTGGTTCCATATGAATTTTAGAATTATTTGTTCCAGTTCATTGAAGAAAGCTGTTGGTAGTTTGATAGGGATTGCGTTGAATCTGTAGATTGCTTTAGGTAGTATAAGGCTGCAGACTTTTTCACCTGTGGTGCTCTCGAACATAGTCAGAGGTGGAAACTACCACCTTACAGGATCAGTTCCATAAACCTGTCAATGGACAAAAAAAGTCAGAGAGAACATATCTTGTGAAAAGAAAAAAGACCTGTCCTCTGTAGAATGAACACAGGAAGACCCTCCAGGAGGATGGAGAAATAGAAGAAGGGATGTTGGGGAAGCCCATGTAAGAGGGTACTGATAAATCATAGAAAGGGTCAGTGGTGTCAAATACTGCAGTAAATTCCATTAGCAAAAGAATCTGAAGAGTGTTCACTGGATTTGTCCTTGGTGACTTTTGTAAGCATGGTTTGAGTAGAGTGGAGTAGAGGGCAGAATAGGAGATGAGGAGGTAGGGACACAGATTGTACTAAATTAGCTCAACTATTATAAATTACTCTCTTTGCATTTCCCATATGTTTCCTCAACTGGCACAGTAATTCTGAAACACATAAACATTTCCTTCCAGGCAAGAACAAGGTCAGGATGCTTAACATCAACACAAAGAATCAACATAATTGTGATCATTCCAACCATAAAAAAGGAGCTGTTACTGCTGATGAGGATGATGATAATGATGATGGTGAAGATGCATAAATGCTTGACATGAAGATAAACATTTGTTATTTACCATTATATGGTTGATAAACTGTTTACTTAGAAAAACTTGAAGAATAATTGAAAGCATGCTAGAACTAATCAGAGAAGTTCAGAAAAGGAACCAGATGCAAGATGAAATGGAAATCAATAAAATTAAGCTGTCTTTCATACTAGCAATAACTGATTTAAAAGAATAATGGAAGAATATTCTCACAATACTTATGCATGTAAAGGTAAACTTAAGTAAATGGAAAAACATATTTCTTGAATGGAAAAACTCAATATCTTACATATATCAGTTTTCCTAAAGTTATATATATGAAGTCATTCAATTAAAAAATCATAGACTTTTTTTGAAACTGGAAAAATTTTCCTTTAGTTTATCTTTTTAACATGGACAAGTAAATGGGTGGGAAGAGTGGAGAAATTTGTATACTGGATGTCGGAGGCAAGACCTTTTGTGCCAAATAGCAAAGAGTAATGCAAAGTTGATATAATTTAAAACAAAAAATTGAAATACCAGAATTAAATTGGACTGATAGATCAAAAGCACATGGTTAATTCAGATTCTATAAACAGATCTAAGTATATAAGAAAATTTAGTATATCATAAAAGAGTCATTTTAAATCACTGTAGACACTGAATTTTACTCAATAAATAGTGCTGGAGTATCTGGGGAAATCTAAGGAACAACTGTTGTTAGAGCCTCACCCCAGAGCCTCTAGAAGAATAGATTTCAATATAAATATGTATGTACATGATTTTCTTCTAAACTCTAATAAATTAATCATAAGAAAAACACATAGACAAATATGAAAATAAGTGACAAAAGGGATTAAAGACGGCGGTGTGAGAGGTGAGACAGAGGCTTCCTCCTAAAACCGCATATAATATGAAAATATAACTAATACAACTACTCTTGAAAGACCAACAGGAAACAGGACTGCAACAAACTGCATATACCTGGAGACAAGAGCAGACCTCACAGAAAAAGGTAACATACTAAAGCTGGGGTCCTGCAGGATGCAAGCCCTTCCCCCACCCCAGCTCACTGGCAGGAGGAAGAGGAATGGAGCAGGGAGGGAGAGGAAATCTGGTACTGCTGAATACTTAACTCTAGAGATCTGCTTGGGGAGCACAAACCTACATTTCATGGTGCTTGCATGATACTCTCGTAATTAGGGGGTTGGAAAGCTAGGACAGGCAGAATTCCTGGAGAGACTAAGATTCCAGCTGCTTGTGGAAAGCAAGGATCCATATCCAGCTGCTCTGGGACAAAAGAAAGGGGGGCAGTCTGAGAGACTTCCTAACAAAGAACCCCTTAACAGCAGAGCTGCTAAAGGGGCCAGGATTGCACAGAGCTTACTGCTCAGGAGAAAGGACAGGCAGACAAAATTGTCCAGGTGCACCCTGCCCAGCAGATTGGGAGCTTTCACGATCTTCAGGTGCTCCAGCTACCTGGCTGCCTGCACAGCTCCAGGAACCCGTTCTGTGATGGGCATTCTGCTGCACCTTTCTCCTAGCCAGCCCAACCGGGCTTGTAAACTGGGAAACCCTACCCTGGCATTAGGCCAGCCAGAGGGGCAATCTGTCTACAGCAACTAAAAATGCAAAGCACAGAGGCTTATACCAGTGTGCTCGACCCACTGGTTCAGGCAGTGGAGACAGGCATAGCAGCCAGGAACAAGGAAAGAGCTCTTTCTTCCCCCGAGGAACCAATACCACTCCCCTGCAATCCCCGACATTGCTTCAGGGGTTGAGCAGCTCCAGAGAGTAGAGCTTCTGGGCACTAGAGGGCGCCATACACAAATATGAAACCCCAAAGGAACCTAGTCCAGAGTAAAATTATTAATACAACTCCTGAGAAAGATTTAAATGATATTGACCTGATGACTCTCCCTGAAAGGGAGTTCAAAATAAAAATCATTAACATGCTCATGGAGGTATGGATAGATATTCAAGAACTCAGGAATGAATTCCAGTTGGAGACCCAATCATTGAAGAGCACAATGGAGGGCATTAAAAGCAGATTGGATACGGTGGAGGAGACTATAAATGAAATAGAAACTAGAGAAGAGGAACACAAAGAAGCTGAGGCCCAGAGAGAAAAAAGGATCTCTAAGAATGAAAGAATAGTGGGAGAACTGTGTGACCAATCCAAATGGAACAATATTCGCATTATAGGGGTACCAGAAGAAGAAAAGAGAGAAAAAGGGGTAGAAAGTGTCTTTGAGAAGGTAATTGCTGAAAAATTCCCCAATCTGGGGAAGGAGATAGTCTCTCAGGCCATGGAGGTGTGCGGATCTCCCAACACAGGGGACCCAAGGAAGACAACAGCAAGACATATAGTAATTAAAATGGCAAAGATCAAGGATAAGGACAGACTATTAAAAGCAGCCAGAGAGAGAAATAAGATCACATACAAAGGAAAGCCAATCAGGCTATCATCAGACTTCTCAGCAGAAACCTTACAGGCCAGAAGGGAGTGACATGCTGTATTTAATGCAATGAAGCAGAAGGGCCTTGAACAAAGATTACTTTATCTGGCAAGATTATCATTTAAATTTGAAGAAGGGATTAAACAGTTCCCATATAAGCAAGAGCTGAGAGAATTTACCTCCCACAAACCATCTCTACAGTGTATTTTGGAGGGACTGCTATAGACGGAAATGTTCCTATGGTTTAATAGCTGTGACAAAAGGTAATAAAACCACAGTAAAGAAAGTAGAACACCTAATTACTAAGAAACTGCAAAATTAAATTAACTATCCCCAAAGTCAATCAAGGGATAGACAAACAGTACAGAATATGATACCTAATATATAAAGAATGGAGGAGGAAGAAAAAGGAGGAAAAAAAAACACAAAAAAAGAACCTTTAGATTGTGTTTGTAATAGCATATTAAGTGAGTTAAGTTAGACTCTTTGATAGTAGGGAAGTTAACCTTGAACCTTTGGTAACCACGAATCTGAAGCCTGCAATGCTAATAAGTACATACCTATCCATAATCACCCTCAATGTAAATGGGCTGAATGCACCAGTCAAAAGACATAGAGTCACAAAATGGGTAAAAAAACAAGACCCATCTATATGCTACCTTCAAGAGACTCACTTTAAACCCAAAGACATACACAGACTAAAAGTGAAGGGATGGAGAAAGACATTTCATGCAACTAATAGGGAGAAAAAGCATGAGTTGCAGTACTTGTATCAGACAAAATAGACTTCAAAACAAAGAAAGTTACAAGAGACAAAGAAGGACATTACATAATGATAAAAGGGTCAATCCAACAAGAAGATATAACCATTATAAATATCTATGCACCCAACACAGGAGCTCCTACATATGTGAAACAAATACTAACAGAACTAAATGGGGAAATAGACAGCAATGCATTCATTCTAGGAGACTTGAACACACCACTCACTCTGAAGGACAGATCATCCAGACAGAAAATAAGTAAAGACACAAAGGCACTGAACAACACACTAGAACAGATGGACCTAACAGACATCTACAGAACTCTACACCCAAAAGCAGCAGAATACACATTCTTCTCAAGTGCACATGGAACATTTTCAAGAATAGATCATACATTAGGCCACAAAAAGAGCCTCAGTAAATTCAGAAAGACTGAAATTGTACCAACCAGCTTCTCAGACTACAAAGGAATGAAATTAGGAATGAATTATGTAAAGAAAATGAAAAATCCCACAAACACATGGAGGCTTAATAACATGCTCCTAAATAATCAATGAATCAATGACCAAATAAAAACAGAGATCAAGCAATATATGGAGACAAATAACAACAATAATTCAACACTGCAAAACCTGTGGGAAGCAGCGAGGGCCATGCTAAGTGGAAAGTATATTGCAAACAGGCCTACCTCAGGAAAGAAGAACAATCTCAAATGAACAATCTAAACTCACAATTAACAAAACTAGAAAAAGAAGAACAAATGAGACCCAAAGTCAGTAGAAGGAAGGACATAATAAAGATTAGAGTACAAATAAATAAAATCGAGAAGAATAAAACAATAGAAAGGATCAACGAAAGCAAGAGCTGGTTCTTTGAGAAAATAAACAAAATAGATAAACCCCTTGCCAGACCTATCAAGAAAAAAGGAGTCTACTCACATAAACAGAATCAGAAATGAGAAAGGAAAACTCACTACAGACAGCACAGAAATACGAAGAACTATTAGAGAATACTATGAAAAATTATATGTCAACAAACAGGATAACCTACAAGAAATTTACAACTTTCTAGAAAAATACAACCTGCCAAGCTGACCCAGAAAGAAACAGAAAATCTCAACAAACCAATTACCAGCAACGAAATTGAACTGGTAATCAAAAACCTACCTAAGAACAAAACGCCTGGAACAGATGTCTTCACCACTGAATTTTATCAACCATTTATTGAAGACCTAATACCCATACTCCTTAAAGTTTTCCAAGGAGTAGAAGAAGAGGGAATACTTCCAAAGTCATTCCATGAGGCCAGCATCACTCTAATACCAAAACCGGGCAAAGACACCACAAAAAAAGAAAACTACAGACCAATATCCCTGATGAACATAGATGAAAAAATACTAAACAAAATATTAGCAAACTGAATTCAAAAATATATAAAAAGGATCATCCATCATGATCAAGTAGGATTTATTCCAGGGATGCAAGAATGGTTCAACATTCGAAAATCCATCAACATCATCCACCACATCAACAAAAAGAAGGACAAAAACCACATGATCATCTCCATAGAAGCTGAAAAAGCATTTGACAAAATTCAACATCCATTCATGATAAAAACTCTCAACAAAATGGGTATAGAGGGCAAGTACCTCAACATAATAAAGGCTATGTATGATAAACTGACAGCCAACATTATACTTAACAGTGAGAAGCTGAAAGCTTTTCCTTTGAGATCGGGAACAAGACAAGGATGCCCACTCTCCTCATTTCTATTCAACATAGTACTGGAGGTCCTAGCCACGACAATCAGACAACACAAAGAAATAAAAGGCATCCAGATTGGCAGGGAAGAAGTTAAACTGTCCCTGTTTGCAGATGACATGATATTGTACATCAAAAACCCTAAAGAATCTACTCCAAAGCTACTAGATCTAATATCTGAATTCAGCAACATTGCGGGATACAAAATTAATGCGCAGAAATCTATGGCATTCCTATACACTAACAATGACCTAGCAGAGAGAGAAATCAGGAAAACAACTCCATTCAAAGTTGCATCAAAAAGAATAAAAAACCTAGGAGTAAACCTAACCAAGGAAGTGAAAGACCTATACTCTGAAAACTACAAGACACTCAAGAGAGAAATTAAAGAAGATACCAATGAATGGAAACACCTCCAGTGCTCATGGATAGGAAGAATTAATATTGTCCAAATGGCCATCCTGCCTGATGCAATCTACAGATTCAATGCAATTCCTATCAAAATACCACCAGCATTTTTCAACGAACTAGTGAAAATCATTCTAAAATTCATATGGAACAAAAAAGACCCAGAATAGCCAAAGAAATCCTGAGAAGGAAGGGTAAAGCTGGGGGATTATGCTCCCCAACTTCAAGCTTTACTACAAAGCCACAGTACTCAAGACAATTTGGTACTGGCACAAGAACAGACCCATAGACCAATGGAACAGACTAGAGAGCCTTGATATAAACCCAACCATATATGGTCAATTAATATATGATAAAGGAGCCATGGACATACAATGGGGAAATGACAGGCTTTTCAACAGCTGTTGTTGGCAAAACTGGACAGTTACATGCAAGAGAATGAAACTGGATTATTGTTTAACCCCATACGTAAAAGTAAACTCGAAATGGATCAAGGACCTGAATGTAAGTTATGAAACCATAAAACTCTTAGAAGACAACGTACGCAAAAATCTCCTTAATATAAGCATGAGCGACTTCTTCCTGAACGTATCTGCTCGAGCAAGGGAAACAAAAGCAAAAATGAACTCATGGGACTACATCAAAGTAAAAAGTTTTTGTACAGCAAAGGACACCATCAACAGAACAAAAAGGCATCCTACAGTATGGGAGAATATATTTGTAAATGACATATCTGACAAGGGGTTAACATCCAAAATATATAAAGACCTTACACACCTCTACACCCAAAAAGCAAATAACCTGATTAAAAAATGGGCAGCAGATATGAAGAGACAGTTCTCCAAAGAAGAAGAAATTCAGATGGCCAACAGATACATGAAAAGATGCTCCACATCACTAATCATCAGGGAAATGCAAATTAAAACCACAATGAGATATCACCTCACATCAGTAAGGATGGCCACCATCCAAAAGACCAAGAACAACAAATGCTGGTGAGGATGCGGAGAAAGGGGAACCCTCCTACACTGCTGGTGGGAACGTAAGCTAGTTCAACCATTGTGGAAAGCAATATATAGGTTGTTCAAAAAACTAAAAATAGAAATACCATTTGACCCGGGTATCCCACTCTTTGGAATTTACCCAAAGAATACAACTTCTCAGTTTCATAAAGACATATGCAACCCTATGTTTATTGCAGCACTTCTTACAATAGCCAAGATATGGAAGCAACCTAAGTGTCCATCAGTAGATGAGTGGATAAAGAAGAGGTGGTACATATGCACAATGGAATACTACTCAGCCATAAGAAGGAAACAAATCCTGCCCTTTGCAACAATATGGATGGACCTAGAGGATATTATGCTCAGTGAAATAAGCCAGGTGGAGAAAGACAAGTGCCAAGGGATTTCCCTCATTTGTGGAGTATAACAATGAAGCAAAACGGAAGGAACAAAATAGTAGCAGACTCAGAGGCTCCAAGAAGGAACTAGTGGTTACCAAAGGGGAGGGGTGTGGGAGGTTGGGTGGGGAGGGTGGGGGAAGGGGATTGAGGGGTATTTGTTTAGTACACATGGTGTGGGGGATCACGGGGAAAACAGTGTAGCGCAGAGAAGGCAAACAGTGAATCTGCGTCATCTTACTACACTGATGGACAGTGACTGAATTGGGGAATGAGTGGGGACTTGATAATATGGGTAAATGTAGTCACCACATTGTTTTTTCATGTGAAACCTTCATAAGAGTGTATATCAATAATACAGTAATAAAAAAACAACTTAAAAATAAATAAATAAAATAAGTGTCCATAATAAGCTATGGATCGTCATACTGGTATAGCACTAAATAGATGGAGAGAGCATAAATGTGCAAAGAGAGAATTCGTAAAATATATTAGGGTGTATCTATACAACTGAATGTATACAACTATCAAAAATGGTGATTAAATACTCATGTATAGCCCAAAGATGACCACTATGTAGTATTAAGGGAAAAGGCTGTCACTCTTCTCATGGGCGTCACCCCAGGGCTGCTTGCATTTCCTCATATATGCCTATTGGCCTTTCCTGCAGTGAGCAATCCAAGAGCATAAGGAAGACACTGCTATGCCATTTGTGACCTAGCCATGGAAGTCAGAGAGTCGTGTACACAGTATCACATGGAGCACAGGTTTGCCCTAGTCAATTGGAGGCACTATGTAAAGGCATGAAAATTCTGGAGGTAAGGATCATTAGGGGCTCTCTTGGAAGCTCACTATCAAGAAAATTTATAAAAATCATAAGATGCAAAATATGTTGTATCAGCATATCAAACTAATGGGCCTTATGTATCAGCTGACATGATTAAAAGTGATAATTATAGAAATAAACTAATGTTAGTCAAACAAAAATTTATATAAATATGTACAAAGGCCATTAACTACTATTTAAAGTGATCAGTGGGTAAAGATTGAGGTAAAATGAAGAAATTCAAATGGTTGTATTAAAGGGTAGGATTATGGGTAGACAAGAACTTTCCTTTTTTAATTTCCTTTAATGTTGCACTACTTTTTCTTGCTAAGATGTGTGTTTAAAACAGTATTAATAAGCATTACACTAGACTTAGGTCACTGAATATTTTGTTACTTTATAATTTAAATAATAGATTATTCAGAAAAGTATAAAAATATTTAAAAGGCACAAAATCCTAAAAATCAATGACTTTCCAAAAAAGATTTGCAAACATTAAAGAGCAAACATAGCTCAATGACGTAGATGAAAAAAACCCAATATTGAATATGTTTCTATGAAACTTAAGGATTCATCTCTAACAGACAAATAGCTTATTCCAAATACAAGGTTGTCTCATTCCACGCATTCTAAGTGGAAATTCCTTCCTCACTTCAAGCTCCATAGAAAAGAATTAACAATTGAAGAATTAGGCAGTTGAAGTAAAAAGAGCCTATTGCTCTGCCTTGACTTTGGGGACAAAAATGAAAGTGAATATCCTTTCCCTTTCTCTGACTCCTATATGACAAAGCCACAGGACTAGAGAGGGGTTCTAGTCCCAAATCTCAACTTTGAGAAAAGTATACATCATATACTAGACCCACTGTTCTAATGACTGACTTATTTTTCTTATGCATTTACTAATTTTATTTAAACGTAACAGTGTGAGATTATTTTAAAAATAAGTTTAAAAAGTCATCTCTGTAACTCTTCCTCCATGGTTCTTTGGTCAGTCTAAAAGTAGTAGGAGGAAAATAAGAAAGAATGACAACTAATTCAAGAGTAGGAAGAGAAAAATAATAGCACCACTTGACACACCTAACCCTCCAAGATCATGACTAAGCATTGATGGTTTCAGAGATACATATATCTAGTGTTGTGCCATACTCATAAATTCCATGCTAACAGCCTGAAAATTTTGTAAATAAAATGAAGAGCTACCTAATATAAAGAGAATACTTTTCGGCTGTACCAGGCAAAACACATGAGTTTTCATTTTGTTTTTATTTAACATGAGCTGGTCATACCACTGTCAATTCCTTCTGTTGTCAGAGAATCGTTTGAAAATAGTTTCTTCTCATAACAAAATTATAGAAACTTACCAGAGCATTTATTACTGGTTATATAGCCTTTAAAATGTGACTATTTTAATGGAGGTACTACATTTTTTATTTTACTTAATTGTAATTAATTTAAGCTTTAATTAAAATAGTCACATGTGGCTATTGGCTACCATGTAGAGAAGCACAACTCTCTACTCTGGCCAAGAAGGCTTGTGAGTGGCCCACAAGGAAAGGAGGAGCTTGAGTGACTTAGAGTGAACAAATCAGTCCAGCCATGATGCCAAATAATTGCAATTGCCCACTAGCAGGTTTGATTGTACCCAAACCTTGTGCAGTGTAGAAAAGGAAGTGTTACAAAAAGAAATAAATCAAGTCCTTCATTGCTGATTTCACATTTTCCTGCTACACAGGTCAACCAAAGTAGTACACACTGACTATTTACATTTCCACAAGAAAACAACAGACAACTTACAGCTAGCTATAAATATAGTGGAGGACATTTGAAATGACTAGAAACCAGATAATCAATCAGCCTTGCTGGCAAGAATTCAGTGAGCAAATTCTGACAGGGTGCGCTATCTCTGCAGGATTTTGTATGTTTTTCTCACTGTCTGGCTGAACTACACTCCTATACGGGAAGTAAATCTCCCTTTAAATGCACAACAAAAATGGAATGATTTAGAATTCTGAGTAAAAGCTTAATACCCACCCTAGAGAGTATTGTAAACAAACACAATGAGATTTTTTTAAATTTAATTTTTAGATCTCATATACATTTTGTCCAGATATCCCAAAAGGTAACGTTTTGGGGAGTAGTGAATTCCACAGCAATTTTATTTATTTGAATTTTTTAAATGTCATTTTATTTAAATTTTAAATTTTGTATTAAAATAATTATAAATTCACTTGAAGTTGTAAGAAATAATGTAAAGCTATCTCAAGTAATATTTTCCCAGTTTTCCTCAATGGTAACATTCTGCAAAACTATAGTATAATGTCATAACCAGTATGTTAATATTGATACAACAGACTGATATTATTCAGATTGCCAGTTTTATCAGTACTTATTTGTGTGTGCATGTATTCAGTTCTATAAAATTCTGTCACCTGCATATGTTCATGTATCCATCACTACAGTCAAGATCTTGAACAGTTTCAACACCACAAGGGTCCCTTTCTCTTGTCCATTTTGACCATACCTAACACTTTCTGCCTCACTCCATACCTAACTGTTGATATGTCCTTCATTTCTAAAATGTTATTATTTTAAACATGTTCTATAAAATAATGATACAGTATGTAACCTTTTGGGATGGGCTTATTTCACTCACCATAATCCTCTGGATATTTCCCCAAGTTGTTCCATGTATCAATAGTTCATGCCTTTCTTTGCCAAGTAGTATTCCATGGCATGAATATATCACAGTTTGTTTAACTACATGTTGAAGAGCATCTGGACTGTTTCCAGGTTTTGGCTATTTTGAATAAAGCTGCTATAAATATTCAGTTTTTATGTGAACATAAGCGCATTTCTCTAGGATGAATGCACATGAGTGCAATTGGTGGGTCATATACTAGTTACATGTTTAGTTTAATAAGAAAATGCCAAACTGTTTTTCAGGTGACTGTGTTATTTTACAGTCCCATCAGAAATTTGTGAATGATCCAGTTGCTCCACATCCTCACCAGCATTTCATGCTGTCATTACTTTTTATTTTAGAAGGTGATGATTTAGTGATCTCCCACCAACAGCTCACCACCACATACACACAATGTCTTCCTAATACAGTTATATCATAATTTTTTTGGATCAGTATTCTGCTTTTATATTATTATATCTCAATGATAGTGACTTTTAAGCCTAGTAATAGTTATTGTTATTTTTATTTTTATGCATAACTTTTCATTTTCCTAAGCCATTAATATTTTTAATGCTTTTAGTTTGCTTCAATGTGTTTATCACTAATGTGTTTATTCTCTCCAAACCCCTCGACCAATTGTCTAAATTATTTCTCAATACGTTCAAACTCATCAAACACTCCATCCACTCAGTCTTCTTGGAGACATTTCTGTACGGTCCTCTGACCTGCTCCCATATTCACTGGTTGCTTGCTGAGGCTGTCCTATGAGCTATTATGTCTTCACCATCATCCTCGGGTTTTTCATCACCACTCTCTTGAGTTGGATGCCCTATTTCCTGAATACTATTTCCTTTTTCTTGGCCTTGTTTAAGTGGAACACATTCTCTCAGGTAGTTTCCTGGGGAAAGGGCCTGTGAGTTAAAGTTTTGAGGCTTTAATTATCAGAAAATTCCATTAACTTACCCACACATTTAATCATTAGTTTAACTTCACATAGATTAAGTAACTTTCTCCTAAACCTCGAAGCCATTGCCACAATGTTTTCTACCATTCAGTATTCTGTTGAAGAAAACCAAAGCCTTTTTGATTTCTCGTTCTCTGTAAGCATACTTTTTCTTTTGCCTCTTTGGAAACTGTTGGGATTTTTCTCTTTACCCCTTTTCTTTGAAATTTCCACAGTTTTATCTTGTCATAGATGTGTTTGGATCTGTGGTATTAAGAACTAATGGGACCTTTCAATCAGGAAAATCATATCCTTAAATTCCACATAATTGTCCTGAATACTTCATTTCCTTTTTTATTTTGCTTTTCTCTGTCTAGAACACTTATTATTTGTCTATTGGACACCCGGATAATTCTAATCTTTTTATGTTTTTCCACATTTTTTTTCCCATCTCTTAGGCTTTTTAAGGTATCTTCTAGGTTGGGGATTAGAAAAGCCACCCATTTTTCTAAATCAAGTTGTGTGGTAATCCAGCCACAACCATTCTGCTACAGATGCAGAGTTAAGCAACTGTGACAGAGAACATTTACCCTGCAGGCCAAAAATATTTAATATTTGGTCATTTAATAAAATGCTCATTGACATCTTTTCGAAGAGATTTTTTCAGTTTTGTCTTCCAAATTTTCTACTCTATTTCTCATATCTATGTTTATATTTTCAACTTTCATTAGTTCTATTTATATCATTTTCTTAACTAATGGCTATAATATTTTCTATTATCTTTCTGCAGATATAAATAATCTTTTCTCTCTTTTTAAGATTTTATCATCCAGTATGATCACTCCTTCTTTTAAATTATTGTTGCCTTATTTCTTTGGCTTCTGTAATGTTAGCATTTTTAATAAGATGGTAGGAGAACCTTGACCACCTACTCATATTTAACAATGAGATACTAAAATGCTGAAAGTTCTGTATACATTTGTGAATTTTGTAAGTTGTTGGCTTTCCAGAATGGTGATCTAGTAGGAGTATTTTCTTGGAGAAATGCTGAGAGTCCTAAACCAATCTTCTTAACTAGAAGAGTATTACACTAATTAATTGGCTTTCCCTGGAATACCTGAATCAGTTGTTTTGACAAGGAAGCAGGCTAATCCTGATTGACTTAGACCAATCACTGTCTGCTCCAAGAAGAGCTTGGAATGGTGTCAATCCCTTCCAAATCACATGATTTATACAGAGTGACACAGTGTGGTAAAGGGAAATCTATATGTGGGAGTAATGACGATACTTATTTCACTTCTCATTTTTCTCCAAATCAATAATTCTAAGTACGCATTTTAATACTTCTTTTTCAATTATTCAAGGAACAAGTAGGCAGAAGATTAGTAAGGACATAGAAGACCTAGAGAATGCTATCAACCAACTTGTACTAATTAACATTTATAGAGCATTCCTCCCAACAATAGCAGATACCCTTTTTTTATGTGCACATAGAGTATTTACCAATATAGGCCATACTATGGATCATAAAACAAGTCTTATTCAATTTAAAGGATTCCAATCATATAAAGTTTATCCTCTGACCACAATGAAATTAAATTTGAAATCAATAACAAAAATGTCTTGAAAAATCTCCAAATGTTTGAAAACTAAGTAATATACTTCTGCATAATCCATGTCAAAGAAGAAATCAAAAGATAAATTAGAAAATATTTTGACCTTTATGAAAATCAACAAAAGAATGTGTTATACTTGTGCAATGCAGCTAAGCAATATTTACTAGGAAATTTATAGTATTAAATTCTCATATTAGTAAAGGTAAAATGTCCCAAATGAAGGTCTTCAGCTTCCACTTTTAAGAAACTAGAAAAATAAAAGCCAGTGAATCACAGAGTAAGCAGAAGAAATGAAATAAAAATGTCAGAACAGAAGTAAATGAAATTTAAAACAAAATATTAGAGAAAATCAGTGAAACTAAAGCTGGTTATTTGAGATGCTCAATAAAATAGATACATTTTATCCAAGCTAATCAGAAAACAGAAAAGACACAAATTTCAAATGTCAAGGTCCAATTTTCAAAGAGAAAGGTGGCATTGCTACCAACTCTACAGATATTAAAATGATAAGGGGTTATTATAATCAATTGAATGCTAATAAATTTAATAACATACGATTGTATAAATTCCTGAAAGAAACCACCAAAGATCATGAAAGAAAAATATAACCTGGATAATTATATCTATTAAAGAAATGGAATTTGTAGTTTAAAAACTTCCCTCAATGAAAACCCCAAGCTAATGTTCCTTCCCTGGTGAATTCTATCAAGCTTTAAAAGAAGAAATAAAGCCAGTATGAATAATACCAATTATGGAAAATCTCTTTCAGCAAATTGAAGAGGAGGGAATATGTCTCAGCTCATTCTATGAGGTCAGCATTAATCTGATACCAAAAAACAGACAAAGGCATTATAAAACAAAACAAAACTACAGGATAGCATCACTTAAGAACTTATTCATTCTTTAGCTTTGAGAAAACATAAATCACTTCTTCAAGGGAGCCTTTTGTGACCTCCTTGACTAGTTAAATCTCCTTAATTTTTGCTCTTATAGCAACATATACAACTCTTCTTCATTAGACATATATCAAATTTATTTAGTTTATGGTTATATAATTAGTGTCTTTCTCCTACACTGGATTATAAATTCTGTTAGGTTGAGAATGTTCCTAGCCTGCTTCTTAACATTTTTTCCCCACAACTATTTAGCAGAATATCAGGCATTTAGAAATAGCTCAGTAATAATAAATAAATATATTTGCATTAATGAATGACAAGTTCCTGATGGAGTAGTATAGCCTATTCATAGTGGTGATTTTCGGATGTGGGTAGAATAGGATGAAGGTATTGAGTAAGCTAGGAACATAGCTGGTTGGTTAACATTCTACTAGTTGTATAATTAAAACTAATTTATTGAGTGCCTTAGATCTTTTTGATGGTATTGATTGGATATGTTTTCTGGTATGAGTAACAGAAATCCATACTAATAGAAAATCAAATAAGTGTTGATTTTCTCACATAGCATGAACTTTGGAGGTAGACCATACTGGCATTGATTCATCTGCTAAGTGATTCCATCAAAGATTCATGCAATTTCTATCTTTCTGCTCTTCCATACTTAAGTGTATGCATCTTTTTTCTTCATGCTTGTTGACTCATGGCTGAAAGATGGCTATTGTATCTTCAGCCATTGCATCCTTTCTCAAGTCAGGAAGGATGAGAAAGGATGGTGGCAGTCAAATTTGGCCTTTTAATAGGCAAAACATTCCCAGAGACCTCTATACTTCTTTCAGACTTACTCTTAGATGTTATTGACTCAAAATGGTCTCACAGGTCAAGCCTAGATGCAAGGTAGACTGGCAAACTGATGATCTAAAGAATAAGCTTGTCATAGTTTCATAACCTATGACCAATCGTCAGTCATATCATGGGGCTGGGAACTTTATCCCCAAGCAGCTCTTCATCTAATTCATTTTTTAAAGGAAATAACAATTTAGCAATGAAAAAATTTGCTATCAATGACTATTGGGTAAGCAAGTAACAACATCGGCTACTTTTGCTCAGGCACTGGGTAGGGCTAAACTCCAAGGGCTTTCATAATTTTCACCTCATTAGGTCATGGTATGGCAGACAAATACTGCACTCAAGAGTGGTTAGATAAGGGAATATAAATTCTTAGCCTGTATTTGTGTGTATAAAGTAAAGAAATGGCTTAGGTTACTCATGTTAATAAGTCATTTTATAAGTATACGGTATATATCTATCTTTGTTACAATATGTTATTTTAAGCATCAAGTAAGCCTGTTGTATATCATAAATAGTTGTCAAAAATTGCATGCATTACATCTTACCACCTTGTCCAACACAATAAAACATGACATACATAACATTTAATACAAGACAGGGAAATGTAGAAAAAGGTCAGTAAGATGTGAATACTACTTCTGACCATACTTTTGTGGACTTGAGCTTTAATATATTAAAGCTTTAAAATATCTAAGTAGGAACAAAGGCTGTTATAGTTACATTACGTGATCAAGAGTAGTATAATATATATTTTAATAATAAATAAGAATATACATTGATATATGCAGTGAGAATATACTTAAGAGCATATATATGAATGCATATTATAGTACATATATATTTATAATGTATAAGAATATACTGACCTTTCCAACTGGTTTTATTCATAGGCTAAGTAGCTGGTCACCTACATAGCATGGTTTATAAAATTCTAATAGGATGCTGTTTCTCTACTCTGGCATAGTGTTTATCCTATGGTAGGCAGCATAATGTAGTGATTATGAAACAAACTCTGGAGACAAAGCACCCAGCTGTAAATCCTGGCTTTGCTACTTACCAGCAGTGTGACCTGGAGCAATATATTTAAACTTTTTGTGCCTCAGTTTCCTCTTCTGTAATATAGGGGTAATAACTACCTCTGTAGGGTTTTATGGAAAATTAAAATAATTCTTTTCATAAATCAATTAAATGTCTAACACAGAGTAAGCACTGTGTAAGTATTTGTTAAATGAAAAAATAAAATTTAAAAGATCATTAAGTGGTAGCTATTATTAAGGTATACAGTCAGTTATTGGGGCCTTACAGCTGAGTGCTTTTGCCATTACTTACCTGCAAACAGGGGTCAAATTCCAATTGAAAAAGCTGGCTTTCATGGGGTTCTAGCCTTAGTAAGATATTATGTGTTTCCCATTTATGTAAATTGTTTTTGAAATATATTTATAGTTGAATTGCCAAGAGTGCTAATTTCATCAACAGATTGCTTCTATCTGCAATATCTTATTTAATAAGAATTAAAGCAATGCAGTGAACTCTCTTCCATATCCTCCTAATACAACAGACATATAAATGGAATAACTCTTTCAGTCCATTGCAATCACACTTAGTAAACTGTTGTGGATAATCACCTTACTTATTACTAAGATGTGAGCTTTGGGTCTGAGAAGACTTCTTTAAGTTTACCTTCATAGCTGAAAAATTCCACAAGGGAACAGAGTGGGTGAAGGAAGAGAGAAGATATGGGAATCTCAGCAGAATCATTTGCCAAGGACATATGACATGGCATAAAACGACATATATTCTCTTCTTAAAGAATAATGGAGCCAATGAAAATTTATATTAAAATTATTATAGTGCATGTGCATGCATGTGTGCACAAACCCACACATCAAAAAGAACCCACTTCCTAGAACACAGCCTCTTGTTGGATCTGGAGAGAGAACCTAAGACAATCTCTTATAAAAATACCTCTTCAGCTGTTTTGCAGAACTGTCAAGTATACTACCTCCTGTGCTCAAAACAGTTTCTCCATTTTTTCTCCTAAGGTCTTGCTTCCACTACGTCAAGGTTGAGGGTACTCTTCAAGAGAGAACAGCTGGTCTGTGCTGTACATGCTCTGAAGATGTTAAGGAGGAACATTGCCATAGGTGATATTTGGAATATTTAACTTCTGGTACAACAAAGGAACTGACCAATCAGAATTGATGCCAGTTAGAATGAACCCTCTATGGGTACATGAAGGCTGAAGCTCAGCTCCAGATGAATTAATTCCCAGAAGCACAAAGGAGATTCAGGCTCTGATTTTTACCTGGACACTACTGAAGGCTTATTATTATGGGAGATTGCTTTCCTGTTTTCTTAAAGAAGCCACTTTCAGGGCCCAAAGACCCTGACCTGTTCTTAAATTCAGCCTCATTCCATCAGGCCTCCACTTAGGGTGTTTGCTCAGTTCTCACCTACAGGATTCTTCAGTCAGTTCCACTCTCTTGGAAGTCAGGTCTATCTGCAATTTGGCCCTAGAGAGAAGTGGAAATTCTTCTTGTTCTGCTGTCAGAACTAACTTTCATTATACTATAATTATAAATTTTTAAGGACACCTCAGTCTTCCAAGGGGTGTGGCTTAACCCATTCATGGATTGACCAGGTCAGTCACAACAATCAACAATGCATTTCCAAAAATCTGGCTTATTCAGCTTTAAATGAAACCATGTGTGGAATATCAACAGCTTAAAACATGATGTCCTATGGCAAATCCAGTCAAATATCTTGTCGGAATCTTTCCTTCATCATGCAGAGAGAGAACATAGGCCTGACAATATCAGATTGTTATCAGTGTGTCTAAACTCTTCCTTTCGATTTCTTTACTTATCATGGACCAGAAACAAAGTGTTCATGGATTGACACCCTTCCACAGACAACATTTTAAGATGTACCATTCCAATATCTTTATCTCTTCTAATCGTATGCATGGAAAAGAACACACACAAGTACACATACATTCACACATTTCCCAAGAAATGAACAACATTTTTCAGGTAAAGGGGAGTTTATATGAGAAAAATTGCAGTTTAGGAGTAGCAGATTCACCTAACTCCCATTACAAAATAAAGGGGTTAACATCTCAGTTGAATAAGGAGTACTTCACCGGTTCAGATTCTCTAGGAACAGTGCTCTCCAATCTGTTATCATATCATGGTACACATAGAAAACAATATCTGTAAGTCACTTTGAGGTGTGATATTCTGAGTAAAACTATTGTCAATTGATAATTCAACTCATTCTTTCTCTCCTTCCCCCATTCTCTCTGTGGGCATATACATATGTATGTGCAACACACACACACACATTATTTCTATTGGATATAGGAAAGTGAGTGAGAACTAAATTTTGAACCCAGTGCTTTTCTCTTTCTTATCAGAAATTTAAAATCGTTCTACTTAACATGTCTCATAGCATCCCATCACATTACATTGAGACAACCTTTGTATCAGAATTTCTTTTTTTATTTCATTTATATAAAAGAAATACCTGTCATTTGCAGAAACTGCATGTAAATATGGTTGTGAGATAGTTTATTGAGGGTTAAAATGGGAAAAAAAGAGGAATAAGGAGTATTAATGGTGGTGGGAAGGTTGGGGAGAGGATTGGGAAGAGCAAAAATAAGAAAACTTTCAAAAGCTCGTTCAAGGAGGGGGTGGCAGAGGAGAGAGTCTCCGGTGTATGCTTACAGGGTTGAAAAGACAGTTTATCCAACATTGACTTATATAATGGGATTGGATATACTACAAGTTAGGTTTTCTTAAACTATTAATTGGGAAGAAGTCAGTGTCCTTTTAAAGACTTGCTCCTTATTATGAAAACCCAGCTACTTACAAACTGATAGATAAAAGAATACTGAAAATGAATATATCAAACTAGATATACATAGATATATATTTCTTTTCAAATCTGTAATTGAAAAGATTTTTTCATTACCTATTTTACAGGTTTTTCCTCCCCTTTGGTCACAGAATGGGTTTTTTAATTGTCTCATTTATTTTGCCAGTCTCACAGGTCCTTTGGAAACAGATGTTTTATTCTATTTCAAATAAGTAATAACAAAGGAGTTCTGGGATTCACTGGGGTCAAACAGGAAAAAAGTACCTATAGAGATATGAATTGAGGAATCATTTGATGAACAATAGCTTTCATAACCACCATTTTGGGACTTTTTTCACGTTGGTTTCAACCATCAGCTGGATACATTTATCAGGCCTTGATTTGATGGTGGTTGCATTTTATAACTCAATAGACATCAATCTCTTATAGCCCAAAGAAATTTGATACAAAGCCTATATTATGAAACTAGCACTATCTAAAACGCTGGTGTTATGTGGTGGTCCATTAACCTATCAAATACTGAACTCTTAAATAAAGGATGGAAAGAAATGGCAATTTTTACCTCAGCAAAAGCATAAACTTAAAGGAGAAATGAGAAAAGTGGAATTGAAAATGTAGGACAAAGGGAAAGGTAAAAAATGCAAGGCATGTAGAAACTGAAAAAAATCAGTGAAAAATAATTAAAATAATAATAAAATATTAATAATAAAACTGTTGGAGCAATTTCCTAGATATATTAAATCATAACAGAGAAATATTATTATGAATACAAATGGAAGAAAAAACACAGGTATATCAGTATATAAACGTGATCACACATTTAATAGAAGCATTAAATCTCAACAAGAAACTCCCACAGAGAAAATAAGGGAAAATGTTATCAAGAGGATTAATGTCCCATTGTTATGTGTCGCTTACCCAGCACTAAATAAAACTTTTGAGGGATCACATTTTGAAATTCAATAAATGATGTTGCGGTAGTTTGGATCAATATCTTTTATACCAGGATAAATTTCATATGGATATAAGATGTAAATGTTGCAAGCAAAACAGTAAAAGCACCAGAAGCAACCTTTTGTATAATCTTGACATAAGGAAGGCCTTTCTAAGACCAAGTAAGAATTTTTATTTTTTATTTTTTAAATCTTGGTATTATTAATGTACAATTACATGAGCAACATTATGGTTACTAGACTCCCCTTATTATCAAGTCCCCACCACATACCCCATTACAGTCACTGTCCATCAGCATAGTAAGATTCTATAGAATCACCACTATTTGTCTTCTCTGTGTTACACTGCCTTCCTGGTATCCCACCCCACCCTGGCTACATTATGTGTGCTAAACGTAATACACCTTTTTCCCACTTACCCTCCCTTCCAACCCATATTCCCCAGTCCTTTTCCCTTTGGTAACGTTGGTCCATTCTTGGGTTCTGTGTCTGCTGCTGTTTTGTTCCTTCAGTTTTTTCTTTGTTCTTATACTTCACAGATGAGTGAAATCATTTGATACTTGTCTTTTTCGGCTTGGCTTATTTCACTGAGCATAATACCCTCTAGCTCCATCCATGTTGTTGCAAATGGTAGGATTTGTTTTCTTCTTATGGCTGAATAATATTCCATTGTGTATATGTACCACCTCTTCTTTATCCATTCATCTACTGATGGACACTTAGGTTGCTTCCATTTCTTGGCTATTGTAAATAGTGCTGTGCTAAACATAGGGGTGCACCTGTCTTTTCCAAACTGGGTTCCTGCATTCTTAGGATAAATATCTAGGAGTGGAATTCCTGGGTCAAATGGTATTTCTATTTTTAGTTTTTTGAGGAACCTCCATACTGCTTTCCACAACAGTTGAATTAATTTACATTCCCACCAGCAGTGTAGGAGGGTTCCCCTTTCTCCACATCCTCGCCAACATTTGTTGGTGTTTGTCTTTTGGATGTTGGCCATCCTAACTAGTGTGAGGTGATATCTCATTATGGCTTTAATTTGCATTTCTCTGATGACTAGTGATGTGGAACATCTTTTCATATGCCTGTTGGCCATCTGAATTTCTTTGGAGAAGTGTCTGTTCAGATCCTCTGCCCATTTTTTTTTAACAATTTATTTTATTTTAGTATCATTAACCTACAATTACATGAGCAATATTGTGATGATTAAACTACCCCCTTCATCAGGTCCCCCCCACCAACCCTATTACAGTCACTGTCCATCAGTGTAGTGAGATGAGAATCACTACTTGTCTTCTCTGAGCTGTACAGTCCCCCCCGTACCCCCCCACCCTATGTCTGCCAATCGTAATGCCCCTTTTACCCTCTTATCCCTCCCTTCCCACCCATCTCCCCAGTCCCTTTCCCTTTGGTAACTGTTAGTCCATTCGTGGGTTCTGTGAGTCTGCTGCTGTTTTGTTCCTTCATTTTTTTTTTTTCCTTTGTTCTTATACTCCTCATATGAGTGAGATCATTTGGTACTTGTCTTTTTCGGCCTGGCTTATTTCACTGAGCATAATACCCTCCAGCTCCATCCATGTTGTTGCAAATGGTAGGATTTGTTTTTTTCTTATGGCTGCGTAATATTCCATTGTGTATATGTACCACATCTTCTTAATCCATTCATCTACTGATGGGCACTTAGGTTGCTTCCATTTCTTGGCTATTGTAAATAGTGCTGCAATAAACATAGGGGTGCATCTTTTTTTATTTCATTTATATAAAAGAAATACCTGTCATTTGTAGAAACTGCATGTAAATATGGTTGTGAGGTAGTTTATTGAGGGTTAAAATGGGAAAAAAGAGGAATAAGGAGTATTAATGGTGGTGGGAAGGTTGGGGAGAGGATTGGGAAGAGCAAAAATAAGAAAACTTTCAAAATCTCGTTCAAGGAGGGGGTGGCAGAGGAGAGAGTCTTTCTCAAACTGGGCTGCTGCATTCTTGGGGTAAATTCCTAGGAGTGGGATTCCTGGGTCGTATGGTATTTCTATTTTGAGTTTTTTGAGGACCTCTGCCCATTTTTTAACTGGATTATTAGCTTTTTGTTTGTTGAGGTGCATGAGCTCTTTATATATTTTGGGTGTCAACCCCTTATCGGATATGTCATTTATGAATATATTCTCCCATACTGTAGGATGTCTTTTTGTTCAACTGATGGTGTCCTTTGCTGTACAGAAGCTTTTTAGTTTGATATAGTCCCACTTGTTCATTTTTGCTTTTGTTTCCCTTCCCTGGGGAGATATGTTCATGAAGAAGTTGCTCATGTTTATGTCCAAGAAATTTTTTTAATTACATTTTATTTTCACATCCTTAATGTAAAATCATGTGAATAACACTATAGTTGCTAGACCCCCTATTAACATGTCCCCCCCCACATACCCTACTACAGTCACTGTCCATCAGCATAGTAAGATGCTATAGAATCATTACTTGTTTTCTCCATAAATACTGCCTTTCTGTCTCCACCACTGCTGCATTATGTGTGCTAATCGTAATGCCCCCTTTCCCCGCTTATCCCTCCCTTCCCACACATCCTCCCCAGTGCCTTTCCCTTTGGTAACTGTTAGTCCATTCTTGGGTCCTGTGAGTATGCTGTTGTTTTGTTCCTTCAGTTTTTTCTTTCTTGTTATACTCCACATATGAGTGAAATCATTTGATACTTGTCTTTCTCCACCTGGCTTATTTCACTGAGCATAATACCCTCTAGCTCCATCCATCTTGTTGTAAACGGTAGGATTTTTCTTCTTATGGCTGAATAATATTCCATTGTGTATATGTACCACCTCTTCTTTATCCATTCATCTACTGATGGACACTTAGGTTGCTTTCATTTCTTGGCTATTGTAAATAGTGCTGCGATAAACATAGGGGTGCATGTGTCTTTTTCACACTGGATTCCTGCATTCTCAGGGTAAATTCCTAGGAGTGGAATTCCTGGGTGAAATGGTATTTCTATTTTTAGTTTTTTGAGGAACCTCCATATTGCTTTCTACAATGGTTGAACTAGTTTACATTCCCACCAGCAGTGTAGGAGAGTTCCCCTTTCTCCACATCCTTTCCAACATTTGTTGTTGTTTGTCTTTTGGATGTTGGCCATCCTAACTGGCGTGAGGTGATATCTCATTATGGTTTTAATTTGCATTTCTCTGATGATTAGCGATGTGGAGCATCTTTTCATGTGCCTGTTGGACATCTGAATTTCTTCTTTGGAGAAGTGTCTGTTCAGCTCCTCTGCCCATTTTTTAATTGGCTTATTTGCTTTTTGTTTGTTGAGGTGCATGAGCTCTTTATATATTTTGGATGTCAGCTCCTTATCGGATATGTCATTTATGAATATATTCTCCTACAGTGTAGGATATCTTTTTGTTCTACTGATGGTGTCCTTTGCTGTACAGAAGCTTTTCAGCTTGATATAGTCTCACTTGTTCATTTATGCTTTTGTTTCCCTTGCCTGTGGAGATATGTTCATGAAGAAGTTGCTCATGTTTATGTCCAAGAGATTTTTGCCTATATTTTTTTCTGAGTGTTTTATGGTTTCATGACTTACATTCAGGTCTTTGATCCATTTTGAGTTTACTTTTGTGTATGGGGTTAGACAGTAATCCAGTTTCATTCTCTTACATGTAGCTGTCCAGTTTTGCCAACACCAGTTGTTGAAGAGGCTTTCATTTCCCCATCGTATATCCATGGCTCCTTTATCATATATTAATTGACCATATATGCTTGGGTTTATATCTGGGCTCTCTAGTCTGTTCCATTGGTCTATGCATATTGTCTTGACTGAGTACCAGATTGTCTTGATTACTGTGGCCTTGTATTAGAGCTTGAAGTCAGGGAGCGTAATTTCCCCCCACTTTATTCTTCCTTCTCAGGATTGCTTTGGCTATTCGGGGTCTTTTGTGGTTCCATATGAATTTTAGAAGTCTTTGTTCCAGTTCATTGAAGAAAGCTGTTGGTAGTTTGATAGGGATTGCATTGAATCTATAGATTGCTTTAGGCAGGATGGCCATTTTGACAATATTAATTCTTCCTATCCATGAGCACCTGAGGTGTTTCCATTTATTGGTGTTTTCTTTAATATCTCTCATGAGTGTCTTGTAGTTTTCAGAGTATAAGTCTTTCACTTCCTTGGTTTGGTTTATTCCTAGGTATTTTATTCTTTTTGATGCAATTGTGAATGGAATTGTTTTCCTGATTTCTCTTTCTGCTAGTTCATCGTTAGTGTATAGGAATGCAACAGATTTCTGTGTATTAATTGTGTATCCTGCAACGTTACTGAAATCAGATATTAGATCTAGTAGTTTTGGAGTGGAGTCTTTAGGGTTTTTTTACGTACAATATCATGTCATCTGCAAACAGAGACAGTTTAACTTCTTCCTTACTAATCTGGATGCCCTTATTTCTTTGTGTTGTCTGATTGCCATGGCTAGGACCTCCAGAACTATGTTGAATAAAAGTGGGGAGAGTGGGCATCCTTGTCTTGTTCCCGATCTCAGAGGAAAAGCTTTCAGCTTCTCGCTGTTAAGTATAATGTTGGCTGTGGGTTTGTCATATATGGCCTTTATTATGTTGAGGTACTTGCCCTCTATACCCATTTTGTTGAGAGTTTTTATCATGAATGGATGTTGAATTTTGTCAAATGCTTTTTTAGCATCTATGGAGATGATCATGTGGTTTTTGTCCTTTTTGTTGATGTAGTGGATGATGTTGATGGAATTACGAATGTAGTATCCTTGTATC
Organism: Phataginus tricuspis; assembly: GCA_029783875.1. Lineage (NCBI taxonomy): Eukaryota > Metazoa > Chordata > Mammalia > Pholidota > Manidae > Phataginus > Phataginus tricuspis. The sequence continues at coordinate 28,741,451 of JAQQAC010016209.1, forward strand.
ACTGGGATGAATACCACTTGGTAATGATGGATGATCTTTTTGATGTATTTTTGAATTCAGTTTGCTTATATTTTGTTTAGTATTTTTTCATCTATGTTCATCATGGATATTGGTCTGTAATTTTCTTTTTTTGTGGTGTCTTTGTCTGGTTTTGGTATTAGAGTGATGTTGGCCTCATAGATTGAGTTTGGGAGTATTCCTCCTCTTCTACTTTTTGGAAAACTTTAAGGATGATGGGTATTAGGTCTTCACTAAATGTTTGATAAAATTCAGCAGTGAAACTATCTGGTTCAGGTGTTTTGTTCTTTGGTAGTTTTTTGATTACCAATTCAATTTCTTTCCTGGCAATTGGTCTATTCAGATTTTCTGTTTCTTCCTGGGTCAGCCTTGGAAGGTTGTATTTTTCTAGAAACTTGTCCATTTATTGTAGGTTGTCCAGGTTCTTACCATATAATTTTCCAGAGGATTCTCTCATAATTCTTTGAATTTCTGTGGTGTCCATAGTGATTTTTTCTTTCTCATTTCTGATTCTGTTTATGTGTGTAAAGTCTCCATTTTTCTTGATAAGTCTGGCTAGGGGGTTATCTATTTTGTTTATTTTCTCGAAGGACCAGCTTCTGCTTTCATTGATTCTTTCTATTGTTTTATTCTTCTCAATTTTATTTATTTCTCCTTTAATCTTTGTTTTGTCACTACTTCTACTGTCTTTTGGCCTCATTTGTTCTTCCTTTTCTAGTTTCATTAATTGTGAATTTAGACTGTTCATTTGAGATTGTTCTTCTTTCCTGAGGTAGACCTGTATTGCAATATATTTCCCTCTTAGCACGGCCTTCGCTGTGTCCCCCAGATTTTGTGGTATTGTATTATAGTTGTCATTTGTCTCCATATATTGCTTGATCTCTGTTTTTATTTGGTCATTGATCCATTGATTATTTAGGAGCATGTTATTAAGCCTCCATGTGTTTGTGGGCTTTTTCATTTTCTTTGTGTAATTTATTTGTAGTTTCATACCTTTGTGATATGAGAAGGTGGTTGGTACAATTTCAATCTTTTTGAATTTACTGTGGTTCTTTTTGTGGCCTAATATATGATCTATTCTTGAAAATGTTCCAGGTGCACTTGAGAAGAATGTGTATGCTGTTGCTTTTGGATGGAGTGTTCTGTACATGTCCATTAGGTCCATCTATTCTAATACCTCGTTCAGTGCCTCTGTCTCTATTTATTTTCTGTCTGGTTGATCTGTCCTTTGTAGTGAGTGGTGTGTTGAAATCTCCCCAAATCAATGCATTGCATTCTATTTCCCCCTTTAATTCTGTTAGTATTTGTTTCACATATGTAGGTGCTCCTGTGTTGGGTGCATTGATATTTGTAATAGTTATATCCTCTTGTTGGACTGACCCTTTTATCATTATGTAATGTCCTTCTTTGTCCCTTGTGACTTTCTTCGTTTTGAAGTCTATTTTGTCTGTTACAAGTACTGCAACTCCTGCTTTTTTTCCTCTATTATTTGCATGGAATATCTTTTTCCATCCCTTTGCTTTCAGTCTGTGTATGTCTTTGGGTTTGAAGTGAGTCTCTTGTAGGCAGCATATAGATGGGTCTTGTTCTTTTATCCATTTAGTGACTCTGTGTCTTTTGATTGGTGCATTCAGTCCATTTACATCTAGGGTGATTATCGATAGGTATGTACTTATTGCCATTGTAGGCTTTAGATTCATGGTTATCAAAGGTTCAGGGGTAATTCCCTTACTGTCTAACAGTCAAGTTTAACTCACTTCCTATGCTATTACAAACACAACCTAAAGATTCTTGCTTTTTTTCCTCCTTTTTCTTCCTCCTCCATTCTTTGTATGTTATGAATCATATTCTGTGCTCTTTGTCTATCCCTTGGCTGACATCTATTTAGCCTCAGGAATACTTCCATATATTGGAGTCCCTCCAAAATGCACTGTAGAGATGGGCTGTGGGAGGTAAATTCTCTCAGCTTTTGCTTCTCTGGAAATTGCTTAATCCCTCCTTCAAATTTAAATGATAATCTTGCTGGGTAGAGTATTCTTGGATCGAGGTCCTTCTGCTTCATTGCATTAAATATATCATGCCACTTCCTTCTGGCCTGTAAGGTTTCTGCTGAGAAATCTGATGATAGCCTGATGGGTTTTCCTTTGTATGTGATCTTTTCCCTCTGTCTAGCTGCTTTTAAAGTCTGTCTTTATCCTTGATCTTTGCCATTTTAATTATTATATGTCTTGATGTTGTCTTCCTTGGGTCCCTTGTGTTGGGAGATCTGTGCACCTCCATGGCTTGAGGGACTATCTCCTTCCCCAGATTGCAGAAGTGTTCAGCAGTTACCTCCTCAATGACACTTTCTATCCATTTTTCTCTCTCTCTTATTTCTCTGGTATTCCAATTATGCAGATATTGTTCTTTCTGGATTGGTCACACTGTTCTCTCAATATTCTTTCATTCTTAGAGAATCTTTTTTCTCTCTGTGCCTCAGCTTTTTTGTATTCCTCTTCTTTAATTTCTATTCCATTTACAGTCTCTTCTACTACATGTAATCTGCTTTTAAATCCCTCTATTGTATGTTTCATTTCAGATATGGAACTTCTTAATGATTGAATCTTAAATGTCTTAAATTCATTCTTGTATTCTTGAATATTTTTCTGTACCTCCATAAGCATGTTTATGATTTTTATTTTGAACTCTCTTTTAGGAGGATTGGTGAGTTCAGTTTCATTTGGCCCCTTTTCTGGTGTTTGTGTGATTTCGGTCTAACCATGTTCCTTTGACGTTTCCTATTTCTGTGTGGTTCCCTCTAGTGCCCAGGAGCTCCAGTCCCTGGAGCTGCTCAGCCCCTAGAGTGAGGTTGGGGGTGGTCGAGGAGCAGAGCTGGTGCCTGGGGGGAGGAAAGATCTGTTTCCTGATTCCTGTCTGCCGTTTCTATCTCCTGTATGATAGCCAGTGGGCCGAGCACACAGGTGTAAGCCTCTGTGCTTTGAATCTCTAGCTTATGTGCTCAGGGCCTTCCTCTGACTGGCCTGATGCCTGTGCAGTGACTGCCAGTTTGTGAGCTGGTGCCGCCAGGCCAGGAGGAATACTTGGCAGACTGTGTATCCCAGTGGGGGGGCCTCAAAGCTGAGTAGCCAGCCAGGCAGACAGAGCGTCTGAAACTCCTCAAATTTCCCAATCTTCTGGGCAGAGCGCTCCCAGTAAACCTTGTCCCCCTATCCCTTCTCACCTGCAGCAAGCTCCATGCAAACCCTGCCCCTTCAGCAGCCCTCTTGCTGCTAGGAAACCTCTCAGACTGACTGCCTTTCCCTTGTCTCAAAGTGGCTTGGTGTGGATCCTGTCCTCCACAAATGGCCAGAGTCTGTCTCTCAAGCACTCTGCCTGTCCCAGCTCCCCATCCTCCAGAGCACCACACAATGTAGATTTCTGCTTGGAAAGCAGATCTCCAGGGCTACGTATTCAGCACTCCCAGGCTTCCACCCTCTCCCCACTCCATTTCTCTTCCTCCTGCAGGTGAGCTGGGTGGGGGAAGGGCCTGGGTCCTGTCGGATCAAGGTTTTGGTATGTTACCTTGTTTTGTGAGGTCTGCTCTGTTCATGAGGTCTGCATGCAGTCTGGTACTGCCTGCTTTCCTGTTGTTGTTTTAGGGTTAGTTGTATTAACTATATTTTCACACTATCTGTGGTTTTGGGAGGAGTTCTCTGTCTCACCTCTCACACTGCCATCTTGAATCTTCATAAGAATATTTTTAAAAATACTGAAGCCATAAAGCAAAATAATGATATGTTTACCACATTCACTAGAAGGGTAAAAAAAAAGTAGGGAGATAGATATCCATACACATACTATTTGCAAATCTTATCACAGGCAGAGCAAATTTTCTAATATATAAAGTACTTCCAAAATTGATAAGTAATAGATCAACATTCCAAGAAAACTTCTATGAATAGACAGAATGTAGAAAACAGAAATAAAAGTGACTTTTAAATAAATGAATAGATGTTCATTTACTTCATAAGAAAAATGAAAAGTAAACTACATGTAAATACCATTTCTTACTTAAGAAAGTAAGAAAAGTCAAAATTCTATTAGCACTATTAATTTTCTATTGCTGCATTCCATATCACCACAAACAGCAACTTAAAACAACACAAATGTATTATCTCAGTGTCCTTGTGTCAGAAGTCTGGGCACAGCATGGCTGGATTCTTTGCTAAGGAATTCAAAAGATCAAAATTGAGGTGCTGGCAGAACTACCTTTCTTTCTGGAGAAAAGACCCTGGGGGAAGAATCTGCTTCTAAACTCATTTAGGATATTGACAGAATTCAATTCCTTACGGTTGTAGAACTGAGGTGCCCATTTGTTGGAGGAGTTTATTGAGAGAATGTGACCACCAGATGACCCATGAGTTGGACCCAGACAATCAGAGGACTGTTATATCCTCCCCTGTCCTTGGAATGTACAGTCCGCCCACTGTTTCTGTACGAGGAGCCACTTGAAGGATGCAGCCTTTGGAGAGTAAAGTGTTGTTTAGACCAGGTGGATGATGCACAGGTATGAGCCCTGTTTAGGCCTCTTTATCTGGCAGGTGGGTGTAAAGATCTACCTGTCCTTTGGTACCCAAAACAGGCCTTGTAAGTAAGTTCCCTTGCCACCTACCAATCTGGAGTGGTATGCTTCTTTCTTTGGTCTCAACTTACGCTCTGCATACAGAGCCAATTTCAAATTTCAGGTTGCCAACTAACACCATTCCTAACTGATTGTTGGTCAGAGACCTCTCTCTCAGCACCTTAAGGCCATCCATTCTTCCTCAGGTGGATCCCTTCATCTTCAAAACAGCTATCATGTATTAAGTAATTCTCATGCTTCAAGTGTCTCTTAACTTCTCGCTCTGCCATGATCTTAAATCAGCCCACCTGGGTACTCTCCCTATCTTAATATCAGCTATGCTATAGAACTTTACCTGATCATGGGAATGATAAATTATCATATTCACAGGCTCTAGTAATTAGTGCAGGGTATTTTTAAGGGGGGCATTTTAGAAATCCTGCCTATTACACATACTGCAATAGTTCACATGTAGGGGAAAATGTACTGTCACTTATTGCTAATCAGACTGATAAATACAAGCTTTCTCAAGAGCTATTTGATAGCATTTGTTAAAATGACCAGTGCATAGATTTTTACTCAGTAATTCTAACAGTAATTCTATATTATTTATAAATATGCTCAACCATATGAGAAAAGGTATGCAAAATGATCTTCATCACAGTCTTGTTTGCAATAGTAAAATATTAGAAACATCCAGAGTACATCAGATGTGAACCAGTTCAGTAAATTTTGTACTTGCATAATGGAATACTATGCTGCTATAAAAAAGGCTTCGTGTATTGATGACTTACAAGATGTATTGTTGAGTGAAATAGGCAGAAAGTGGATGATGTGATGTAAAACCTCAGTGGTGTAAAAAGGAGGGAAAAAATAACATAGTGATGTCTGGAAATATTTTTGGTTGTCACAATGAAGGGGTGGGGGTCAGTGTGCTACTGACATTTAATAGATAAAACTCAGGGAGGCTGCTAAACAATTTACAATAATACAGGACAGCATCCTATAAAATATAATTATCCAGCTAAAAATTTAAATAGTGCTGAGGTTGAGAAACTCTGCTCTAAAACTGCCTTTTTGAAACCCCCATCCCAGGGTCTCCTTGGTTTTAGGGTTTCATGAAAACTTTATGTTCATTCTGGTCATGTGTTTAAGTATTATAATATTCATCCCTAATCCTTCATATTTCCATATCGGAAGTCCTGATATTTTAGATTGCTTGTACTCTTGATTCCTTTAGATGTCCTCCAACTCTGTTAAATCTTTCTTGAGATTGATTGATGCTAAGTGCCAACATCTTTTAAGATGGGTCAGGAGATGGTCTTGTGGGAGGTGAGATAATGCAGAAGTGAATTTCCTATTACTTGCAAGTAAGGCCTGTCCTGCCAAGAGATATTATACTAGGTAATTAACTTTTATTCATTGTTTCACTCAGGAACCTGTAATTACTTAGAAACCAAAGGTATTACTTGCCACCAGGTATTTGTGCCCAGTGAGCATGAGGGGCAAAGCCAGAGTCACCCCAGCAGTTTGAAGGTGGGAAGGGTTGGCAGGAGTTTCAGATGGCTAACGCAAGGTTTTGTCCAAGTTACAATGCTCAGTCTGATAGAGTGGTGTCATTGAAACTGATCCCTTTTGTGGGGATACGCTCTTCTGAGTTCCTGTGTTGCTGTCTGTACTGATTAGGTTCAGCTTTTCTAAAGGAACTCAAACCAATAGTGGATTAAACAAGATTTAGTTTTAATTTTCTCTTAAATAAAAATCCCAGGTGGATTGGTGGCTTTGCTATGCACTTTTGACAGGCTTCTGGCTCCTTCTATCTTCTTACTATCTTTAAAGTGATCATTTGGCCCACTACCATTTTTACAGTGAACTAGCAGAGCAGGATAAGAGGAAGGAGAAGGCATCTATCATCGTTTTAAGGCACCACACTAAAGATACAAGTCAGAAATGGCACACATCAGTGCCACTCATGCTCAGAACTTGCATTCATGGTCACATCCAGCAGCAAAGGAGGCTGTCAAATGTAGAAAATGTAGTTTTAATCTATGTGGCCATAAGCATATCTGAAAGAAGGAGAAAATGGGTACTGGGTGACAGTGAGCAGTCTCTGGAATGATGTATGTATGTAGTCAGACCCACTAACAATAGAGAAACTTGTATCCTTTGGCTTGGTCAGTTGGTGGCTGTCTGTCATTCACTGTATGCCTTGGGAAATAATGGATTATTTTTCTGTTAGCTTATGTTATTGCCATCCAATTCATGCTCTTCTACTCTATCTAGGCATTAGTCTCATCAATTTATTCTTATTGGTGGGGCTTGTCATTATCTGGGAGAACTTTTAATCATATGTAATCTTAGTGAATTTCACTGTATACTGCTCACTTTCAAATTATTTTATAAACACATTGATTACCACTCTTTTAATACTCTGGTGCATAGAGAAGTTCTGTCTATCTTCTTCACTAACTCCTGTTCCTACATCAGTACTATGACCACTATAATAGATTGTCCTGGATTGCATTCAGACTCCTTTTTCAAGAAATTATTTGAACTTTTGAAGATTTAAAGTAGTCATGCTAATATCCTGTTTTCCCTTTGTCACCAACTTTTTCAGTCCTTTAAAACAGATATAGAAGTAAACACCCAAAACCTTAACTAAAGATCATTTTGCTTACTTCTGCTTTGTTATCTCATCCTTGGTGTTCAGACACTCTACCCACCACAGAGCTTCTGCTAGCTAAGTATGAAGAAGGACTTCTGATCTCTAGTTCACATGGCAAAATATATAGTCAATAATAGGAGTTAAATTTTTCTCTTAAATTCATTCAGAGTAGAAGAATGGTCAAGTCTGTGGTAAACATTTAGCATGTCACCCCTTAAACTCCCTGTTTCCATAATAGTATAGTTCATTATTAATTTTAATAAGGAATAAAATTTAACCTTATTTTTAATATATAAAATTTTCCAGTCAGACTGCCTTACTTTGATTTTTACACACAAATTCTGCCCACTGTGTATCCTTGGAAATCTGAACAGATATGAACACAACACATTTCACCCGTGATACATAATCAACATTATTTTTCATGAGGCTTCCAGAAGAAAGGTACTATGTAAGGAACTATTCGTCTTTTGCATTACTATTATGTAAAATCTCTTGTCATTATGTGTTATTTGTTAAACCTTAAAGTAACTACATAATCGTGGATAACTGAAAATTGTGGCTAAAAACTGCTTACAACTCACCAAAATATGCCTGTATATGGCCATTATTTGATAATAGAAATTGGTCAAGAGAATTTTGGGGCAGACATGTGATGCAGATGTTATTATACCTCATCTAAAATTTAAATTTAGAGTAGATAACAATGTGGATAAAAAAAATCAAGGAAGCTTATCTGTAGTTACCAAAGACTGAGCTTTAGGTTTGGTGAACTTGGAGAGCCCTGTGTGACACCCTTCTTTTGTGGATAAGAGTACCAACTGAACAGGGAAACAAAATTGTTTTCCATTTGATTGGCATCACTGTATCTTTAGGGTGTACATAGAAGTCCAGAGTTGGGCCAGTCCTCTTGAGAGTAGACAGTAGACAATTTGAGACCTCTTTAGAGTTTCCAATTTTTTCAGGAGGGCTTTGCATGGACAGTGGTCTTGGTTCAGTCAAGTTCCTTGACCATGTGGTAATTTCATCACTGTATAATTGCCTTGCATAGGGGCTCAAGGATATGGACTGGGTTTGTACTGTGAGATCATAGTAGTGATTAGTATAAAAATCCAGCTGTTAAGCTCCCATGCATTAGGCCAAAATATATAGAAGTTTAAAAAATGATGCAGATGTTTTTAATCTATCAATTCATAAGAATATGCAAATAATAACCACCAGCACCACTACTATTTTCAACTATCAGTGACAATTCCAAGAAATATTTGAATTTGTCTTTATATTTATGGCAACTTTAAAGTGAAGCAATAACTTATTATCTTGGTACTGTGGGAATCTTGTCAAACAGTTGTAGGAAAGGTTTTACAAATATATTTAGGTTTTGAAGGATAAATAACTGTTTGACCAGTTGATGGCAAGGCCAGTCCCCTCAGAGTGAAAATCATGTGTGGAATCAAGAAGGAAATGAAAGCAAAAACTATATATTTTATTTAAGTTTACATATTTATAGATATTTTATGTGAGTATATATTTTATCTAAGTTTATATATTCATATATATTTTATTTGAGTATATATTTATATTTAAAATATAAATATAAACATGTTTATGTAAATTTAGATATCTATATATAAAATGCCCTATAATTACATGTATATATATATCTGCAGTGCTTGGCTCCAAATTAATAAAGGTCTGTAGTAGAAGTATGTTGTAAAGTTGTAGTAAGAGGCAGATTTAAGGCAGGGAAATACCACCCATCTGATATATTTTGAAACCCTATGACCATCACAGCAGATGAAGGATGAGGATAGTAGGGATTGGGCAGTGTGAATCCTGGCTTGTTGGAAAGGTGCTTATCCAGTTGTGAATATGTTTGATCTCCATCTTCTCAACAGCACCTTGGTTTCACAAATGAAGAAACTTAATACCTGGAGTAGTTAACAAAGTTCCTAAGCCGCTCTACTGTGTGTGTGGTTCCTGGACCTGCAGCATTGAAATTACCTGGGGCCTTGTTACAAATACAAACACTTAGGCCCTGCTCCAAATCTGCTGAAACAGAACCTGCATTTTAACAAAAGACCCAGAGGATTACTATCACATTTTAAGAAACGTTACCTCAAAGGCCACTGAGCAGGACACCTATGGGGACCTGACTCTTCTTCCATTGAAGGCCTCTGTTTCTGTTACATACTGCTGCTTTAACAGACCTCGTGGGCACATTACTCCCACTGCTCTTTAAGATGAGTCTTAAGAGAGGTCCAGGAAAATACCTACTCCGTCAATGCCATCTTAAAATTCTGCCAGGCCCTGGCAAAATAAGATGCCCCTGGGATTTGGGCTGCCAAAGCACGTTTCCAGCTACTTTGGTGACAACTGCGATCCCGGAGTTCTTTCCCCAGATGCCTGTATTTTCTATTCTGGTCGCCAACTCGCGCGGCTTGGGCGGCGACAATTGCTTCCGGGTTTGGGGCTCGCGCGCGGCGTCTGACGGTTGCCTAGCGACGACGTCCGCGCTGGGTGGGTGTGGGTCAAGTCCGCTACGATTTGCTGGCTTCCTAGGGGGCGACCATGGACTCCCAGAGGGGCTCCCTCGTACCCCGGGACAGGGAGACCCCGAAAAAGGAGATACAGCTGCGGGTGAACCCATTGGAGCTGAAGTTTCTGGACACGCTGGCCGGCAAAGGTGTACCGCCTCCCACTTACTGTACACAATCTCGGCCGTTGCAACCAAAAGATTCGGTTTCAGGGGCCGGCCAAACCACAGGTAACACACTCAGGGGTGCTGGAGCAAAACCGCAGGAGCGCCACGGCTCTGAGAACCCCTCCCTACCTGGGCACCTGCCTTGTCGGGGGGGAGTTAAACGCCTGGCTCCTTCGGGAATGGGGGCAGGATTGAGCTTCCAGGGGACCGGTGATTTAGGTGACACTATATGTGTGTGCTCGCCTTTTTGTTTTTGTTTGTTTGTTTCATTTTTCCTTGGGGTTGGGAGACAGGGTGGGGAAAAGGCAACCTGGAACCTCCCAATTTCTTCATTTTGGGTTTGGAAAGAAGGGAAGGGTGTTTGATGTTTGTCTCCTCTTAATAGCCCAGAATAGAATTACATCAACAAAATTCTCATTAACTACCCTTTGAATCATAAAGTGCCTGATTACTCCAGATACTGTAGTATAATGGAAAGTTTTCTATGCCATATTTTAGCAGACATTTATCGAGCACCTACTATATAATAGGCAGTAGGTTTAGGAATGTAAGATGGACCCAGCCCTGCCCTCAGAGGACTTAGAAACTCTGAGAGGCCGGCCCCATCTTTTGATTTAAAAAGTTGGCAGAATTTCATCGCTAGCTCACTGTTATTTTAGGTCATGTAAATGACATATGATCACCTGTTACCAGAGAGACTTTTGGTATAGGTAAGGTGAAAAGAATTTTTGATTTACAAGTGATAAATAATTTTTCCTAATGATAAAAAGTATTGAATGCAGCTGGAGCTATATGTATTGAAATGGAAAGGTATGTATGATTTTTTTTGTTAGATTCCATATATTCATATATACATAAAAAAATACAGTAGTGATTAGAAAGGCAATGAGAAAAAGGGCTTTCATGTTCTACTTTTTACACTTTTAAAAAATTGGTGTACTGTTTATCTACACTAAAGTGTACAAATCTTGAATGTAAAGCTTGATGAATTTTTATATATGTACACACCTGTGTAACCACCACTTGGGTCAGAACAGAATTTTCCAGCACTCTAAGAATGCTCCCTAAAGTACTGGGAATAATCACCGCATGGAGGCAGCCACTATACTGGTTTCTAACACCATAGACTAGTTTTGCCTGTTCTTGAGTTTTATATAAATGGAACTATTCTTATTCATTTTTATATTTGCATGTTTTAACAACAGTAATGTTTATTTTGTAATAAAATAGTACATCACAAGACTATTAATTACTCTTTAAATCAAAAAGTACCTGATTATTCCCAATACTATAAAATTAGGGAAAAAATATATTATCTCATTACCTTACCACATATTTACTGAACAGTTGAATGTATATTTGAAAATACTTTCTTTTAAAAAGATAACAGTGATGCCGGGGTTCTTGTTCATGAAGCCGAAGAATGAGCTTAGCAAACAGGCAAGGTAGGAGAGCAAGGTACAGGCTTTTATTTAGAAATAAAGTGATAGGACAGAGCTCCCGGCTCACGCCAGGAGGGGACAAGAGAGCCCTGTGTGGTGCGTTGACTAGGGGTTTTATAGGCAGATGAGGATTTTTCGAGAACATGAAAAAAAGGCTTAGGGGTGTGAACTTGTACTACCTGCCCTGCCCTCAAGGTGGGCTGGGTTGTTTTCTGCTTGCTAGGGTTGTTTACAGTGAAGTCATGGGTTATACTGAGATACCCTTCTTTATTTGTGAAACACTCAAGCATTCAAGGCCAAGTTGCTCCTGGCCTTTTGACCTGTAACTGACCTCACTGAAGATGTCTATATTCTTAGTATGGTATATTGATCCTAGAGAATTAGTGTGACCTTGACTTTGCATAATGCTTAACACAGAGTTTCAAAAGGGACTTCTTTGCCCATTGTTATATTGCTCTGACTGTAAATATCCTGCCCTGCTTTTTCCTGAGGCCCTCACCCTACTCTGACTACACCCAAGGTCCCTGTCTCAACAGTACATCCCAAATGTGGGCAAACACTATTTTATGGATGTGCAGCAAACTCTTGCATGGGTAGTTTTATTCAGTCAGAGGAAAATGATATAATTGTTTTATTTTGGCTTGTATTTAGAGTTGTAAAGGTAACTTTAGACCACAGGTCTTGACAGATAAGAGAATGGCTACACAGCCTTACTAGTTAGAGGCCAAAGCCATGAGCCCAGTATCAGTGTGAATCTCTCTTTGTTGGAAGACAGTGATATACACTACTGATCCTTCATAGGCATAAAGGGAATTAGGAAAGAGATGGATTAGCAAAAAATGCATTAACTATCTTGGAAATAAAAATATATTAAAAAAAAAATAAAACCAAAGTGCTATGTAAAGAGCATTGTCATCATTACTATTATAATTACTTACAAAATGATTCTCCTAACACACAGTAGCACTTGTTTTTCACCCTGGCTCAAGATCCTACATTGTCTTTGTATTGAGTACCTACTCTGTGCCATATGCAGTGATACATTCCATCTACTGTAATCGCTGGTAGAAAATAAAGAAGACATAGCTCCTCAGTGTTTTGCTGACTCATGTGGCCTCTGGTTCAGTCAGGCCAGGCTTACTTGTAATTGGCTCCTTACGCCCATGGCTCAGACTTCCCTTTCTTTTGACCCATGTTTTCAGTCCTCCCTTTTCTTCAAGAATCACCCCTTTCCAAATCCCACCCATCTTTAAGGGTCAAAGTGAATTCTCATTCTCTCTATAAGTCTTCTCTTATATTATCTCCAAATTATTTCTTCCCTACTTGATACCAATTGCATTTACAGACATTTATTATAGTTTGGACTTGTGTCCTGATGACTCCCAAGTGGGGGTGGCACATTACACACCTTTGCATTACTACGGATTGCTCAGCAACTTGTAGTTTGGCCCAAAGCATATGCTGCTAAAGCCTTGGTTTCCCTTTTTAAAGATAGAGCTCTTTAAAGGATGATAGTCAAACCTAATATGTTGAATACCAGCACTCGAAGACCCATGTGGGGAACAATCTATCCCTTGTTTTCTTATGTTTCTGTAATTGCAGGGGGGTTGAGAGTTAGACTGTGGTAGTTGTGAGGTGTGAGAATTATTGTTTGCTGGAAGTGTGAAGCTTTCAGACCAGTGGTATCAACAAGTCATTCCTATATCTTTCATTGCTGGAAAGCACTGCGTAGACTCAGCCTGGCATTAAAAGCCCTGAATAATTAATTTCAACATGACCTCTATTACTACTGATTGAAGCTCTTTGCTGAGCAAGGCTAGCTTTTTAGCTGCCTACAGAGAGACCATTTTGCTTATTTTGTTCTCTACTTGTGTCTGAGCTATTCTTGCCCCTACAGGGAGCACCTTACTTGCTTCTTCAACACCTCTTATATCTGTCCTCTATGCCTAGACCAAGTATACTCCTTTTAGCCCCCAGTAACCATGTTCTCTTATTTATTTTCATGGTACTTGTGTCTGCATCACTCATATGACAGTTAGTCCCTGGTGTTAACTTTTAAGGGGTATATAGATGGCTTCTTAAGGAGATTATATATATTCAGGAGAGGGAATCTTTCCAGTTGTGGGGAAAGAGGTTAAGTTTTAGAGTCAAATGGACGTGTGTTTTGAATCCTCATTGTCACTAACCTTAGATATTAATTACATTCTACACTCTATAGGTCCACGTTTCCTCGTCTGTATGCTGGGAACCTTAATATCAACATTATTGGACTGTAGAAATGCATGCAGTGACATAATAGATGGGGAATGCTTAACTTACTATAAGTGCTCAATAGTTAGTACTTCTCTTCCTTCATATTTTTCCTGGGCTCTAGCAGATGTTTTACAAAAGCAAAAGTGTTTTTTTTTTCCTCTTTGGTCTATTCCTTTTTTATATTTCCTCCAAGTTATGAAGTCTAAGTCCCCGTGCTGAAAGTATACAAAATGATATATGTATGTGTATATGCAGGCATGTATGTATTTTGTAGGTATATATGACTGAGCAACAGTTTCATTAGATTGCTCTTCCTTTTTTTTCTGTATTTAAGTACCTTAATACTTCTAAAGGAGCCCATGAACATTTACATATTTCTTAACTGACTGCATTGTCAGTTTCAGTCCATGTAACATGTCTGAAGGATCTAGAATATGATAGGTATAGAGTTATTAAGTCTTTGCTTTTAGGGGAGGAATAGCACTTATGTCTTGATATAGCACTTGAAATAGTGTGCACTCCCAACTACAGTTGCTCACATTATTTCCTTATTAGGTGTTAAGATGTGTAATTTGATTTTTTTTTTCTCCTACTGAAGTTCAAACTGATTTTGAACAATCTGGATAAAGAACTTGCTTCTGGACTTCAGATGACAGCTATGGTAGAATATCATCCTGATAAAGATGAAGATACTTTTGACCAACTACTTATTTCAATAGGAAATAAAACAATAGAGATCCCTCTAATTGGATATGTATTCTTTATATTTCATGCTAACATTTTTGAGCACTCTTCAAATCAAAATCAAAATCAAAGTAATGTTCTGTATTTTCTCTAATAGGGTTGTAGCTATAGTTTCCTTAAAGCTGAACTTAAAAGACAAAGTTTTAACAAATTTTGGTGTTCAAAACAAATGGAAGACTAGTTTTCTGGTATTTTTAATTAGAATAACTCAAAAACATTCAACAGTTGCATGCATTTTTTTCTCGACCTCACATCTATTTTCTTCCCATCATATTTTTTTGTATCTTTTGACAATAACTCATTAAAGAAAACTCTTTTTCCTATCTTCACAGTCCCATTTTCTGTTCTCACTTCAACAAACTCTGATAGGATGCCTTCCCAAGCTTTCCAATGAAACAGCTCTCACATGTTGCCAATCTATTGATAACTCCTCTGTGTCTATGTTACTCCACATCTCAGCAGCATTAGAAATAGTTAACCATTATTGCCTTTTTGGGCCACTTCATTCTCCATTCTCTGACTTTCCTGCTACTATAGTTCTTCATTGGCTGCTCTTTCTCATCACACTTTCTTTTTTCTTAATTGGAATATGATTTACATATAACATTGTGTAAGTTTAAGTTGTACAGCGTGTTGATGCAATACATTTATGAATTGCAGTATGTTTATCACCCACCATAGCATTACCTAACAACACTATCACATTACATAATTATTTCTTTTTTGTGGTGGGAACAATTAAGATCTAGTTTCTTAGTAACTTTGAGGTTGATAATACAGTATTGTTGACTATAATCACTATGCTGTACATTAGCTCTCCAGGACTTATTTATCTACTAGTCCCCAATTCCATCATGCCCACCTTCTGGCAACCACCAGTCTACTCTCTGTTTTTATGGTGAATGTGTTCTTAAATGGATTACTGTGGCTCTGTATTCAAATTTTAATTTACTTGTTGTTTAATAGTAAATTATTGTATATACTTCACTGAATTTTAAATAATTCAGATGTTTGCCTTCAAAAAAATTAAAATAGTGCTCTTTGGAGATTGGTTGAAAAATGTGGACTGATATAGTGACTATAACACAGAACTAAGTAACTGATTTGGAGATTAACTTTGATACAAATTATTTGACCAGGACATTATCATTTTCATTTTATACTGAAACAAGTATGGTTCTGTTCATTGTGAAATTACCTGTTAAAGTTAGGGTCACAATTTAAAAGTTTTTTTATTCACATACATGTGTATGATCTTCCTTTTCCCCAACAAAATGTCATTCCATAGATATGATTCTTTTATTGCTATTTGTCCACCACCAGCAGAATTAATATTGGAATATTAATATTAATATTGGCATTAGACATATGCCTGTTTATAACTTCCCTTGTGTTTTCTCATTTTTATGAACTAAATTTAGATCTGCAATTATTTTGGTTCTCCATGTTATTGAGAAATTCTGATTTAGCACAACATCCCATTCTGCATAGGATTCACTTGACACATGTTAGGAAAGGAATAAGCTATTAACCTACTACAAATATTTAATTTGCATTTTATAATTTATTTTAAATAGGGCCAGTTTTGGTCCATTCTGCATGTTGACATAACTGTGACTAGCAGTCAGATTTGTTTGTACTATATATAGAGAGAAGTTTGAAGATGCCTCTTTACCTTTGAAAGGATTTTGTTTTGTCCCCATATTGTTGCCCTTTCTCATCAGAGGTCAGATGCAACCTAAGGACAACACTTCCCCCTTACAGTGTTATGAACAGGGCTGCAGGAAAGTGTGTGTGTGTGTGTGTGTGTGTGTGTGTGTGTGTGTGTGTGTGTGATAAGTTTTTAAATTCTATACAATTTTATTGTATAGGGTCTTGTGTGTAGGGTTGTTGTATCTACCACCACCATTAAGATACTGAGCAGTTCCAGTACCACAAGGATCTCTCCTGTTACTTAATAACTACACCCACCTCCCTTGTGCCTCACTCCCTTCATTCCCCTAAAATGGAAACCACTAGTCAGTCTTCTCTTTCTAAAATTTTGTTATCTCAAATATGTTATACAACCCTTTAGGATTGACTTTTTTCACTGCAAAATTCCCTGGAGAGTTAACCAAGTTGTTGAATATATCAATAGTTTGTTCCTTTTTATTGTTGAGCAGTATAGTATGGTGTGTGTATACCACAGTTTGTTTAACCATTGACCTGTTGAAGGATATCAGGGCTAATTCCACTTTTTGGCTTTTACAATAAAGCTGCTGTGAATGCTCATGTACAAGTTTTGTGTGAACATAAATTTTCATTTCTCTGGGATAAATGCCCATGCATGCAGTTGCTCGGTCATAATGGTCATTGCATATTTAGTTTAAAAGAAAATCCCAAATTGCTTTTCAGAGTGGCTCTACTATTTTACATTCCAGTGAGCAATGTATGAGTAATCCACTTTTTTGACATCTTCACCAGCATTTGTTGCTGTCACTATTTTTTAATTTTAGCCATTTTGATAGTGGAATCTCCTTATAGTTTAATTTGCATTTCCCTGTTCCTGCAGTCCTGGTGTCGCAAAACAGCCAGCTCTCTTTCTCATTACCTTTTACCTTCTCCTTTGCTTGCCTCTTGCACCATTTCTAGGGTTTACAGTTATGTTCATTGGAGAGAAACAAGGGAAATGGATTTATGCAATTTTGTCTGGAAACTAGAAGTTTGTGTTATCTGGTCTTCCAAAAGTGTACTCATAGAGAAATGATATAATCAGTGATTTTGAGCCCTTTTATTATTCTTAAAACCTATGTCTCATTTGCTCATTTAAAAATTTCTAAGGTTTTCCATTTTGAGTTTGAATAGATGAAAAGATCTAATGGCTTATATATAAGAGTTATATGCCTCTTTCAAATGTATCCAGTAAAACTGAAATACCATAGTAATTTGTAAACAGTTGAAAAGTTTACCTCATCTCTTTTTTTCCCATAAAATTTGTATTTCCATTTTGTTTATCACCATAGTATCATACCCTAATGCATTACATTTCTATGCTTAGAAGTATTTTTACTAATCAGCAAAAGACTATATAAATTTGTATATAATTTATGCATGGATATATATGTATATGTACATATGAACATATATTAGCAGTATGTACATAGATTTACTATAATTGTAAATCCATATATGTTTCTAAAACTTATGAATTATATTAATGCAAATTTATTTTAACTTCATATATAAATTAGTAAATTTGATACTTTAAAATTTTCATATTCTTTTCCTCTTCAAAAATTGAGATATAATTGACATATAACATGGTGTAAATTCAAGGTGTCCACCATGTTGATTTGGTACATTTATATATTGCAAGTAATTACTACCATGGTGTTAGGTAATACCTCTATCACATCCCATACTTATCATTTCATTTTTGGTGAGAACATTTGAGATTTAGTCTCTTAGTAACTTTCATATATATAATACAGTATTGTCAACTATAAGCACAAAGCTGTGGATTAGATCCCCAGAACTTACTTATCTTCTAACTGCTAGTTTGTACCCTTTGACCAATATCTTCACAATTCCTGCACCTCCCAGCTCCTGATAACTGCCATTCTCTTCTCTGTTAACATAGTAAAATATTATTGGAAATACTTTTCTTAATCAGATGGAAGAGAAATCAATAGGAAAGCCAGAAAAGCTGTTATATATTACTGTATCACTGGGCCCTTACTACTACTAAAGTAAACCATGTATATGTATGTGCATGCATGTATATGTGTGTGTGTGTGTGTGTGTGTGTGTGTATATGTGAGAATATTCTTCAGAAATTATTCTTAAGATACTTTTCTGCATCCAACTAGAGAAATAATTTGAAAATATGTTTGGCCTCACCTCTTTTTTTTTGTATATATATATATTTTTTATTTTGGTATCATTAATATACAATCACATGAGCAGCATTGTGGTTACTTGATTCCCCCCATTATCAAGTTCCTACCACATACCTCACCACAGTCACTGTGCATCAGCATAGTAAGATGCTATAGAGTCACTACTTATCTTCTCTGTGCTATACTGCCTTTCCCTTGCCCCCCACCCCCCACGTTATGTGTGCTAATCGTAATGCCCCTTATTCCCCTTCTCCCTCCCTTCCCACCCACTGTCCCCAGTCTCTTTCCCTGTGGCAACTGTTAGTCCATTCTTGGGTTCTGTGAGTTGGCTGCTGTTTTGTTCCTTCAGTTTTTGCTTTGTTCTTATGCTCCACAGATGAGTGAAATCTTTTGGTACTTGTCTTTCTCCGCCTGGCTTATTTCACTGAGCATAATACCCTCTAGCTCCATCCATGTTGGCTTCACCTCTTACGTTCTTTGTGAAACAAGGTCCTCTTTTAAATTCTGTAAACTATTAATACAATTCTGTACACTAAGGTGATTGATCTTTCCTTCCTGTCACAAAACTAAAGTGTCTTTATGAGAAGAACATGGGAATTCCTTACAAGAAGCAGCATATATAGGACATTCCTGGCTGATCTCTGGAATGTCTGTACCTATCCAGTAATACACAAACACTCATATATAAACACAGATCCCAGAAAGAAGGCCCAGACTACCAGTGCATAAAGCAGTATTTGTGAATTTTTTGTTCAGGTATTCTTATTTATGTTTTGTATGCGTATGTATTAATGTATTTATATTTTGGAGGTTGTGTCCTATGTGGAGTAAATAAATTAATTCATGGGTCTGGTACATAACCTAAGGACTCAGTAAAGATCAGTTATTACTATATTTATTATTGGCATTGTTACTGTTGTAAGGTTTGTAAGGGTAGTGTCCTTGAAGTCAAGGCTAAGTTCACCGATGTTATTTCCACATAATTACTTAGGTAAATCACTGAGGCTTTTTAAAGTCTTTGGCTCTTCGTTTGTAACTTGGGAGCCATAATACCTACCTTTCAAGATTTTTTTTTAGTATCAAACAATATAGTATACTTAATGGTGCTTTATAAATTATAAATTATCATCCAAAAATAA
Source organism: Phataginus tricuspis (assembly GCA_029783875.1). Lineage (NCBI taxonomy): Eukaryota > Metazoa > Chordata > Mammalia > Pholidota > Manidae > Phataginus > Phataginus tricuspis. The sequence continues at coordinate 28,760,894 of JAQQAC010016209.1, forward strand.
AATATATGTATTATACTGGGTTTTTAAAACATGTATGAAAACATATGCTACAGATATGAGCTCTTTGAATTAGAGACACACTTGAAAAATCAACTGTATCTTTTTGCACTTAGACCTTGTTTTAGTCCCCAAATGATATTTTTTAGCATCACACTTTCTTTTATTTTATCAGATTTGGCATCATCCAAACTACTTTACTTGTTAAGATCAGTTCCACCCTTTTTTGGAAAGGGACAAAAGAATGTATTATAGGCTTAGGTGGAGATTCCAAAACAGAGTTCCAAATATGTTTTGAGCAACAAAATACTGAGATATGTGGGTAACCACTGAAGGTGAGTACTTGAGAGGATATACCATATCCTTAGATGCATAAAATAGATTTAACTCTGAAATTATAATCATTAAAATTAATTATGTGGTCCTTTTTCTCCTCCCCTAAGTTGATTCCATCTTTTCAATTAGAAATTGAGTCAGAAGTGAATTTTGGCACACTGGTTACCAATAGTAAAGTATATTGTAAAGAGATTCATATCACTAACCGTGGCAGAGTTCCAGGTAAATACTTTCTGTCATATAAATTAACTTACACTCTTGGAAGAATGCTGGTACTATTTGAAATATATACTTTGTGTAATTAATAGATTCTCCAACTTATTTTTAAAAAAGATGTCCATCATTTGAAGTAGATCAAACCTGGAGGCCCTTAAATAGGTTGACTGTAAAAGACTGATAGGCAGTAATTCAGGGAAGATGAATCTGTTTCCTTGTGATTCTGATTAACACAGCCTGACTCTCAGATGACTAGTGATCTCCCTGAGGATAGAAGGCAGGAAGGTATCATGGGAATGACATAGTCCTTAGAGCCATCCAGAGATAGAATCATGGCACAGTGCCTGACTAGGTGTGTGATCTGGATCAAAGATCTTTAAGGACATTGAACTTAATGTTCCCCATTTATAAACTATAGCTAATTACAGGTACTATAGTTAATTATGTATGTACTTAAGGTTATAGTATGGTACTTGACTCATCATAGGGATTCAGTAAATATTTGTACTTTTTCTCTATCATGTTCAACTTTGAATTCACATGGTGGCCCCTAGAGTGCTTTTACTAACCTTCTGTTGAAAGAATAAAAGCTTCTCTCTTCTCTACACTGGATTATTTCTAAGATTCTTTCTGTGACCTAAGAGTTTCCACGAAGGCATGTGTATGTGCATTTGTGCTCATGCACTCTCTTTATTGTTGATGTACAGTAGGCATACAAATCACTTATCTTTTCATTCTCCTGATTGATAATCAGCATCTGGGGTGGCAAGGCTCCCATGTGCTCTCCTTAGGCTCATCATTGGACAAGTCTGTTTGTTTTACGTGGCTTATGAACAATACTTGCCATAGTTAGTCACTGCCATTTTCTTGAAAAACTAAAATAAAATAAGCTTTGGTTTATGTGACCCCTCATTCTCCTGTATAAAATAGTGGTAAATGATAGCTTGGGTCCTGGAGTGAGGTCTTCCAGGACTCAAGTCTTGGTTACAGCATTTATGGGCTGGGAGGCTCTGGGCAAAGAATTTACACCCCTGGAACATCTATTACCTCACTTACACATTAGAGATAAACACAGTGCCTGCCTCCTATAGTTGTGGTGACGATTAATAAAATGCTTAGCACACTCTCTGACATATGTGTTCAGTAAATATTAACTGTTGATGTTAGACCTGTTCTTTTTCTACTGCTCCCCTCATCTTCAGTTCTTTTTTGTGGACTGCTGTCCTTTTTCTTGAGGTACATTAAACATGAGTGTTCCTTAGGATTTCCCTTGGTCCCTCATGTTTCCTCATTCCACACGCTCTCCTAGCCAATTCCTTCCATTCTTGTTACTTTCCTGAAGCCTAGACAGTATTTGCATTTCCTTCAGGTTTCTCAAACTTCCTCAGCTTTTCCCTCAAACTTCTCCTTTTTTCTTTTTCATTAAATGTCACCACCATGTATTTAAGTAAGTCAGAAACTTGGCAAAAATCCTTGATGCCACCTTCTTTTTCACCTCCTACCTCCTTGCTCTCCTGTTGGTTCACTTCCTCATTAGGCAGTAATAATACTACTTTTCTCTGTCCCATTGCCACTTTCTATCACTGACCAAAATTATTTCTCCAAAGCCTCCCTTTACCCCTTTCCAGTTCATTCTTCAAAGGTTAACCAGTGTCAGAGCTAAAAAGAAATGAAAATTTGATGACAAAAATTCCTTCTTTGACATTCTTCCTTCAATGACACCCTTCCCTTGGGTAATGTCCTTGCTCCTATTGTTAGCAATTAAAAAATAATCAAATATTTCATTATCACTCATGGTATTAAAGTTTCATAAGACACAGTAATGTTTGTGTGCCCACTGTTTTAATATATGTAGAAGACTCAACAATGTTCTTCTGGCTTTGGTGTTGTTCCTGAAAAAGTTTCTGAAACATTCACTTAAATTCTTTTGTCAAATTGTGTCAGATAGGTTACAGTATAACAACCATTTCACTGACTCAGCCTTAACTGAACTCATATAGTTTTCTTTTTTCTGCAGAATTGACTCAGTAATATTTATTTGAATGGATATAGTTTTACGGATTTTTGTTTTGTTTTTATGTCAGAAAAAAACTTAATTATTATGTCATTAGCACTTCTCTAAAAATGATTGGATTAACAGATTTTGTTACTGTGAGTTTGCTTTTTCCATCAGGTCCTCTCTGTACTTTAAAAAAAGTGTTATTGTCTTTTTATATTTTCAGTACTTTTATTATGCTAATATTTTATTCTCCTTAGTTACTTAAGTATTTTGGAAAATGTCACCAAATGTGATTTAAAAATGTTGAATTTGGAATTTGCAAAGCTGTTTATGTTGGCAGCATGTGCATTTGTGTTAATATTGTGTAATGATATTAAATTTGTGACTGGCTTCTTCTATTTATTGGACATATTTTGAGCATTGTTTGTGCTAGGCCCTGTATGGGGTGCCAGAACCACAGAGATGAAAAAGGGGTAGTATTTGATCTCAAGGATTGCATGTTCTAATATAGGCACCAAACATTACCATAAATTATGAACCATTTCTGCCTTCAGAATAAGGAATTTCTGTACCCTCCTTGTGTGCTGTTTGATTGTAGAAGCCCATTCCCTTAGCCCTTTTTGCTGTGTGAACTGCATTAATTCATTTATAGAGAAGTGGCAGTGGCTGTGTGTGCCCTGTGGTCAGAAACATCCAAGGGAAAATTCCAGCTCTATTAGTTAGTTATTAGCAGTAGTAGTTGACTATTGCTGTGTAACGAACCAGCCCCACAATTCTGTATCTTACAAAGGCAATTATTTTTAATTGTGCACATGTATGCAGAATGGCTGGAACTTGACTGATCTGAGTTCAGCTGGGTAGCTCTGCTTCAAACTGAGGCAGCTGGGGCTGTTGTGTTACTGTGGGTCTCTGAGTCAGCTAGCTAGCTCTGCTGTACATTTCCTTATTCTGGTGTGCACACCAAAGGGACAGCAGCTACTCAAGAGAAACCTTTCTGTGGTAGAAGTGCAAAAAGACAGCTGGCATAGTGTCACCTCTACCCACATGCTATTGGTCAAAGCAAATCACATGATCAAGCCAAAGTCTGGGGCTTGGAAAATATACTTGGTCTATGATAGTGTAGTGGCAAGGATGCAGAGAAGGGAGAAGAATTGGGGTCAACAGTCTAATCTACCACAATAGTTATATGTCTTTGGACAAATAACTCAACCTTTCTAAGTTTCTATTATAATATTATTGTCAGCTCCTCCCTGCCACCGACCCACAGGGAAGGGAGGCAACGTGATGAGATATCGAAGACCTGAAAGGACCAGTCAGGGGACTCAAGGCTTAACAGCTCAAACTGAGAGAGCACCTCTCACATTATTGATCAGTAAACACAATAGAGGTCCAGGGAAAATCATACTACATAATAATCAGTAGAGGTCCAGGAAAGTCCACATTACATAATGATTGATGATCTACTTCTACTTACAGGAAGCAATGTAAGTACAGTCACGTCATGAAGACAAGCATAACCATAGTATACTGTTTTCCTAGCATAACTGTAATATACCGTTTTCCTTTATGCATCAAGAGTCATAGGTATGGGAACTAGTGCAAGTAAGAAGCAATTAACTTGTAAGTGATTAATATGAGGTGAGAAGCGATTAACTTGTAAGTGATTAATATGATTTCCCACATATTATAAATATTATTCTATTTATAAACTGGAGATAATGATTAAACCTATGTCATAGGCTTATCATGAGGATTAAATAGGATAACATATGCAAAGCTTTTAGCATAATTCTGAACACAGTAAGCAGTTAATATATTTTATCTGCTGATGAGGGTTGAGTGCAACACCAGGCTCACATTTGTTGGGTGATCCCAAAGACTGGATTAAATCAAAGCTGTGATTCTTGGTCCACAGTAGATCACATACTCTGTAATGTGTGTCTATTCCTTACTAACAGTTTGAATGTAACATTGTAGGGATGCAGATGTAAACTATCTGCTCTTGTTCTCCTTAGGTATGTTTAAAACAGAACACGAGGACCAATTACCTATTGCCATTTATCCAACTAAGGGTATTGTGGAGCCCAAGTCATCAGTGATTATTAAAGTGGATTTCTGTACAGACCAGCCCAGAATCGTAAATGAAGTGGCAAAGTGAGTATGTACGAAGTGGTTCTTAATTCTAATATAGTACTTAATACTTTCACATTTCACTCTTCAGATATACCTCTTGTCTTTGAATGTAAGCTTCTTCGTTCTTTCAGTCAACATTCATTCTCTGAGTCACTACTATTTGCCAAGCACTTAGGGATTCAAAAATGGGAAGAATCAGAGAATTGCACATGGGAGGGTACATATAAGATGGAGTTCCTGGTTTGGATGTGGGGGTGACAGAGTGGAGTGATGTGATTTCGGCTGAGTGTGTGTGTGTGTGTGTAGGGAAGGTGGATGTTGGTGGTGGGAGGGGGTTAGAGGAGTGAGTTCAGGCAGAGCAAGTAGAAGACTTGAAATTCTAGAGGTGAACAGACAGTGTCACACACAGAAATCTGAGGCAGTTTAGAGGCAGAGATGGAGGTGAGGAGGGATGCAAGATGAGACCAGAAGAACAGAATAGGTCAGGTCCAGTAAAGGGCCTCATAGAACAGTGTATTTTAATGCTCTATATCTCAGTTCATTCATGGGATGTGCATTCATTATAATGGGTCACCACCAGTTATTAAAACAATGAAATAGTGAATATCAGAATGCTTCTCATATAGTAAGGACAAATGTTGTTTTATAAAACTTGTTTTGTGTGTGTTTGTGTTTCCTACATTGCAACATAAAATGTATTTATTACTGAAGGTCACAGCCACAAAAATATTTGGGAAACAGTTTTGAGTCTTGGTAGTAGCTTGGGTTTTACTGTGAAGGCTGTAGAACATCAGGAAGACTTTAAGATGAGTGTGTCTTGATTAGTTAGCATTTTAGAAAGGTCGTGCTGATAGCAGTGTGCAAAACAAATCAGGGAGTATAGATGTGGAGTGAGTAACCTGACTAGGAACTATAATAATAAAGCAGAATAAAAATGATAAAGGCCTCAGCTAATGTACAAATTGAGAGTATGGAGAAAAGTGTGCAGATTAAAGATACATTATGGAGATAGATTTGACTAGATATAGTGACTGGTTAAGAAAGGTAAGGTAAGAGGAGGGACGGTCTGTGGGAGAAGATCTTGAGTTCAGTTTTAAAATGTTGGAATTGATTTTCTTTGTAGAACCTTATGAAGTCTATTAGATTTACTTATTTCGAATCCCAGAAAAAATTTTGGTCTAGATATATTTTCTTGAGAGTCTTCAGTGGGTAAGTTGTATATGAAGCATGAAGTGTTGAAAATAACGTGGAATTCTAGAACCAGAGGTGACCATAAAAATCATCCCATCTAACTAGTATTTATGAAATAATTGATGATATGGGCATGTCAATACATTCTTTTTGGGGTCAATTAATGCAATTGTTTTTCAAATTTGTTGTTTCCCAGGGACAGTGAATTAGGTTGCATAAGTGCCTTTCTACTCTGCAGATTCAGACAGACAGGACATGACAGTCTCTGGCATGTATGTGAAAGAAATGGCTTAGGCCTTTGAATTGTTATTAGGATGTGATTTAAAAAATTTTCTCTTTATCCAAATATTGGGGAGAAAAATATATAGAGTTCTAATTAAAATATACATATTTAATTCATTATCTTGTAAATTTGCAAGGTCGTCCAGAAATACTCCTGAATATCAAGGCTCATGTGGTTGAACAGATTATTGAATTGTTAAACATGAGTTGTGACAAAAAGTTGGAATGCATATGCTTTGGTTCTATTTTCTTTGGAACATAAAAAATTGAACATGGACTTCTATACAATAAAAGTCCAGAACTGATACATTGGGTGGCCATAACGCAGGATGATTCAGTTGGAGAAGCATTGGTAAGTAAGCAGTGCAACAGGGGAAGATCAGATATAATATTTTGAAACATATTGTTCTGAACTTACTAATAACCAATAAGCTGTTTAACTATAAATACTTATATTGTAAGTAAATTTTAATGCTTGGATAGATACGATTTCATTTCATGTATTTTCAAGGATAACCTCAAAAAAATTCAGTAAATTAAGCTAACATTTATAATAATATATACCTAAAGTAAACCAGATAAGTGCTTCTTCCAGATCAGCAGCTAGTTGTGGGGATTTCTGTCCCCATCAATTTTTCAACATTTCTTTAAATTTTTTGATGTGCTTTGGTCAATTTATGTATGTTACTTTAAAAACATAACATGTTCTCTATTTTCTAGACTCTGAAGTTTCAGTAATTGTCTTATTACCACCTCTTAAAATTTTTTGTTTTGTTTGAGTTTTGCCTTAACATTCTTTTATTTCTGATTTTGTCTTGCAGGGTACAAATATTCAACAAAGAACAGGTATTGCTTTACATAATCTCACCTACTTAAACAAAATAAAGAACACAGATATTACCACTTTTATGTCGTGTGTTCCTAATGAAGGGAGGTTACTACCTTATCAAAAGATTGTAATTACATTTTGTTTCAGCCCAAAGTAAGTAAAAATTAATTCCATTATGATGTTATTTATTAATGGAAAGTATATTAATCATACATTCATCTGACTGATTTTAATAGTAAAACTTGTCAGAAGACACAAATCAGATGTTTCTTATTATGGCTCTAAATATTTCTAACATGGTTAATATTATTTCCAATATTTAAAAATATGTTTCTGAATACTTCATGATAAATTAAAAAAATCTTGTGGAAATTGGGAGGTGGAAGGTTTGGGTTGTTTTGGATTGTGGCTCCAAACCCATCTGTGCAACCAAGACCTCATTGTTCCTTCAGAAAGAGTCAGGTGATGGCCAGTGGCATGCAGTATGTTTTAGGGGCCTTCAAAGAGAATGACATGCTCCTGTCATGGCAAAATGCTTGCTGACTGAGTAGCATGAATATTAAACCAATAGCAGCTGCTGGAATCAACCACATTTGCTTGCTGAAATTCAGACTTTTGGGATTTTTGCCAATGTATGTTTTCACAATTCTGTGTACGTGGTTTGGTTATTTAATTTGAAAGTATATTCAGAAATGCCATTTTAAATATATAGTAGCAATTTCAGCTATATTTGAGAGGTTTCAGTGTGTGGCAATAGCCAGTCCAGTTGTAAGTATGTTTACCCTTGTGTGTGAGAAGGCAGTGTTTAATGCACTTTTCTCCATGGCAGCTGGGTCCTTTGGTGATACTAGTTGTCTGTTGAAGACTAAGTTGTGTTTTAACTTAAGGAGGGTAATGAATCAAGTAATTGTACTATTTGTACCATCTTTATTTGCTTTATTAAACATACCTCCGTGCAGGAAATTTCTGTGATCAGTGTACAAGATTCTGTTTAACACACAATCTTTGACATTTTAAATATTCTTTATAACGGCAGCCTGTTAATTTTGAGAGTCTAGCAAAAGCTCATAGGTGTGAGTATGATTTGAAATCTTGGTTACATGTGTGCTCAACCTGCTGTTTGCATTCCCTTCTAACATTGCACATCAGCCTTTTGTGTATACACCTGAGTATCTGCTGCTAAAAAAAAAACCTGACCTCTAGGTAAAGCAAGTAAAGAGCCAATGCACTGGCCGGTGGTGTAACCCATCTCTGTGTTTGGTCTTACTTCTCTTCTTTCCATCTTTCTATTTTGCCTCTTGACAAGATTTGACTATTACCAAATCTTGTTCTCCAAATTACTTGTTCTCCTCTAACAAGAATGTGGTTAGTGATATGTGCTTATTAGTCCATGAGAGGAAGACAGATAGGTCACAGAGATTTGTAGTTATACCTGGAATAAGAAGGGCCATTGTAAAGAATTGAACAGAGTCCTTAGCTAACAATGAACTCTACCTGGAAGGAAAATCCTTTACTTAGGAAGTGCCATTGGACTGGGACCTTGAGGACATAGTATATTTAAATTACTCTTGTCTCTTGACAAAAGACCCCGAATAGCCAAAGCTATCCTGAGAAGGAAGAATAAAGCAGGGGGAATTACACTCCCTGACTTCAAGCTGTACTACAAAGCCCAGTACTCAAGACATTTGGTACAGGCACAAGAACAGACTCATAGACCAGTAGAATAGAATGGAGAGCCCAGATATAAACCCAAGCATATATGGTCAATTAATATATGATAAAGGAGCCATAGATATACACTGGGGAAATGACAGCCTCTTCAACACCTGGTGTTGGCAAAACTGGACAGCTACATGTAAGAGAATGAAACTGGATTACTGTCTAACCCCATACACAAAAGTAAACTCAAAATGGATCAAAGACCTGAATGTAAGTCATGAAACCATAAAACTCTTAGAAAAAATTATAGGCAAAAATTTCTTGGACATAAACATGAGCAACTTCTTCATAAACATATCTCCCCAGGCAAGGGAAACAAAAGCAAAATGAACAAGTGGGACTATATCAAACTAAAAAGCTTCTGTACAGCAAAGGACACCATCAGTAGAACAAAAAGACATCCTACAGTATAGGAGAATATATTCATAAATGACATATCCGATAAGGGGTTGACATCCAAAATATAGAAATAGCTCAGGCAGCTCAACAAACAAAAAGCAAATAAGCCAATTAAAAAATGGGCAGAGGAGCTGAACAGACACTTCTCCAAAGAAGAAATTCAGATGGCCACCAGGCACATGAAAAGATGCTCCACATCACTAATCATCAGAGAAATGCAAATTAAAACCACAATGAGATATCACCTCACACCAGTAAGGATGGCCAACATCCAAAAGACAAACAACAACAAATGTTGGCAAGGATATGGAGAAAGGGGAACCCTCCTCCACTGCTGGTGGGAATGTAAACTAGTTCAACCATTGTGGAAAACTGTATGGAGGTTCCTCAAAAACTCAAAACAGAAATACTATTTGACCCAGGAATTCCACTCCTAGGAATTTACCCTAAGAATGCAGCGGCCCAGTTTGAAAAAGACACATGCACCCCTATGTTTATTGCAGCACTATTTACAATAGCCAAGAAATGGAAGCAACCTAAGTGTCCATCAGTAGATGAATGGATAAAGAAGAGGTGGTACATATGCAGAATGGAATATTATTCAACCATAAGAAGAAAACAAATCCTACCATTTGCAACAAGATGGATGGAGCTAGAGGGTATCATGCTCAGTGAAATAAGCCAGGTGGAGAAAGACAAATATCAAATGATTTCACTCATTTTTGGAGTATAAGAACAAAGGAAAAACTGAAGGAAGAAAACAGCAGCAGATTCACAGAACTCAAGAATGGACTAGCAGTTACCAAAGTGAAAGGCACTGGGGAGGATGGGTGGGAAGGGTGGGATAGGGGAATAAGGGGCATTACGATTAGCATACGTAATGCACCGGCAGGGGACATGGTAAAGGCAGTATTTATAGAGAAGACAAGTAATGATTGTATAGCATTTTACTACGCTATTGGACAGTGACTGTAGTGGGGTATGTGAGGGGGACTTGATAATAGGGGGTCTAGTAACTATAATGTTGTTCAAGTGATTGTATAGCAATGATTCCAAAATAAAAAAAAATTACTCTTGTCTTGCAAATGTTGTTATGAATTCAATTTTTGGATCTTTACATTCTGTGGCCTTCCTTTGGCAAGTCTATGTATGTGTGTAGTAATTTTGGGAAATGGATTATATTTATATTTTTATTCCTAAACTTTCATCTGTTTGCATAGATTAAGGATTGGGTTGGTAGTCCCTTTTGAGAGGTACTAAAGTGTATCATCTTTGCTTTAAAAATCACTGATAAGTGGTTGTAATTTTTTGCAGGCTAATTGCTGATTGTAAAAAAGATAATGATCCTTTACACAGGCAGGACTATGCTGTCTTTTTGAGATTTGAGTCTATAGGAAGTAAAGATGGATTTTTGAGAGATGATAATAAAAACATCAAAAGTAAGTGGAAAGTGAACATAATCATCAAATATATAGGGGATTAAATTATTGAAAAGTTCAGTCATCAGTATTTGTAAAGGCAATTTAATAAAAATATATAATTATTAAATAGAATGAAAATGCAGCATTCAAGGGACTTTAAAATATCTTTTGTGGCATGTTAAGAAAGAAGTCAACTTCAGAACCTATTATATAATAATCTTCCAAGTTATAATTTAGATGACTTAATTATTTTAAAATGACATTAGGTAAACATGATGATCCAGTGTTTAAGGAATGAACAAAAGGTACATACTGAAAAACAACCTGGCTTATTTTCCTATGTAAGCCTAGGTTTTTTCTTATAGATTGATATGGGAACAAATGACCATTCCATCTCTGCAGGACCTTCAGCTATCAGAATCTAGGTACAGCAAGAGCCAAAGACCAAGACATAGAATAAATAGGGTGCAATGTCCTGTTGTAGGATTTTGAGAAGTGCATATGTTTTACAGACCACATGTCAAGGTGCATTGCACTTTTTACAGTCTAAGGTAATACTGGATGGGCTGCTGTGAGGATAGATGGAACAAGACTTGGAGTTCAGCTTAGTAAGACAGATCAAAGAGAAAATGAAGATATAGGCAGGTTAGAGATCAAATCCAGAAAGATGAGCCATGGCAAGTTAGAATCCAGATCTCATGTCAGTATGAATGATATCACTCGGCAGGGTTGAACTGTGTTTCTAGGACAGAAATCGATTGCTCTGTCACTGATATGTCATGGTATGATTTGAGCTCTGCCTGCCAATCATAGACAAAACAATTGTTTGAGGTTTGCAAGTCACCTAGTTTTGAGTGTCTCGAGATGGAGGTGCTAGGTTTGCCTTAAAGGTAATTGAGAATCTAGTATTGGCTAGTAAGAGCATTAATAAAGAAATATAAACCTTCTTTTGGATTCTAGTTACATTGCTTTCTCTGTAAAACTGTTCTTTCACCCAAATGGAGCCTGCAATTCATAGTTCCTACTTTCTTATATTATCTCCAAAACTTCATATTGATGGTATTGCCCAGTTTATGTTCCATTGCCCATTATTTAATCACCTTTTTCCATGTGTACTTAGAAAACATCTCCCACAGCAGAAAATATCTAATCTGATTAAATTCACCTCAGCCTACTCTGGGTCTGTACTGGGGAAGCTAATTGTGCTGGAGAAAAGCACACAAACCATGCTGTGAGGTTTCATTTCTTAATTTTTAATCACTAACCTCAAGTTGGTCCTTTAAGATGTTTGACATTCCTGCTGCATCCTCTGTTCGTTCATAGTCTTGCAATATGGGATTAATATCACACACCTGCTCTTCTCACCTCAAACTCCAGTATTTCTTCCATCTTTACTCTAAGCTTGTAAATACATTAAGTGACCTAGAGATATTTCTACATGGATGTATGCTAGGCATCTCAAACCTAACATGTCCAAAAATCCCTCCTGGGTTCCCCACAACCTGTCCTTCCTGTGTCTTTCCTTTCTCACAAAATAGCAATTCTTTCACTTTAGTTTCTCTGGCCCAAATCCTTAGCATCATCATTTATCATGTCTTCAGTTTCCTATTCTATATCCAGTCTATCAGCAACTTTTGTTAACTCTATCCTCAAAAATATATCTTAAATGTGACCTTTTCTCACCATTCTTCTGTTGCTGGGCAGCCCCACCTGTGGAGGTGTCTCCTGCCTGCTAGGTGAAACCTCACACAGGATGAGGGAGGGTTCTTGACCCTGTTCAGGAGAATTTATGAAAAGGTAGGCTGAGTGTAGGTAAGGAATAAATTCATTAAGGTGAAAGTAGTAGTGAATGTAAGAGTTGCACAGTGCCAGGAAAAGTAGCTCCTTTATTTGTGCAGCCATGCGGGTAGTAGAGAGCAAGGGAGAACAGAGGAGGAAAGGGAACTTCATTGAACTCTCATTTGGTGGAGTGCAGATCCCTTGCCAACTCCTAAAGCCAGGGTCACCTGGTATCCAGTGTCTACTTGAATATGCATGGCATGGGAAAAAAGTCTATACCCCCAAAATTTGGGGAAGCCATGGAGCATTGGATGGAGTGAGATCATGTTCTGAGAACTTACCAAAACAAAGAAAGGAGATTTTGGGGGTAAGCTGCTAAAGAGCATGATTCTACAGCTGAAGTCCCATCTGGGTCACCCAGGTGAAGGGAACCTTGCAAGCCCAAATCAGAGGTCTCAGTAGCCCTTCCCTACCTGTCTAAAGTAAAACAGGGAGAGAGAGAGAAGACTTGTGCTTAAGACTAGAAAGTTGAATGAAATAGAAAAGTAACAAACACACTTACCACTGGGAAAGGTGTCTCTTATTAACCTCCTGACAGACTTGAAAGAATTCAGAGACAAAACGCAATAAACTGAGCAGCAAGGTTTTATTTAAAGCAAAATAAACATAGGAGAAAGAGGGGGGTGGGCAGCCTCAGAGGAGAGGTGCACTTAAAGATCTAGGATTTGGGTTTTTTTTTATGGATTTCAAGAATTTGGTAAGGGGTGAGGAAAGTGTAGGCTGATATGTGTTCTTATGATGTCTGTCTTCTGGGAGAGACATTATGTCACTGTCCATGGTCAGTCGTCTAGATGTTCTGTAAGATAAACTTAACACAGGAATTTACTGGACCAGTTCTCCAAGGTAATCGTCATCTTAAAGTTGTGAAAACATGTCATTTAGAGTTGCTTGCCCTGCCTTCAGATAGTGTCAGTTGTTGGCAAATCACCATAAAATATGTTAGGAATCATTCCTCCTAACTCCCTGGTTTTAAAATGGAATGTAAAATGGAGTCCCTCCTGTTCTTACTATACTATTTATATCTTGGCATTTTTCATCATAGGCAGGAAAAAATAATCACGATGCTTGCCTCATGCCCCTACTCTGCCTCACTTCTTGTACTGTTACCCAGCTGTATTTGTTTCCTTAGGGTTTTTGGAATAAGTTGCTACAGGTTGATTTTGTTCTCCTCAGTTCTTGTCCCCGCCACAACAAAGAATTGAAAGGCAGAGAGACACAGTAGTGAAGCAGAGTAAAAGTTTTATTTGAATACACTCCAACCAAGGGAGTAGCAGGTCAGAGTCTAGGCAGACAAAGGCACTAAACTTTTAGGGGAGGGTCTATTTACCACCACCTAGCTGAGAGGCACTTCCTCTGATTAACAGAGTGAGGTCACTTGATTGACAGCTCTACTTCTACATGCATTCCTCTTGGTGCACATGTCTTTTCCCAGAATGCACAGAGAAAAGCCCATGGGGGTTGGTGGGAGCAAAACAACAATTTTATTTTAATGAGGTTATGATGAGGTGTGGTTTAGGCAGTTCTTAGTTTTTGTTCGATTGTGCCTGTGTTGGGACCTGGTTGGGACCTGTTTGGCTGGGTCCCCATAGGCAGGAAGCCTTTACTGTCTTCACATGGGACCCCTACCTAGGTGGAGTTTGGGCAATTTTTTCCTTCAACTTTATCTTCCCCTTACCCTGCTGCTCATGTCTTTCTACCTAACAAAGCCAAGAAAATTCCTGCCTTAAAGTCTTTGTACTTGCTGTTCTGTCTGTCTGGCGTACATTTTTCCTGGAGTTTCACATGATTTTCTTTCTAAGTCCCTTTATATTGTTTGCTTAAGTGTTTCCCTATCAGAAAGGCCTTTTTGGACTTACCCATGTAAAACAGCAGCCCCAAGATGATGTGCTTTTACTCTTGTAGGGGAGGAAAAATAGTTTTCCCTCAACCCTTCTAGGTTTTTCTAGGCCAGGACCCCCCTGTAACAAAAGATCAACAGTGGAAAAGCAAACAAAACTTTAGTAACATAAATACTTCCTGGTGTAACTCTGGGGAAAGGAAATCCCAGGGCAAAATACATCTAAAACCATATCAGTCAAAGGGAGAAATAAAGTTTAAAACCTGTTTATTGCATACACACTGCAGTTCGGGGCCATTTCTCTCTCCTGCTCCAGCAGAAGCAAGCAAGACCTCCCCCCAACCTCTCAGGTTCAGATAAGGCCTCAGTTGCCCAGGTAATTACCCATTGATATGGAAATTAACTACTTCTCTCCACCCCTTAGGAATACCTGTTGATATGCATATGCACTAAAGCCAGGTGAGATATTCTGGAAATATTAAAATTTTACCCACAGTCCACCCCTCCAAAAATCTCGCCTTACAATCTACTTGTTCCCTGTCTTCTGCAGTGGTCCCTGGGTGAGAAAACTGGAGCCCTGTGACCAGACTAATGACATACAATAGCAACAGCAATAAAAATCATGATAATCCTCAAGCCGGAGGATTCAGCTAGGTTCAAAGTCCTATGCAGATTAAGTCCAAAGCTCATCCATTCTAGCAAGGCAGTAGCTGAAGAGGTAGAGTTCAGAGTAATCATCACATGGCAGCTGCAGCTAGGGGATGCATCCAGGCCACAAGGACTGTAGAAGAAAATAACCTTAAGGGCGATAAGATAATGTTTTAATGACATCAGCATAGGCAAATCTTGTCCATCCAGTAGGTTACATGCAAGAGAGTGGTCCTGTGATAGAACAGTGGCAGGAATGGGATCTCATCCTGGTCTAGTATACCAGACTTTCACCCCCCTCCCTGTGGGAGTTACAGATGGGTCAATATATAGGGCTACAGGAGGTACATGCACTGGCCATAAAGATAAAACAAAACTTCCCCACAAGATGCTCTTACCTCCTGGACGTTTTGGGTACACCACCATGATCTTTGGGGGCCACTCTGCTGTTACTCCAGAAACACACAGGAAGCCAGCTTCCAGGCCTTTTCCCCAAGGTGCCAGAAGGGCCAGCCATCACTGGTCCATGTGTCAGAATGTCCAGGGCCATATCCATTCAACAGAGTCTCCAGAGTTTAATGCAGTTGAGGCTGGCAGCAGGATGTTTCTCTGCTGGCCATATCCTGGCTTCAGTAACTCTTCTTTGGTTTGCACATAGAGTTGTATAAGAGAGGCAGCAACGTGTGTTAGCATATCCACAGGGCTCAAAGCTCCTTTACGGGCTTCTCATGCAAACACTGTAGCACTGTCCATAAGCAAACTGCCCTGCCCCATAGACTATTGGTGTCCGACTTTAGGCCAGTTTTCAACAAACCGTTGTACCTCTTTATCATGCCTGCCCTGGTAGAGTTATATGGTACAAGAAACTTCCATTTTATTCCTAATTGCTAAACCCATCCTTGTAACACATGTCCAGTAAAGTGGGTGTCTTGATCGCTCTCAGTCACCTGCAGCCGGCCACAGACTACAAACAGACATTCTAGGCCCTCTTGATGGTTTACTGATCTGCACAACATGCAGAAAAAGCAATCAATAGTCTAGTAGCTGTGTCCACACAAGTCATGGCATACCGATATCTTTCTAATATGGGCAGAGGCCCAATATAGTCTATCTGCCACCTGACAAGGGGTATCGGCCCCCTTACTATTGCCCCATGTTGCTGTAGGGCTCGGTGTAAGTCCCTCTTAGAGTGTACAAGGCACTCCTTCTGGGCTTGGCTGACTTCTTCAAAGGTCAACGGCAAGCCCCACCATTGGGCTACATCCCATGTTGTCTTTTGCCCCATGTGCAACAAATGCTGATGTAGCCATTGGGGCACATTAGAGGCAGCCTTTCCTTCTAGCCAACATGCCTGGGCCAGTGTGTCTGCTCCATCATTCCCTGGGGATGCCAAAGACAAATGGCCAGTCAGATGATATACAGTAACAGTCTTAGGCTGACCACAGGCCCATAGGTCTTGCCAGAATTCTTGCCCCCAAAGGGGCTGGTAACCAACCATCAAATTGGCATGGTACCATGTTGGTAGCCACAGGGTCAAGCCCCGGTAAATGGCCCAGGTGTCAGTGCAGGCAACTATGACAGAAGGCTCCTGGGTGATCACAAGCCCTACTGCCCACAACTCAGCCCATTGGCTGCTCTTCCCCTCTCCATCCTCCATCCATATTGTCTCAGTATTAGGATGGAAAGCCACAGCTCTCCACTTCCGGGGGCTGCCCACGACTGGAGCTGTCTGTATACCAAGCATCTTCAGGTATAGGGGCTTTTCCCTCCTGATAAGGACTCTCGGCTTCCACTGGCTCAAAAGCAAGTTCTTTCTGCTTTCCACTGGTATAGGTCACTGGTCCCAGTAAGTGTTGGAGTTCTCCACTTAAGGGGCTAGTAGAAAGGGTGCTGCGCTGCTGTAAATATGTGCCACATTTGGCCAGTGTAGGCATCTGTGCCACGCCACTCCATGGCCTTTGGGTCCAGTCTTGCACCCACTCCATGATGGGATAGGTGGTTATTACGGTCCAAGCTGTTCCAGTGATGGACTCCGTAGCCAACAAGGTATGGTGCACAGCAGCCAGTTGCTTTTCTATCAAGGTGTACCAGACCTCTGCTCCTTTCCATAGTTGTGACCAGAATCCAATAGGTTGGTGTGTCCATTCAAGCTACTGCCAAAGACCCCATCTATAACCATCTTTGCTTATATGAACATCTAGATAGCAGGGCCTTGATGAGTCCATTACACTCAAGGCCTGCATGGCCTTGACTGTTCACTTAGCAGCAGTAAAGTCAGCTGTACATGTCTCATCCCAGTCCCACCTGATAACCTTTTGTACCAACTGGTATAAGGGCTTCAGAATTTGTGCCAGGTGCAGGATAAACACTCTCCAGTAGCCCCAAAGACTCAAAAACTCTTGTAATACTGCCACAGTGGTAGGGGTGGGGAAAGCCTGGACCTTGTCTGTGACTGCTTCAGGAACAACTTTAATTTTACCCGACCAGACAACCCCCAAGAATTTCACAGACAAACCAGGTCCCTGAAACTTGGTGCTGTTCACAGCCCATCCTTTTTCCTGTAGATATTTCAACAGTCTAGGAACTGCACCGTCTAAATCTGAAAAAGAATCAGATGTGAGCATAATATCATCAATGTAGTGATACAACCTCACTGTTTGTGGTTTCTTCCATGTGGCCAAGTCCTGGGCTATAAGTCTGTGACAGATGGTGGGATTGTGGAGGTATCCTTGTGGAAGGACAGTGAATGTCCACCCCCAGCCTTCCCACGTGAAGACAAACTTCCTGAATTTCCTGTGCTATATCAATAGAGAAGAAAGCATCAGCAAGGTCTATTACATAATGATTTGTTCCCAGCTCATGGCTGAGGGTGTCCAGAATGTCTGCTATAGAGGGGACAGCAGCATGCAAAGTGGGTGTAACTTTATTCAATTCCCTGTAGTCCACAGTCATATGCCAGGAGCCATCTGGATTTTTCACTGGCCACACTGGGGAATTAAAAGGACTATGAGTGGGCTTTATGATGCCCACCTTCTTCAACTGTTGTAAGTTTCTCCAATTTCCTCTTGCCCCTCCAGGCAATTATACTTAGTATTTGTCACCTGCTAAGGTACAGGCAGAGCTACAGGTGGATGCTTAGCATGTCCCCTCAGAAGTGCCTTTACCACACGTACCCTCAGTCTGAACTCACCTGCAGTGGTCTGTAACCACAGGCCAGGATATCTACCCCCAAAATATATTCAGGGATAGGAGAAATGTACACAGTATACTCCTTTGGGGGTAAACGCCCTATCCCCAATGGGATTTGGGCTTTTTTCATTCTAATTGCCTTACCCCCATAGCCATCTATTACAGCAAGGGTCCCAGGAAAACACTCAGGGTTGCCATAAATTAGAGAACAATCAGCTCCTGTGTCCACCAGCACCAGGAGACATTGTACATTCACAGGGGATCAATTAATTTGGTCCCCACCACATCCCCCAAGGTGGGGATCTTGACCCCACCCCCCAGTCGAACTGCGATTCCCAATCGTCCTGTGGGGCTCAGGGCTCAGGCAAATCCTGAGTACTATCCCCAGGAAGTTTTACAGGGACACAGGCTGGGTATGAGGCCTTGACTCTGGTTTCCATGTCCTGAACCTCAGTGGCTGGAACTGCTGCTCTGGCTTTAATTGGTGCCACAGTTCTAACAAGATTCTATTGAGCTTCCCATCAAGTTTTTCTTTCACTACCCCAGCCTTTATCAAATCAACTTACATCTGGGTCCTTGAGACCTTCACAGGGCCTTTTGCACCTCTCCTTTTAGTCTTAGCCCATACTTCCTTTCATGCCCTTATTGTCTCAACCTCCCCCAGATCTTCTAAAGTACAAGTAGTTGCCCTATGTGGGGGCAAGAGTAGTCACTAGGGACCCAAAGAGAGATGTGAGACCTGTATGCAGCACCAGATTTCTCATTCCTGCAGTGAACACCTCCTCATCAGGGCCCTGGGGTCCATATTATAGATGATATTTTTCATACCCAATTCCCACAGTACCTGTTGGAGCTCTGCATACATTTTCCAACTACTGGGTAAATATGGTAAATCACCCTGATTAGGCCAAACTACCCTGATGGCAGCTGTCATTCATCCTAGGAGTGTCTGATTCCCTGAGGCATGACAGGCATTTTGCAACTGCTGCCAGAAGGAAGGGTGAGTTATCAGGGAAGCCATTCTACTCATCTCAGTACCCGGCATAACAATGTTTTCCACCCCCATATCCCAGAGCCGTAAAAGCCATGTAGGCAGAGATTCTGATGGCTTCTGCCTATACCAAATGCTCATGTCTACCAGCTCATCCTGGGTATAGGAATGGAGCAAGGAGTGTTCCTTAACCTGGGGAGGGGGTGGCTCCTCCCATTGAGGAGCCCGTGGTGTTTCATTTTTATTAATTACAGCCATGTGGCCCTTTAAAACAGGGAGGATGGTACCTCGGGCGGGCAGTGGCCTCGGTAGCAGATTGGCTCATGTTCCCATCTCCTCTTCTCCTTCCAGCTTGTCCTCCATCTCTGGAGCTGAAGGCACTACTCTGTCCACCCCGTCCCTCATGGCCTCCTGCAATGAGACTTTTCCTGCTGCCTCCCCCCTTGCAGCTGCTAAGGAATCTTCCAGGAGTGTGACCTGTCTTTTCAATAACTCTCTCTTCCTTAATGGCATCCCATAGATTATCACTCAGCTCCTCCAAGCAATGCTGAAGTGTGTCTCTCTCCTGCCTAAGTCCCTCTCTCTTCTTGCTAACATTCTTTGATAATCCTCTCTTTTTCCTGTATAACATTTTCCACAATCTCGATGAAGAGACCCTACAATGCCAGCCGCTACATGGCCACTCAGGGCATCTAAGCAGCTTTCTATCTCACAGAGGGCTAATTCTGCATCTTCCAGTGTTTCCACCCTTCCCCAGTTCTGGGAAAGGCCCCATCCTTCTAGGAGGTACTTTACCCTAAACCAATTCCCCACTAGGTGCTCCCAAATTGGAAGCCCCACGGATGGGGGGACAATAACAGGGAAGCTGCACCTTCTGCTGCCGCATCCACTGGGGCCTCCCCACCATCCACGGGGGGGATCCGGGCATCTCCCCATTATCTCTAGGGGAAGCCCTCTCAAATGTTACACCCATTATGACAGATTTCAGGTTCAGAGGTCCTTCCAACTACCACCAGATGTAACTCTGGGGAAAGGAAATCCCGGGGCAAAACACCTCTATCAGTCAAAAGGAGAATTAAAGTTTAAAACCAGTTAATTGCTTTCAAACTGTGGTTGGAGGGCCATCTCTTTCCTGCTCTAGCAGAAGCAAGCAAAACCTCCCCCAAACCTCTCAGGTTCAGATAAGCCCTTGGTTGCCCAGGTAATTACCCACTGATATGGAGATGAACTACTGCTCTCCACCCCTTAGGAATACCTGTGATATGCAGATGAATTAAAGCCAGGCGAGATATTCTGGAAATATTACAATTTTATCCACACCTGTATACATGGGAGAGACCCAGAAAAACTGAGTAACTCCCTGAAATGGCTGCAGCCACCACCTTAAATACCATGTCCTGCTAAAGACAAAAGATGATGTTGGGGGTGGGGAGTCATTTAAAGGGGGTGACCAGGAAAAGCACAGTAATCACAGTATAGTTGTTATGCAGATTTGAGTCCATGCCTTCTCCTTTGAAAAAGAGTTTCTGCTGGTACAGAGAGAGACACCTTTACAAATGGAGATTCCCCTTATAAATGTAAAAGTCTGTTGCAAAAGGGTAATTTCTATTAGGTTTTCAGAGCTTTCCCTGCATCTGCTGTTTCTTAGAAAATAATCAACCTGAAATAAACCTTACGCCAAAGAGATGTGTTCTGGGGTGGCAAATTCTGCTTCCCTTCACCCTATGTTAACACTCCCCATGTTGTCTCTGAAATGCTATATATTTCTGTATTTATTTCTTTGTTATTGTTACCTCATTAGAATGTAAAGTCCATGAGAGCAGGAACATTGTCCATTTTATTCACTGCTGTATCTCCAAGGCCTAGGAGAGTAGCTTGCACAGAGATGGCACTCAATAATTTTGTTGACTGAAAGACTGAATGCGCTACCCATGTTCCTTCAGGTCTTTTCAGATGACATTCTTTGGACTAAGCACATATATTCTGAATTCCCAAACACTTTTTATGTTAAAAAGCTATTATTGCTTTTACAGGTGATGGATTTCAGAAAGTGGAAGTAGCAATGACAGGCTCGGGACTTCCTGTCCTACTACATTTTGGTCCAGGAAAGGTCCTTAATTTTGCACCATGTCTCATGGGTGGGCATTCAGAGCGTCTGTGTTTTATGCAAAATCAGCCCAAATCACACCCTGTGATCCAGTTTAAAAAAACTACACATTTTAAAATTGATCCTCAAAAGGGCAAGATTGATAAAGGATGTATCCAGGTAAGATGATTATTCCAGGTTTTCACATGCTTCAAATATTTTAAGGTTTACTAAAATGCCATGCAGAGGACTAAAAACTACATTTGTATCTCTTCTGTGGCCTAGTTAAGAATGTCTTTGTATTGGCACTCGTACAGTATCCATAATTATTTGTTAAGGGCCTTTCATGTGCTGGGAAAAGCATCTGACACTGTAGGGAATGTAAAGAAGTGTGATACACTTACTGCTTCTAAGGAATCACGTTTTTGACTGAGAGTATTTATTTGCATGTCAAGGAGACCAGGCCCCTAACTTTAAATATTCAGCATGAAGCCCTGGCCCTCCTTGCTGTGATTGCATGTGGGGATGGCTGGGTCCTGGAGCCTTCTAGGGCAGTGGCACCCAGGGGCCAAGGGTGGAATACTCCTGAGCCAGCAGCTGCCAAAGCAGCAAAAGGTGAAAAGAACGCAGGAGCCAGCCACTCACCCCAATCTCAGAGATGCAAGGGGAGTGCCAAATGCTGTGGGCCCCACTGCCACAGTGAAGGTTGGCCAAGCTGCGGAGCACATATGTGGCTGAAGTGGAGGTCTAATGCCATGGACAGAGGTAGCCCAGGTGCTGGCCCAGTGCCAGCTAACCCGAGAATGGAGAGAGGGGTTTGCAGTTTTGTTTCGAAGCACCTAGGCCTTGCCCTCCTGTGAGGTGAGATGGGCATGGGGAGAGCAGCCACTACAGTCTGAGTACTTGCTGAGGGGTGAATTTCTGAGCCTTATGCATGGGTGCAACCCTGCTCCCAACCCCCAACACACACACTCTGTACCGAGCTCTGCAGAGGCTGATGTGGAAGGTATCCTGCAGCCACTGATCACAGGCCTTGTGCATCTGGGGCACAGTGAGGACTGGTAGGCCAGTACCGGAGGTTTGTTATTAGATAGACCTGGTTCAGGTGGATAGGAGCCATCTGAGTGCTGGGAGTATGTCAGGTCTTGGCACAAGCTAAAGTGTCAGCATGGCACAGGTGCTTATACTCCTGGATTGACTCATACAAGCCCCACAACTGGCAGAGCAGGGACGCATCAGGCTGCTGCAGCCCCACCACCTCCTTGTGATGCCGGGGTTCTTGTTCACGAAGCCGAAGAATGAGCTTAGCAAACAGGCAAGGTAGGAGAGGCTTTTATTTAGAAATAAAATGATAGGACAGAGCTCCCGGCTCACGCCAGGAGGGGACAAGAGAGTCCGGTGTGCAGCGTTGTCTAGGGGTTTTATAGGCAGATTAGGATTTTTCGAGAACATGAAAAAAAGGTTAGGGGTGTAGATCTGCCACGTGTGTCTGAACACCCCGAATTAACTTAACACAAGGAATTCTGCCCCCCGGATTTCTCTCCAGAACACTTGCGTCCTGGTCTAGGGGCATATCAAAAGGCAGCCTGCCCAGCCCCCGAGGAGGGCTGAGGTATTGTTTGTTTGCTAAAGAGTAAGTTAAGAATTCTGCTTCCCAAACTTCCTGGATGTTAAAATGCAATCTTATCTTTAGGTGGAATCTTCCCTGCCTTTCACTATGTTGTTTACAGCTGGGTCTGCATGCTAAATTAGTTGCCCAGTTTGTCCTGGGCCTTTTAGCATGCTAAAGTGAATCTTACAAGTGATTAGCATAATAACAACATGGGGTACTCTTCTTTATCTGGGGAACACCCACTGATCTTACTGAAGAATGACCCTGGAGCTTAATGTTTAACACAGAGTTTTGGAAGGGGGTTTCCTTGCATGTAGTTACATTGCTCTGACTGCAAATATTCCGCCTTGCTTTTTCCGGAGGCCCTCCCTCCCCCTACTCTGACTACACCCACAGTCCCTGCCTCACTTGCAAGGTTTGGGCTCTGCGTGGGCGCGGCCGGGGAGTAGCAGGCTGGGCGCGCCTCAGGGGTCTCGAGCGGGCGAGCCTCGGGCAGCGTGGTTCAGCTCTTCGCGGCTGCAGCTGTGCTGACTGTAAACGCACTCCAGCTCGGACAGGAGCGGGATCCCCACTTGCCTCGGGAGCAGAGTGGCCAGGCTGCGTGCTGGCGGAGGAGGCTCTGCCTGGGAAGAATGTTTTAACCTACTAAGGAAGTGTAAGATACATACAAACAGGTATGGTTTAAGATGAATACAAAATCTGTTAAAAGGGACCTATAACAAGGTGATACAGGAACTCAGAGGATAGTGTGTTTACTTCCAGCCAGGTAGAGAGGTCTACTACAGGAACGTAGGATCACGGCCTTTAAAGTTGAGTAGAAATTTCAAATTTGAAAGGGATGTGAATAAGCTGGCTTACGCCTTGTACTGCTGGTGCAGAGCAGAGAAGTTGAACTCCGAGGCATACCTATAAGCACCTGGACAGCTTCTCTTTCTCTACTCAGTTAACTCTTTCCCAGACGCTGGAAAGGGGGGCTGGCTAACTATAGTTCACAGGCCACACGTGGCCTGCCCCCTGTTCTTTTAAGTACAGTGTTACTGGAACATAGCTGTTCTTATTTGTTCACCTATTGTCCATAGCTGCTTTCTTACAGAAGCAGAGTTGAATATTTGTGAGACATTTGTGTTGACCTTAGAAATAAAAGTTATTTTACCAGCAAAAATAGGTTTATTTGGGAATATCAGAGAATTGCAAAACCATGGGCTAGTCCAACTAACAAAGGAGAGAAATTTTATTTTATGGAGAAGGAGGAAGTTGGGAGAAGTTGTTTTGAAAATTCCATTGGAGAAAAGCAAGAGTCAGGTGATGTTGGTGACAGTTCCTCATTGGCTGAGTTGCTGGGGTAGTAGATTTCTTATAGGAGATGCCAATGCCCATCTTTCCCTGTTGAAACCTGGAATTGACGGTTCTTTCATGTTGAAGATTCTTCTGTTGGGCTCTGTACTACACGTCCAGTGGTAAGGCAGGAGGGCTCCCGCTTCTGGCCTTCTGACTTCATTTTTGTGAGGTTTCCCTTTTTTGATTGTCACAGTTATATGGCCCATAAAACCTAAAATATTTACTGTCTGGCAATTTACAGGAAAAGTTTGTTGAGCTTTGCTCCAAACAGTAGGAAACATGAATGCTTTTGGTTTTACCTCAGGTTCTAAAGTTATCTTTTCTCCACTGCATAGTGATATGGTTCATAAAGTTATTGATGGAAGCATTCTCCCAATTGCAATCAAGAACTATTGCTTACATGTTTAAATGCATGCAGCTTATGTTGATAACTATTCCTGCTTCCTTAGAATGACTCACTTCCCCACTCCCCAGTTTGGACAGATTTAATCAGTCTTCATACAATACCAACAAGTGTTATCCAGCATTATGAAAAACATTTTCTTTTTAACTGCTTCTGAGACTTGGACATTACTTTAGTCCAAGTTTCTTAAACCTACGAACATAATTCATTTTCTCCAGTAACTTGCACATCTTTCAAAACATCTCTGTTCGCTAATATCCTATTGTAATTTTTAACCCTCTATAATTCTGGATTTTTCTAGTGCTAATAACTTTCAAATTAATAAAAAGTGAACGTAGGAAATGTAGGGGACATTGGAGAACTGTGACTTCTACAGGCGGGTCAGTAGCTTCTGACTATTTAGAAGTGTGGTAAGATTATTCTTTTTTTAAAAGCAGCTTTATTGAAATCTTAAAACTCACAAATGTAAAGTGTATAATTCAATGGTACTGAGTAAATTCACAGAGCTGTGCAACTGTCAACACTATCGGATTGTAAAACATTCTCATCACCCCCAAAGGAAACCCCATGTCCATTAGCGGTCCCTTGCTCTTTTCCTTCCTCAAGCCCCAGCCCCTGGCAACCACTGATCTGCTTTCTATGTTTATAGGTTTCCCTTTTCTTGACATCACACATACATATGGGGACTTTGTGTCTGGTTTCTTTGATTTACCGTATTTTTCGGGTGCGTCAGTGTTGGAGTATGTATCCATAACTCATTCCTTTTTATGGCAAATTGTATTCCATTGTATGGATATACTACCTTTATCCATTTATCAGTTCATGGGCATTTAAGTTCTTCCCACCTTTTGGCTATTATGAATAATGCTGCTATAAACATTCACCTTCACTACAAGTTTTTTGTGTGGACAGGTTTTCTAATGTATGTATGTATTATTTTTTTTACTATAGGAACAAAGTATGTAATTAAGCAAAAGGAAACATTAGAGCTTTTAATATAAAGTGCCCTGAAGGGGTGTGATAGTAAATATACAGTTTATATTTGCCTCTTACTTCCCCAATTTTATCCTTGACATTTCTTTTTCTCAGCTTTATTGAGGCATAATTGACAAATAGGAATTATATATATTTAAGGTATACAGCTCAATGTTTGATTTATATATATATACATTGTAAAATAATCACCACACTCAAGCTAATTAACATATTCATCACCTCACATCATTATGATTTTTTTAATGGTGAGAACACTTTTAAGATCTACCCTTTTAGCAAATTTCAATGTACTATTGTTAACTACAGTCATCATGTTTTGCATCTCCAAAACTTACTCATCTTGCATAACTGAAACTTTGTGCTCTTTAACCAAACTCTCCCTTTTCCCCCCACCAGCAGCCACCATTCTTTCTCCTTCTGTGAGTTTGACTATTTTATATTCTGCATAATCTAATTGATTCCATGTTAGTAAGATCATGCTGTATTTATCTTTCTGTGTCTGGTTCATTTCACTAAGCATAACATCTTCTAGGTTCATCCATGTTCCAAATGGCAACATTCCCTTCTTTTTTAAGGCTAAATAATATTCCATTATTCTCCTGATGTGGATATCCAATTTTTTAACATCATTTGTTAGAGAGCTCATTCTTTCCTTATTGTATGCTGTTGGCACTCTTTTTGCACCAGTTGACTGTAAATGCATGGATTGATTTCCAGGCTCTCTATTCTGTTCTATTTGTTTACATGTCTTTTTAAACATCAGTATCATACTGTTTTGATAACTTTAGGTTTATAATATAGTTTGAAGTCAGGAAGTATTATGCCTCTAGCTTTACTCTTGCTCAGAATGCATTGGCTATTCAGGATCTTTTACAAAATAAGAACAGAAAGAATAAAATACTTAAGAATAAATTTAAAGAGGTGAAAGATATGCACCAAAAATTATAAAACACTGATGAAGGAAATTAAAGAAGACAGATAAATGCAAAGAAATACTGTGTTCATAGATTTAGGAGAATTAATATTTTTAAATTTCCCTACTACCAAAAATAATCTATAGGTTTATTGTAATCCCTATAGAAATCCCAATGGTATTCTTTACAGAAATGGAAAAAAAATCCAAACATTCATATGGACCAGACTTCAGTACTGTTTAATATGTATAACTAGGACTGGAATTATTGAGTTATATAATAACTCTGTGTTTTACTTTTTGGGAACTGATCATACTGTTTTCCAAAGGAATAATTAAGACAAAAGCAGTAATACATGAAATAGAGAATCAAAACCATACATCAAAAACAATAGAGAAAAATCAACAAATCTGAAACTATGTCTTTGAAATGTCCTTTCCTTATGTTCACTTTGGGTTTGTTTTGCTCTTTTTTCTATTTTGTAAGGTGGAAGTTAAGGTTTTGATTTTTCTTTTTTTTTAATATGGGTGCTTATAGCTGTAAAGTTATTTATAAACACTGCTTTGTTGCATTCCATAAATTGTGATACCTTGTGGTTTAGTTTTTCTTTATCTCAAAGTAGTTTCTAATTTTCCCTGAGATTTCTTTGACCTATTGGTTACTTGTGAGCATATTGTTTAATTTCTACATATTTGTGAGTTTCCCACATTTCCTTCTCATTATTTGTTCTTTTTAACAATTTCTGTATTTTATGGCTATTCTCTATTTTGTAAGATTTTTTTTTCATACTTTATTTTTATTGAGGTGTAATTGCCTGTAACATTATAGTTGTTTCAGGTGTACAATGTAATGGTTCAGTATTTGTATATATTGCAAAATAATAGCAATAAGTCTAGTTAACATCTATCACCATACATAGTTACAAATTTTTCTTCTTATGATGAGAAGTTTTAAGATTTATTCTCTTAAGAGCAGCTTTCTGATGTGTGATAGAGTATTATTAACTATAGTCACCATGATGTACATTATATTCCTAGAACTTATTTTATAACTGGCAATATGTACCTTTTGACCATTTTCACACATTTCACCTCACTCCCAACCCCTCACCTTTGGCAACCACCAATATGTTCTCTGTATCTATGAGCTTGTTTTTGTTTTTTCAGTTTCTACATATAAGTGAAATCAAACAATATTTGCCTTTCTGTCTTTCTGTCTCTGACTTATTTATTCACTTAGCATAGTGCCTTCAAGGTACATCTGTTGTTACAGATGGCAAGATTTCCTTTTTTTTAAATGGCTGAATAATATTCTAGTGTGTGTGTGTGTGTGTGTGTGTGTGTGTGTGTGTGTGTGTGTGTG
>JAQQAC010016209.1:28788640-28828245 GCA_029783875.1 Phataginus tricuspis
TGTGTGTGTGTGTGTGTGTGTGTGTGTGTGTGTGTGTGTGTGTGTGTATGTGTGTGATATATATATATCACATTTTCTTTATCCATTCACCCACTGATGGGTACTTAGGTTGTTCCCATGTCTTGGCTGTTGTAAATAGTACTGCAGTAACATTGGAGTGCATATATCTTTTCAAGTTAGTGTTTTAATTTTCTTAAAATAAATACCCAGAAGTGGAATTGCTGCATCATATGGTAGTTCTGTTTTTAATTTTTTTGAGGAACTTCCATACTGTTTTCCATAGTGGCTGCACCAATTAACATTTTCAACGGTAGTGCACAAGGATTCCCTTTTCTCCCCATCCTCACCAACACTTGTTCTTTTCATTTTGATAATAGCCATTCTAACAAGTGTGAGGTGTTATGTCATTTTGGTTTTGATTTGTATTTTCCTTGATGGTTGGTTGTGTTGAGTATCTTTTCATGTGTCTGTTGACCATCTGTATGTCTTCTTTGGAGAAATGTCCATTCAGGTCCTCTGCCCAGTTTTTAATTGGATTTTTTTTTTTTTTGCTTATGAGTCCTTTATATATTTTGGATATTAGCTCCTTATCATATATATTATTTGCAAATATTTTTTCCCATTCTGTAGGTTGCCTTTTCATTTTGTTGAGGTTTCCTTTGCTCTGTAGAAGCATTTTAATTTGATGTGGCCCCAGTTACTTATGTTTACTTTTGTTGCCTTTGCTTTTGGTGTCTTCCTTTAATTCTTAGACATGTTTTCCTTTAGCCTTTGAACATATTTATAATAGTCAACTTATCATCTTTGTTAAGTCCAACCTTTGTGTTTCCTCAGGCACAGTTTCTTTTTACTGCATCTTTCCTGTATATTTGCCATACTTTTCTACTTCTTTGAGTGTCCCCTAATTTTTTGTTGAAAACTGGGCATTTTAAGTGATATAATTTGTCAACTCTGGAAATCAGATAGCCACCAGGATTTATTGTCATTTCTGTTTTTTGTTGTTTTGTTTATTTAGTGACTGTTCAGGCTAATTCTGTAAAGGTTGTTTTCTTTGTTGTGTGCAGCCAATCAGGTGTCTGCTCAGTTAATTTAGTGGTCAGCTAATGACTGGGCAGAGATTCTCTTAAATTCCTTGAATCAGTAAGTCTCAGAGCCTTTGCTGAGAGCCTCTGTGTAAGTGTATTGGGTGAAGCATGTCTTTAGTGTTCTGTCAGGTAGTTTACAACTCTATCTGGTCTTCAGTTCCTTTTTGTACAGAGTCTCAAAGTCAGGCAGAGATAGGAAATTATTGCTTTGTCAAATCTTCCCTGGGTATATAAACTGTCCTGCACCTGTGTGTGGTAATCTAGATTTGCAGGAATATGTGAGAGCTTTTAAATAGCCTCCGAATATTTTGGGTTCGTTCCTTCCTCTCTCCCTCCCTCCTCTTACTATGCCTTAAATGGTAATGCTACTTCAGGTTGCTGGGATGTTTTACAATTGCCAAATATTTTTTGGGGGGGGTGGCAAAACCCTGGGGAGACAGCTGTTCATACAGAATGAGTTCTGAATCAGGTCAGTTAAAGACATGCTCATATAATAGGCTTTTTAGCTAGCTCCCAGATAGGACATATAGGGACAGTTCTCTGAGGATGGGGTTTTTGGAGAGCTCCAAAGCCATTCTCCCTCAATAGCAGCTAGGATGATAGTTTTCACAGCTACCATGGTTGCAAGGCTGTTGTTTTTCAAAGAGAGCACAAAGCCTGTCATTCTTTCAGAGATTCAGCCATTTTTTCTTGAGTACTCCTTGGATTTTTGCAAGCTTTTTGGTAGTTTTAAAATACCTGCAAAGTTGATTTCAACAATTTTTCCAGTGGTCTCTTTCTGTTTGTGGAGGAGTACATTTGTAGAGGTCCTCAATCTGCCACTCTGGAAGTGCTTCAGCACCATTGTTCTTGTTTTTTTCTTAAATAATTTTCCAATAATATGTATCTTAAAGGTTTGTCAATACTGTATATGATATTTCCAGATGCTTTCATATCATGGTCATGAACAAGCTTTCCTTAAAATTTTAGAAACAATTTTTTTGGATTTGTTTTTATTTTTTCCTAACAGTACAATATGGTCTTAATCCATTTGGGCTGCTATAACAAAATACCATAGACTGCATAGTTTATAAACAACAGAGATTTAGCTTTCATAGCTCGGGAGGCTGGGCATCCCAGATCAGGGTGCTAGCATGGTGAGATGAGGGCCTTCTTGGTTGCACACTTCTCCTTGTATTCACACATGGTGGAAGGACCTAGGGAGCTCTGTGGGGCCTCTTTTATGAGAGCACTAATCCCATAACCTAATCACCTCCCAAAGGACCCATCTCCTAATTACAAAACTTTGGGCACTAGGTTTAAACATAAGAGTTTTAGGGGCTCACAAACATTCAGCCTGTGGCAGTTGATTACTTTTCTTCTTTTATTTTTCAGAATGTGATATGTTCATTTGTTCCACATCAAGGTGGAGTCTTTAAAGTGAAGCAATTTATAGACATTATTGGTCCAGTAGTGGATGAAAATTTGCAGTCTTTATCACTGAAACCTTTTCACCAAGTATATTTAGATTTCAATAGTGTCTGCAAACCTTCCACCAAGAAAGTTGTGATGAAAATTAATCCTGGTAAGCTAATGTGGACACTAACCTTTTTTAAAAGAGTTAATACAGGATTATCTTAATATACTAATTGTTTAGCTATATATTTCAAATGTGGTCTTTTCTTGTGGTTCCTAGCTTTTGCATGAATCAAAATCACCAGAAGGCCTGTTTAGATAGGTATCGCTGGCCTGCATCCCAGCATTGATTACTAAGTAGATCTCTGTTGAAGCCCAAAGATTTGCATGTTCCCTGTAGGTGCTGATGCTGCTATTTTAAGAATTACATTTTAAATAGTACTGGTTTAGTAATCTATAACATTTATTAAATATTTTAAAGGTTTTTATATTTTATTCTTCTACTTTTTTGTTCATCTGTAATATAAATTGTTTTTGACAATTCCATGGATTTTCTTGCTGCTATTTCATCTAATTCTCAATTATCTTTTATATATTGATCCATATGAAATTGCTTATATTCATTTCTCTTTAACCTATAAAAATGTGTTACAGTATGGGCCAACCCAATCCTTTCAGTTACTATGTTTTATTTTTTTATGCATGCATTATTTTGTTAAATTGGTTTATATAAATCTACTTATTAACTGAATTATTCATATTTTCTGAATATGTTTTTGTTTAGAGACTTAGCTTTATGTTAGAACCTATGATTAGTGTATTAATTAATTGACAGATATTATTTGGAAAGCTAAAACTAAAAAAATGACATTTAAACTTAATATCCAATTTTATAAAAGGTATATCCCCTTTGGTCAGTAATCCTGCTGGACAGTTTGTGGCCAAAGACTTGACAAAATACAAGGACTGTGCACCTGTTGCCATGCTTCAGTCAACCCTTACATGCATTCACAATCATCGCTCAAGTAAAGAGTCGAAGGATGTGCTGATAGCCTTTCCCAATGACCGAATTGTAAGTATCAGGTCTGGAGAGCAGAATAAACATTTCAGGTATCATGCTACATTAAAAAGACAAAATGACCAAGATGATATGCAGATGACTTACCAGTTCCCATTGTAACAAACTAATGATTGTAACAATAATAATAATAGTAATACTTTTTTCTTTTCTTTTTTTTTTTTTTACATTGGAGGAGATAGTTGTTGGATGGTACTATATTTGCTTTATCTAACCTCTCATCACCTCTACTGTACTTTCCAGGAAGTGAATAGTTTACCAGATGATTCTTAAAATATGCTGTTGACAAGTATAGAATAATACTAAAAATAATCGCTTTTGGAAATGTATCAAGTCTTCAGAGTAGTCATGTTATGGCTGAGAGTTTGAATTTATCTAAGATTTAAAAAGAAGACTTTAAAATTGTGAAAAATGAAAAACTAATCATCCTTTTCAATGATGTCATCATTGTCATCATCATTATCTTCATCATCGTTGTTTGATCCCCTCCAAGTCATATTTCCTATAACCTTCCCCAAATTGAACTAAAACCTCCCCAATTAGGATCATAAGTGATGAAAACCTCAATTTAAGCTTACTGAAACTTACCAAAGAAATAACTATATTACCCGTGCTTAGTGAGAAGAAACCCAGGCATCCTGACAGATCTTTATCTGGGCCATTACATCAGAAACTGAGACTGAAATGGGTATTTTTTCTGCCTGCTTGTTTCTCTACCTCGGCTATCTAAACTTGATAATGTCCCTGAGCCTTCTCTATTTGTCTTTTACCTTTGGTGAGTCATTAAGCTCATTGAACTTTACAGCCATTTTCTTGCAATACCATTTGATTTTTGGACCATAATTGTTTTGTTTTCCACAATTGGAAAATTCTGGGTTTTTATATAGTCCATTTTATATAGTTTATTATTTTATTTTATAGATTCCATCCACAACTCTTTTTATTTGACAAATACCATAAACCACAGAAGTGTAAAAATCACTCTGATTCCATTTAAAATAATTATACAGTATAAAAAATGCAAACCCATCCCTCGCTCTGGCTCATTGCACTCTATCCCACCCTGCAGACGTAGCTGCTGGAAACAGTTTTTTATGTATCTTATTCATTCATTTCCTATGCTTATACAAATAATCTATATACAGATATAATGTATTAATTTAATATTAACATTTTCTTTCTGTCTAAATCAATATTAATCATACGGTCTAAAAATGCCAGAACTTTTTTGCAGAAGGCTAAGAATTTCCTGTTTATCCCATGGAAGTAATTATTTTCCTCAATTTACTTATTTCCTTACTCATAGAAATACAAAATGGAGCCCAGTTATTTTCTGGCTAGCAATTAGTAACTTTAAGTATGAAATTTTACAGTGTATTAAATTTTCTATAACAATAGTTGCTACTTTGTTTTTTAACACATTTTACCTTTTCAGTTTCTGAGAAGAAAATGAAGAAAATAAGTTAGGAATTTTTGTTTAGCTTTTATTTACTACAGTTATATCCTGTGCTTAGAACAGTGTCAGCCATGTAGTAAACACTCAGTAAATATATATTTTAATAAATGTGGGAAAATGTTTTATTTTCTTAATAATTTTTGTCCCTTGTAGTTTGCACATTAGAAAAACAGTGACTTACTGAAAGCTGCAGAGGTATTTCTTGGAGTTTATTTTTTAAGAAATTGATAAGCATTTAGATGTATCAGTAGTCAGCTCTTTCTCACTTCAAGCATTTACTACTTCTTTCCAACTCTCTCCTTTTCTCCTTGTTACTGAGATATGGATTTAAGATACAGGAATTTCTTCTTGGTTCTAAAGGTGATTAAGGTTCCCAGAGCCAAGGGAAATTTAAATATTAATAATTTATCTTTGAATAACAAAACATCTGTTTCTCTCTTATTGCCTCACTGTCTTACAGACTTTAACTCAGTTGAAGCTGTCTTATTGTAACTATTAAGGAATTGTTAAAGACAGGGAGAAATATTAGATTGAACTTCATTTGATTATATGATTAATGGGTTTATACTTATGAGTTAATTACTGAGGGTGATTATCGTAATGACTGATAAAATTTGCTGAGAATTGAGGTAGACCAAGGGTAGATGTGAATAAATTGTCCTTTCTGTTTTTGTGCAAAATAAATGGTGGGTGAAAGGAAGAACATGAACCCTGTTGAGTGAATATGAGATATAAAGTTATTTGCAGTTCTTTCATAGATTGTTTCTCTGTATAGATTTATTGTTGATGGTTATTTCATAAACTCTGAGATATTAAGAATGTAGCGTGGTTAGCAAATGGATTCTATTTTTTTCTCTAACTTTAATCACAATAATCTAAAAGTAGCTAACTCTTAGGAAACATTAATCAGATTCAGATCTAGTCCCATCTGTAATCTAGAATTGTCCAAATTGCCTATTTGACTAATTCTTTAAGTGGGTTTAGGGTGGGTGACATTATATCCCAGTGACCTTAGATATTTTTTCTAATTAGGTTGAGAAAAAAATTAGATACCATTCTAGTTCTACATTTAATCATGTTCTGAGATGTAATAGGATATGAGGGAAAGGACTAGAATCTCTCCTATTCACCATTCTATGTCCAACCTTTGGTATTGGAGGAACTCAATAAATACTGATTGAATAAATGCATATGTGCATAAATATTAACATAACTTGCTCATATTGTAGGACAATTTTCACAAAGATTCCAAGATACAACTATGTGGATCCTGATTTTGCATATACTGAATTTGAAAGAGTAGAAAAGAAAGCACATGACAACTATTATGCAAGATACATTGAACATTCAAGAAACATGCGCCTACAGAAACAAGTGGAGAGGTAAAGTTTACTTCCTCAGAAAGTATGAAACAGGCCATGGTGCCTATAGAGCCTTTCTTTAACTCTTCAGTTTCTTTTTTGTGATTTAAATGACTTTTTCATATATACAAATAGCAGAACATTAAACTAGTTTGACTGCAGTTATTTCCTTTCTTACTTTTGATTTGTGATGTCTTGGGTGGGTTTCTCCAGAAGCAGATCCTGAGAGAGGGATTTGAGCACGTGTGATTTTTGGAGAGTGTTCTTTTAGGTGATTGGAAGGTCATCTTTAAGATGAAGGAAGCAGGATAGAGCAGGGGAAGGAACTGAGAAATGATGGGTTGCAAGTAAAGCTGACACTGAGCCTGATGCCTAGAGTCTCTTGAACATAAATTATATCACATAGTTCCTGCCTTGAGCCAACAGGGCTTGTTTTTTGTGCTCCTTCTCAGTTATTGATTATGAGCTGTCCGTGGTGGGGGTGGGGTGGGCATAACTCGTTGCGGAGGTGTTTGAGAATGGGGTCTCCTGAGCAGAGGGAGGTTTTATGCAGATTAATGCATCAGTCTGTTTAAATGGATCTGAGGGGGAATCTGTAGCATGTGCCTTAGGGAATCTTTGGATTTGCTGATGAGTTTTCTAAAAGACTTGGCCTAATTTCATTATTACAATTTCAATAGGGCATACATATATTCATATAATGATACAGACATAGGATTACAGCCAGGATCAGGTATAAAGTCACCCTCACTCTCAGAAACAGAAATAGAAGCGCAGTTACCTTCAGCAATGTGTCAGATCAGACCTAACCAAATGCTGAGTACCAAGAAGATGTCATCCAAGGAGACAACGTCTCTGAGAAGAAAGGCATGTGCAATATTTTACTTTTAATTATACCATGACAATTCAAATATCGTTTGCTAATATTGAACAGTTAATTTTGGACTAATGTGAGTTGATTTTTTTTCATAGGTTCTCAAAGGACTTAAGTCAGGCCCATCCACACCCCATGAAAAACATGATTGTAGCTTAATTTTGACACCAAAGCAAATTCATCAAGTAATCATTGGTAAGAATTGGTAAAAATCTGCTAAAGTCTTTGTTTTTTTAACACATTTATTGAAGTGTAATTTATATTCCATAAATTCAGCAGTTAAAAATATGCAAGTCAATCAATTTTAGTATATTTACCGGAATATGCAACCATCTCACACTTCAATTTTAGAGTGCTGTCATTGCCCTCATGACCATATGTGGTCACCTCCTGTTCCCACCCTTAGCCCCAGGCAGCTGTTAATCAATTTTCTCTCTCTGTAGATTTGCCTGTTCTGAACATTTCATATAAAAAGAATCGTACAATATGTGGTCTCTCTCTTATATTGCTGCTTTTACTTAGCATGTTTTTAAGGTTCATCCAGGTGGTAGTAGTTATAAATATTCTGTTCCTTTTTATATCTGAATAGTATCTGATTTTTTGGGACTAGCACATTTTGTTTATCTATTTACCAATTGATGGACACTGAGCTATGTTCAGTTTGAAGCTATTCTGAATAATGTTGCTATAAACATTTACATTTTATTCTTTGAGGGAACATACCTTTTCATTTCTTCTGGTTGGATTCCTAGGAGTGGAATTGCTGAGTTGTACTGTAAATTTACATCTAACTTTTGAAGAAACCGCCTAAAATTTTCCAGCATGACTGTACCAAGTTAAAACCCCACAAACAGTGTGTGGGGTTTACAATTTCTCCATATTCTCACCAGCAATTGTTTTTTTCTGTCTTTTTGATTATAGCCTTCCTAGTGGGTGTGAAACATTTTCATTGTGGTTTGGGTTTGCATTTCCCTAGTGAGTAAGATGTATATATTGTCATGTATTCACTTAGATGTCTATTTAAATCATGTATCTTCTTTGGAGAAATGTCTTTAAAATTCTTTTGCCCAATTTTTAATTTGAACATTTGCTTTCTTATTGCAGATTTGTAAAAATTGTTTATATATTTTGGATATAAGTACTTTAACAGATACATGATTTTCAAATATTTTCTCTAAGTCCATTTTTTCATTTTCTTAATAGTATTGTTTAAAGCACAAAAGTTTTTAATTTAAATGAAATTGAATTTATCAAATTTTTTTCTTTTATAAGTCATGCTTTAGATATCATGCCCAAGAAATCTTTAGCTAACTCAAGATCACAGATATTTTCTTCTGTTCTAAAATTTGTGTAATTTTAGATCTTATATTTAGGACTACAGTTCCTTTTGAGTTAATTTTTATTTATGGTTTGAGTTAAGAGCCTAAATTCATATTGTTGTATGTGGATATTCAGTTGGCCCAGCACCATTGTTGAAAATACTATTATTCCTCCTTGAATTTCCTTGGCACCTTTGTAGAAAATCAATTGACCATGTCTGTCAGGATTTATTTCTGGTCTCTCAATTCCATTCTGTTGATCTGTATGTCTGTCTTTAAAACAGTTGTACAATCTCTTTGACACTGTAGCTTTATAGTAACTTTTGAAATCAGTAAGCGTAAATCCTCCTAATTTGCTCTTCTTTTTTTTTTTAAAAGAAATTTCTTTATTTAAAACTGCATTTTTTTTTTCTGTGAAACTTCAAGTTTACAAGTGAGGAGAGAACTGCCCCTGACCCGTGCCTCCCGCCCCCCACTCATCATGCTCCCAACCTGCCCCCGAGTCCTGCTTGGGTCTTTGATGAGAGGGGTTCCTCACTATGACAGTCTTTATAAAATCCTGAGGATGTTTGAGGGGTTCAGATGGTCGGGTTCAGGGCCAAGGACGGGACAGTGATAGTTTTACTTTCTCCCATACCTGGCTTTTTGCAACCTTCCTCCTGTTCCAACCCTCTTTATTTTGGGCTGAGGGGGAAAAAAAAGACATCTCCTTTCTGGGGAAATGAGGGAGATACATACACAAGCACCCCAACCCATATTTAACATATTTGGCAATAACCCTGTCCCTGTTCTTCCCCCCCAATCTGCAAATAGTAGTTTTAATAAAAAAGATTTAAAAGACATGTCACTCACAGGGGAAGGTGGCATTTTCCTCAAAATAGTACTAAGTCCAGCCCTGCCCAAGGGTTGTGGGAAGAGGGGGATAGGCCAGCAGAGCAAAGCCCCTGACTGCCTCCCTACCAGGTGCAGCAGCAAGATGCCTGCAGAAACAAAGAATGTCTAAATGGTTTTCTGGGGACAGGCCTGGTGTCCTGCTAAATGTACTTCCTGATGAACAGGACTGGAGCCAGGTGGGCCTCTTTGCCAGTTCTATTTGCTCTTTGTCTTAGCATGACCCCTTTGGCTATCACCCCTAATATGGGAAAGCAAGAAATTAAGAAAAAAAATCAACATATTTATAAAGACATGTACTTCTCCAAACTAAATAAAAAATTAAGGACCAACAACAGCAACAACAACAACAAAAAAATACAGATGGATCCCATGGTTACTTTTTCTTTCCTTAGAAAAAAAAAAAGTTTAACACCAAAGCCCAGTCAACAATTCCCTAAAGTAGCAGAAACTCCCTCCGAGGTAGATATGTGAGTCAGCCACTCTCGTCCACCGAGTGATTCTATTGATTTAAGATGAGCTGCGTATGAGGTAATAAAGCCTTCTGGAGGGGGGTGTGGAGGCGCAGGGGGCGTGGCCAGTGTCCTCTGTCCAGAAGTTGTGTCCCCATTTTTGGCATCTCTGGGCAGGGTGCGTATCTCCACAGATCCCAGAGCAGATAAGTCGGGTGAGGGAGGGAGAGTGGGGGATCCCATAGAGAGAGAGAGACAGAGACAGAGTAGCTGTATGTATATGTGAGAAAGAATAGAGAGGAAGGGATCTGAAAAATAGGATTCTGGGTTTGTGTATTTCTGTGTAAGAAGAGAAAGGGGGAGAGGAAAAAAACACTAAAACGGAAAAAGGGGAAGACAGACTCCAGTCTCCCCTTAGGGGATCCCATTCTCCCTGCCATGTAGTCAGCACCCCGGCACTGAGAGAGTCTGGCCGGAGAAGGAATGACCCCATTTGCCTTTCTCTGTCTTGTGCTTCTCCTTTGGGGTTTGTTCTCTGGATGCCTGTATCCTCTTAAAAAGTTGCCTTGTGAGCCCCCACTCCTGTGGCCCTGAGGGGCGAGATCTGTTGGAAGTGTCAGAGTGAACACTCCCTGGTCCCTCTGTTGGGGATGTCACCGAGGATGGGGTCACAGCCTCCTGCCAGCCACCATTTGCCCTCATTTCCCGAGGACTGTACCTCTGGTTTCCTCCAAGGTTATCCCCATAGCCCCCTGGCCCCATTGAGTGTCGGAGTGATTCTACCTGGGAAGCAGAATAGGAATCTCTGTTGAGCCCGGGCATCTCCAGAAACATGTCTCTGGATCCTGAGAGATTGAAAGAGCCACCAGAGCCTGCGGAGGAAGGGGGTGTTGGGGAGCTGGTGCGGCTGTGGCCCCCCTGGGTAACTGACATAGCAGTCTTGACAGCATAGATGTTTGCCTCCTTTTGGAACTTTCCAATATTTTTCTTATAGTGAATCCACTTGTTGCCAAACCAGTTGGAGACCTGAGAGACGGTGATTCCACCCTTCTTGGCAAGCTCCTCCTTAGCCTCCTCACTAGGATACGGGTTACTCAGGTGGGAGTAGAAATACTCATTTAGGACCTCGGTGGCCTGTTTGCTGAAGTTCCGGCGTTTTGTTCTGGCATCCAGGAAGTGGGAACTCAGGATCATGACAGCCTCGCAGATGCTCTGCTTGAGCTGCATCTGGATGGCGCTGAACTTTCGATGGATATTGCTCACCATGCGCTCCATCTCCTTGGTTGTCATGGGCCACGTGCGGCTCTGCTCCCTTTGCAGGTTCATGACGTGGGTCATGAACTCGTTACATGCCTGCTCATACTTCTCCAGATCTGGGCAAGTTTGCTGCAGTAGTCCGAGTGCTCGATGGAGTCGTCTGCATACACTGCCCCCCCGCGAGGCTGCAGCAGCTGCCTCTGAGCCGCCCCTCTTCTCAGGCCCAGCCACACCCTCTTCCAGAAGCATGTTGTCCAAGCGCATCAGCTGTGAGTCCACAGGCTCCTCCTCTTGGGAGCTTCAGATGCTGAGGCCTGTTTTCTCCTTGATTTCACACAGGACACTAAAGAGAGCAGGCTTCATTCGGTGGCAGTTTAGGGCGTGTTTCTTGGCCTGGTCCAGGCTCTGATGGGTGATGGTCATTATCTGCTTCAGAATGTCCCTGATATCTTTCTTCCCTCGGCCTCCCGGGACCCCCTCACTACCCCTACCCGGGTCTCCACCACAGGGAGGCTTGCCAGAGCCCCCAGGCTCCCCACCCGCCTGGAGGGGGCGGCCCCAGCAGCCACTGGTACACAGTTGGGGGGGTGCCCTGAGTTCCCCTCTGCTCCGCTCCTCCCCCCAACTGGTTACTTCCCCCTGAAACTCACCAGGGCCACTGCTCCCTCTGCCCCAACCCCCGCCTGTCTCCCCCTGTCCTGGCTCCCCCAGGGGTTCACCCTGGCCCTGACGGGAGACCTGGGGTACCTGCTGGGCCCCCACAGGAGACCCAGCCCCTGGCGGTTGAGAAAATGGAGCCAGAAAGAGAGAGAGAGACAGGAGGCCCAAGTGGGGGTGTGTGTGAGAGAGAGGGAGGAGGGAGAAGTGGGGGGTGCTCTTCTGGATATAAACAGGATCTTACTACGACCCACTTTTTCTGTCCTGTTCCTGGATCTCTGTTGCTTGCCCCACCCAATATTAAAACCTCAGGTCATGATGTTAACCTTCCCATTGAGATCATTATTATTCGATAACACCCCTAGGCATGAGTTAGGAAATAAGTACCAACTTTAATTTTGGAGAGGTGTTTCACAGTGTCCCTCCTTACATCATTTTCACCAAGCCTATTAAGGGGTGATTACAGGTAAAGAAATAGCAGTTATACTGGTCTGAAGAGGGAGTTCGCTATTCATTCTAGGCAGGGTTTATGTGGCTTGAGGGAGATGTGGGCAGAAGATTATTAATTGGTATAGATGTGGTGATTCTGCCTCAAGGACTGTGTTTCAGCACAGAAAGCACCAAATACTAATTCTGATATTATCCGGACTAAAAGTAATGTCCAGAAAGTTGCAAAGGCAGAGGCAAAGTAGTAGGAAGTGATTAAATAACTGGGTTGTAGTGGTTTGTTATGGCTGGTCAGTGTGGATGAGGCTCGGATCGGTGAGGCCTATGGGAAATGCCTAAAGCAGGATTCTGGCTCTGGGGAAAGGGGATGGCACAGACTGGTAAAGGAAGTTGGAATAACCCACCTTTCACTGAGATGCTGAATGTAAAATAGGACTCAGTGCCCTAAGAGCACTGCAACTAAACCTCACCACCACACAGTGGCACTGAGGCCCTTGGGCATTACAGTCTGGGAACCTCATTAATTAGTTCGTTGCTTGTCTGGGGTTATGTATGCAGTTCAGGTCAGACATCATTTCCTGTGCCTCTAATTTGTGCCAGGCATGTGATAGGTACTGGGCTTTATAGCCTTGGGAACTTACCTTTCATTATTAGGTGGTAAATGCTCTGTGTCTTCCAAATTGGTGACTATCAGAAAAGCAAATCTATACAAATATAAAAAGACCAAAATTAGAAAACAGTGACTGTTTTGTCTTCTACAGCTCCACCACCAACTTTTCTCCCTTCTTTACCTGATATCCTGGGTGTTTTTATGATGGCATTCTTGGGACAGGGCCCTTGTGTGAGTTTACAAGGTCAGCAACTCCAATGGCGGGAATTTTGGATAAGTTCGAGGGGGCAGTTTATGAACTGGGTAGGAGCATCCCTTTCACTTTTACACCATAACGGTGCTTTTTGAACTTCTGCACAGAATAGGGACTGGTACTACCAAAGGAGATTATAGTTTCAGAAAATTTTGCTCTGTATTGATATATTTTTTTAAAGTGATTGTCAAGAGACACAATAGAGCATTTGGAGGTCAATTGACTCAATTAGTGAAAACTGTTAAAGGAGTCTGAGTTATACTGGAGGCTGTGCAAAGTATTTGCTTCATCAGCATATGTTCAGTCATTTTGGTTTTAAGCTACTATTTATTGATACATAGTATAAGTCAGGCATTGTGGTGAAAAATTTACAAATGTGATCTCATTGAATCCTTTAAATGAAGTAAACAACTTATGAGGTAACTGCTTTTATTTCCCTTTTAGAGATGAGTAAAGTGAAGCTGAGAGAGGTGAAACACCTTGATCAATTTGATGAAATATTTAATGGAAAAGAGTGGATTTGAATTTGTATTTCTCTAGCCATACTTTTTATCTCAATTTCTCTTTCACAATCTATATTTTTCTTTACAGTATATGTCTCTCAGTTTTTTCCCCAACTTCCTTTTTCTCTACCTAACAGTGTTGTTAAATCATAGTATAGAATATTGCATCTGTTTTCATGAAATATTTTAGTCTGAATTTTTGCTTTGTTTTATTTTGTTTTTACTATCTTTGTTTTGGCATTAGAGTAATGTTGGCTTCATGAACTGAGTTTGGGGAGCTAGGAAACATTCACTCCCCCACTGTGTTCTGTAAGATGATGTAGAATTGGTAGTGTTCTTTGAATGTTAGATAGACTTACTCAGAGAAACCACCAAGGTAAGGAGATTTCATTTTCAGATGATGTTTAATTACAAATTCCATTTATTTAATAGTTATGGGACGATTCAGATAATCTGTGCTATTTTAGCAGAGTTTTGGTAGTTTGTGGCTTTTGCAGAACTGATCCCCTTTATCTAGACTTCATGTTTATGTGCATAAAGTTGTTTGTAGCATTCTCACATTATCCTTTCAGTGTCTGTGTCAGCAGCATCTGTACTGATATAGCCTGTCTCCTTTTTAATATTGGAAATTTATGTCTTCCTTCTAATTTTCTTTTTCCATCTTGGTGGAGGTTTATCAATTTTGTTGTGTATTTCAAAGAGCCAGCATTTGGTTTCATTGATTTTCTCTACAGTTTTTCTGTTTTTAATTTTAATGGCCTTTTATATTTATCATTTCCTTCTCTTTGCTATGGATTTTTATTTGTATTACTCTCTTTTTTCTAGTTTCTTGAGGTAGAAGCTTATATTATAGATTTAGACCCTCCTTTTTTTCTAATGTGATCATTCAGTGCTCTATATTTCTCACTAAGCCATAATTTAGCTACATCCCACATATTCGTATGTATTTCTAATTTCTTTCAGCTTAATATACTATCTTATTTTCCTTGAAACATTCTCTTTGGCTCATGAGTTATATAGCAGTGTGTTATCTAAATTCTAAGATTTTTTTTTTCTGTTAATTGATTTCTGGTTTGATCCCATTTGGTATACACATGTATGACTTCAGTTCTTTTACATTTTTTGAAGATTTGTTAAGTCTGATCCTGGATGTGGTCTCTCTTGTTGGCGATTCATATGACTTGAAAAGAAGTTGTATTCTGCTATTGTTAGATGGAGTATTCTTTAATGTCAGTTAGATCCCACTTAGTTAATGGTGTTACTTATTTCTACTAAATCCTTACTGTTTTCTGTCTAGATAGTCTCTCAGTTGCTGACACATGTGAATGAAGTCCCAAACTATACTTGTAGATTTTATTTCTCCTGTGAATGATCAGTTTTGTTTCATTTATTTTGAAGCTCCATTGTTTGGTACATACACTTTTAAGATTGTTATGTCTTCTTGGCCAAGATTATTATGTCTTCTTTGTCTCTTTTATCACTATGTAATGTCCCTCTTTGTTCCTGGTCATTTTCTTTGCTGTGAAATGTTCTTTGTCCGATATTGATATAGCTATTAAAACTTCCTTTTGTTTAGTCACTGAATTGTATATCTTTTTACTTTGTTCTTACTTTTGACTTGCTATGTTATTACGTTTAATGTAAGTTTCCTGTGGACAGAATATAGTAGCTCTTTTAATCCATTCCGACAATCTCTTTTTTAATTGGTGTGTTTGTATCATTTATATTTGATGTAAATATTGATATGTCAGGATCTTGGAATGGCATTCAAAATTTTTTCTTTGTCTTTATAAACTTTCAAAAATTAGTCTTTAGTTCTTAAAAGTGTTCAAAACTCTGGGCATGGTTTTTTTATGTTTATCCTATTGAATTTCACTGAGCTTCTAGAATCTGAAGGTTTACATTTTTTGCTAAATTTGGACATTTTCCAGCCATTAGTTCTTCAAATATTTTTCTAGCTCCCCACCACTGCCTTTGCCCTCTCATTCTGGAACTCCAATTACATAAATTTTAGACCTTTTGCTTTGTTCCAAAAGTCTCAGACTCTCTTAATTTTTGTACAATCTGTTTTCTCCAGATTGGATAAATTCTGCTCATACTTCTTCAGGTTCACCAACTTTTTTCTTCTGTCAGTCACCTTATTCTGTTTTCTATTAGTTTTCTATTTTACTTGCTGTATTTTTAAATTTTAGGGTTTCCATTTAGTTCTTCTTTGAATATTCTATTTCTTTGCTGAAATTCTTTTTTCCACTTATTTCAAGAGTATTCATAATTGCTAATTCTATCATTTTTATAATAGCTTCCTTTAAAACTCCTGTCAAGTAATCCCAACATCTGTGCCATCTCAGTCTTGTGTCTTTGAGCTTTTCCTGATTCTTGGTATGATTAGTAATTTTGGTTTATACCCTTGACATTTTGAGTACTATATTAGGAGATTGTGCTGTAGTATAAATGTCTATTTCTTTGCTGTTTTTTCACTACAGGGTAGCTTTGGTGAGCAGGTCTTCATCTCACAGACTGTGCAGGGCCAAGTGAGGAGGGAAGGGAATGTTACAACTGCTTCTGTTAGTGTAGGGTGGTGGTAGTCAGTAGAACTCCGTCCTACAGTCTCGTAAGTGCCTGGTCCAAAGGAAGAGGGGCACTGCCTCTTGTTAGCCTTAGTGCAGGGCAGGGATGGTTGACAGGCCTTCACTCCATTGTCTTTTCAGCACCTAGTGTTGAGGGGGTCACCTCTTTCATGGTGTTTGCCTGTGATAGGGAAGGTATAGTCAAAAGGGTTTGGTTCTATAAGGCCATTCTCTTCTCAGATCTTGGGGTAGAGAGCCTGGGTTGCAGGCTGCTCTAGATCCCAGACTAAGATAATAACTCAGAGAAATTCATCACAGGTTCATCCCTCTATTTCTGAAGTCCCTAGGCAGTCCATTTTTTTTTTTGTTACTTTTAAAAGGGTTCTGGTAGTTACTTTTTAAAGTTTTTGTCCACATTTTTATTTGTAATTAGAGGAGTACAATGGATTGTGTATACTCAGTTTTGTCTGGAAATAAACTTGAACTATGAAAGAGATGTATCACTCTAAAATCTGCTGTACTTATTAAATACATTGCTATTCTCTTTTGTAAGGGGCTGGAAAATAGCAACACAGATAATCATGGCTTAATAGCCTTATCATGACAAAAGAGGCATAAAAATTAAAATGCAATGGCCA
This sequence comes from Phataginus tricuspis, assembly GCA_029783875.1. NCBI lineage: Eukaryota > Metazoa > Chordata > Mammalia > Pholidota > Manidae > Phataginus > Phataginus tricuspis. The sequence goes on from JAQQAC010016209.1 coordinate 28,805,484, forward strand.
AGATTTCATTGTGGATAATGGTCAGGCAGGTGGGAAAGAGTGTTATTACTCAAACCAGATTGCTCCCCTCTCTAGATCCTATCCTTCTGGCTGAGGTCACCAACACCAAAGGCAGCCCTTTGGCCAGGGATTCCAAATATCAGGACATCTTGCTATGCTTTGTGTTTCCTCATACTTTGTTCCTGTTTTGTTTTGCTGGTTCTGTCTGCATTTACCCTGTGGAGACCAGAAATGCATGTTTGAACCTGACTCCAGCTTTCTCCCTTTACAATGGTTTTTGAGTCACCATGCTCTATAACATGTTCATCAGGCCCATCTGACCACCATGTCTGGCCCCAGATTCTGGATTCTCAGTCTGAGGTCTCCATTGTTCAGATAGGGAACAAAGATCCTTTTAAGCATATGGGAAGTAATATTCATTATAACAGGCACTAATGCATTCATAAAGATTAACTTATCAACTCAGTTTAAGAAGGGAAGACAACTTCAACTTCTGTCCAAGTTGGAGTAACAAGACCCAAATTCACCCATTTGTCTGAAACAACCAAAAACAACACACAAAATGTATATAAAATAAGCACTTTCAAGACACTGGGTATCAGGCAATGAAGGTGAGTGAGAGCTGACAGGAAAAAAAAATCTAGTAAGCCTTACCCAGGATTATTGCTGTTAGAGAATTTCTGGTCCACTGCACAGAGAGATGGAACCCGGAAGAACCTGATAGAATTCTTCAAATGAGGATACTTGTTTGAGAACCAGAACTCACAGGAAGAGAGTATAGGATAGAAAAGAGCTGTGTGCAAAGAGAACCTCAGTGTTCTGCCAAGGTTCCCCTCAGTTATTCTGAAAAAATGCTAGTCAGCTCATGAGTGTGAGGAAAACTATCTAAAGTGAGGGAAAAAATTATTAAAAAGACTATAAAATCATACAGTAATCATACAGGCACTATAATAGTGAATGAAAATTCCCAGGCAGACCAGAAAAAAAAAAAAAACTAGAGCATTGGGGCAGAGTATTTAGGAAGTTCTTACCTCAGTAGTGAAAAATAATTATTACTATTCAGAGCACTACTGTGGACCTGGGTAACTTTCATAAAGGCAAGACCTGGAAAGATCGATCTTTTTCAAAGTAACTTCCTCCTGGAGCAGACCTCAAGAATACTCATAGAAATATGAAAAATATCCAGCACTTAATGAGATAATATTTACTATGTCTGATATCCAAACATAGATTAGGCATAAAAAGAAGCAGGAAAACACAACCAATTATGAGAACAGTTGATCAATTAAACCTAATCAATAGGGATATATGTATGTTAGAATTATCCAACAAGGACATTGAAACAGTTGTTATAACTGTATTCTTTATATTCAAAAAGTTATGCAGAGACGTAGAAGATATAAAAAATGATCCATATGCTCTACAGATTCAACACAGTTCCAATCAAAATCCCATCAAGATCTTTTGTACAAATTGACAGGTCCATTTTAAAACTCAGATAAAAGCGCAAAGTAATTACAGTAGTCAAAACAAGTTGGAGATAAAACATCACCTGATTTCAAGACTTAACAAAGTTACAGCAATCAAAAAAATAGTGTGGTATTGCCATAAATATAGACACATAGATCAATGAAACATAAGTGAGGGTTTAGAAATAGGCCTGCATATACTGGACAATTGAATTTTGACAAAGGTACAAAGATAAGGCAGTGCAGAAAGGATTGTTTTCAGTAATTAGCACTGGTGCATATGGACCACATAACAAAAAGAAAAAGAAAAGAGGAGTTTGTATCCATACTTTATATTATGTGCCAAAACTAAATCAAAATAGATCATAATCTACATGCTTCCTCCCTTGTAGAAGGAGCATAGGACAAAATATCTGTGACCATGGGGAAAGCAAAAAACTCTTAGATATGACCCAAAAAACATGATCCATAAAAGAACAGATAGATAAATTGGAATTGATCAAATTTAAATGCTTTTTCAAAAGCAGCTGAAAAGAGGATAAAAGAAAGCCATGGACTGAGAAAATATTTGCAACCAGAGTGTATACAAAACTTTTGAGACTCAGTTTTAAGAAAACAACCCAATTAAAAAATAGACAAAAGAGTTGAGCAGATACTTCATCAACAAAAATATACAAATGACAAATACATGGAGAGATGTACAACATTGTTATTTGTTAGGGAAACACAAAACCATCGTGAGATACAACTATACAACTACAAATCTATTAGCATGTCAAAAGTTAAAAAACAAACAAACCCCAAACTCATCATTTGAATTGATTGCCAAAGATGAGGGGAACTGGGACTCTTATACATTGCTAGTGGAATGGGAAATTTTATAACCAGTTGAGAACAGTTTGGAAGTTTCTTATACATTTAAACATGCATCTACGATACGATCCATCCATGCCACTCCTAGATATTTATCCAAAAGAATGAAAGCATATATTCAAACAAATACTTTGGTACAAATGTCTCAGCAGCTTGAATTGTAATGGCCAATACTTGAAAATCATCCGAGTGTCAGTCAACAGGCCAATAGACTAACATTCACCTGTAACCAACTACCACTTAATATATAAAGGAATGAACTGTTGGCACATGAGATGAGTGAATCTCTAGGGAATTTGCTTGGTGAAAGAAATCAGAGCCAAACTGCATGTGCTGTATTATTCCCCTCTCATAAAACTCTAGAAAATGCAAACTGATCTGTAGCAACATAAAGCAAATAAGTGATTGTCTGGGAAAGGGGAGTATGGAGGATCCTGGGAGGGAGAGAATATAAAGGGGCACAAGAAAACTTTTTGAAGCAGTGTATGTCTACTTTCCTTCTTGTGATTATTTCACAGGTATGAGAATACAAAGGGGCACAAGAAAACTTTTTGAAGCAATGTATGTCTACTCTCCTTGTGATTATTTCACGGGTGTCTACATACGTCAACACTTAAGAAATTCTACATGTTAAACATATGCAGCTTACTCTACATCAGTTGTAATTAAATCAAGCTGTTAAAGCAGAACAAGACATAGTTATTAAAATTGTTATAAAAGTGTTTGGTATTTAAAGGGGAAAATGTAAGTATGAGTCATGGGAAAATTACCAATTTGTGTGCATTCTGGATAAGTGAACATACATGTATTCATGGGAATGGAGAGAGTGTTGGCCAGTGTAATTTACATTGAATGTTATCTGACAATCTCCAAACATTAAATTATAGACATTTAATTTGGTTGATAATTTCTGATAATTTTCTAGGTACCATTTTCTACAAATTAATTGGTCTAAATACAATATGAAAACTGAAATAAATGAACACATTTGCCAACACTGAACTTAATAACTTGCTTTTTATTTTTTCAGGGCCCTCTGTCCTTAACTTTGGTGAAGTTTGTGTGAACTCCACAAATACTCATCTATTGCATGTTATTAATATGCTACCTATGCATATTTTGATCCAATCAGATATTAATTTGGAGGAACTTCAGAAAACCAAGCAGTTTTCATATGTGGTTCCACCTACAGCTAGTACTCATATTTCAATGGTATTTGACCCTCCAACCATTGGAAAATTTTGGAAGTAAGATTTGTTTTTGAATTTCTATATGCTAGAATCAAAGTGTGCTTTCGTAGAATATGTATGTATTTGCCCCAGTAATTGTAGTATGTATTATGTTTGGTCCCAGAACATAGTAATTGTATGTGCACCAATTTGTAGGTTTGTAGTTTCATATTTCAGTGGTAGTCTGATTATCATTCATAATTATTTTGATGTATTGCTTACTAAGAATTGTGGATGTTAATAGGATATGCATTTTACATGTAATTGAATTCTGTAATTGCATATAGCTAGTCTTGGTTAAGTTTGGATGCTTTTACTGTGTTACAGGTCTTTCACCTTTAGAGTGAATGGTATACCCAGTGGGCACATCCTAGTGATGGCAGTTGTCATCCCAGTAAAACTTGAGCTATCTTCTCTTGAGCTGTCTTCTCATTGAGACCACAAGGCTCCTCGATGAAAACATGTTTTAGGGGAACAGTTAGATTACATAATCATCATAATTATTTTCCCCAGTTTGAATGGCAACCAGTAAACACAGGAAGAGGGATGGCATTTTCCATTCGTCCAGCTAAAGGTAATACTTCATTTTATTTGTTTGATTTAGACACTCATTTATTCATGTATTTAGGCATCAATCATTTATTGAATGTGTATTATACAAGGGTGCGAAAAAGAAATAAATCAGATGTGGTCAATGGGGCATTTATTTTTACATACTTAAATACATATATTTGATTTAAAAATATGGATCCTGTATTAGTCAGGCTTCTCCAGAGAAATAGGAGCAAAAATAAATATCTATATAGAGAGATAAAGATTTTAAAGAATTGGCACATATAATTGTGTGGGCTGGCAGATTTGAAGTCTTCAGGGCAGTTGGCAGGGTAGAGACCCAGGGAAGCATCATGCTGTAGTCTTGAATCCAAAGGAACCTCACAGTCTTTTCTCTTCAGACCTTCAATTAAATGGATGAGGCCCACCCACATTATGGAGAATAATCTGCTTTACTCAAAGCCTATTGATTTAAACATTAATCATATCTAAAAAAAAATACCTTCATAGCAACATCTAGACTGATGTTTGACCAAACAACTGTGTACCACAGCCTGACCAAATTTACAGATAAAACTGTCACAGATACTGATGAATGCAGTATTTTGTTTTAGTTTTAGTTTGATGATGATGGTAAAATATGATTCAGAATGACTTAGATTTTGTTAGATTGTGAATTCTTTTAGAAGGATCCCCAAATTCTTTATGGTCAATATTTGATACAGGTAATAAAATCCAATTAATAAAATGTAGAACTTAAAACTGTATCTTTAAATAATGAATTTTTTAATTAATAGCAAATAATCTCAGATTTACTGTTTTCATTAAGCAGTAAATTTGGTTCCTTATATTTGTTAATTGTCCTCTTAACCTTGTTTCTGCCATTTCCTGGAATCTAACATAATATACCTAGTATAAAAACTGAGCCCTGGTAACTGCTAAACTTTCTACTTATCTAATAGCTTGTCAAATTTGTGTAATATCATTGTGATGTGATATGAAGACTCATGAGGATGCAGGCTATTATTTGAAGAAATAAAACGGCAAATTAGAAGTTGAATGATCAACATAGTGTCTTTGTTTTATGGACATGTCATGCCTTTCCAGCGAGATGGAAAAATATGTATCTTTGTATTTGCAGTGATTCATGTGGTGCTTTAGAACTAGCTGAAGTCCACTTCTGCATGAATAGAAAGTAAAACAAACTTTGGAGTTACACAGACCTGATTTTAAAACTACTCTTAGCTTCTCACTAGATTTGTGATCTTGAAAAATGTACTCTATAAGCACTAGTTTCTTTATTTGTGAAGTAGAGACTGATATTCTCATAAAGATTACATGGAAAAACTTCTTCTATAGTGACTGGCAAATGGTAGGTGCCAAATAAATAGATAGCTATTTGATTATGAAAATTTGCTAATTCTGTTTGGAATTATTTTTTTCCCTGAAAGTGTCCTCAGTATAATAGCAGTGTATCATGCATCTTGCCATCCATCCCCACTATCAATTCCTTGCTCCCTACTTCCTTCACTCTCTTTTTCCTTCCCTCCTTTATTCTTCTTCCCTTCCCTTTCCCCTCCCTCCCTCTTTATCTCTAATTTGGGAATAGTTATCATTTGGGATCTAAATAGACTGTATTTCAGAGCATAGAGGAGCTCTGGTTTATAGAACTCTTGCCTTAGATGTATTTTCTTTTAAGAATAAGTCATTTCCAAATCATAATTTTTATATAACTATCAGTGTAACTGGGAGTGCTATAAACAAGCTTAAGTATTAATTTAAATTCACTTAATTTTAGGGTGGATGTATAGGTGGATATATACAGTGGAAGAGTAGTGTTGCCCCTTCATTAGGGTTGGAGATCATCACTATTGCCATATTTAATCTTTTTATTAACCTGGATTGACTTAACACAGTTCCAGATTATAATTTACTAAGCATTCAATGTGTACTTCCATCATTATTTAGCAGATTCATTTGGCGAAGCTCTTTTTTTGTTATTAATACTGGTAATACTGAGTCCTGCCCTAATCTAGAAAAAAGCTGAGTGAACAATCAGAGAAGAAAGAGAAAGTGTTTTTGCCTATTTCAGAGATTCTAGATTGCCTTCTCCAGTTTTTTTTGAACAGTTATCAAACAGTGGTAGCTACAGTATCTGCATTCCAGCTCCAGGTTCTGATCAAGCATGTGAAATGGCACTAAGAGTGTCTGGAAAACACAGAGAATGGCACTTTTCCTTGTATTTCTCCATCCCAACCAGGGCTGAATTGCCTGGGCTTCCCCCTTGTAGCTGCCATTGGAAATGCAGTCATGATGCTTAGTTTATCAACAGTGAAGTGGAATTATAATATTATAAAGTGGTACACCAGTTAGGCTTCTCATGATATTTAGAATTCTCATTTTTATAGAGATGATTTTAGTATTTACTTTCATTTTCTTGGGGTTGCGGATAACACCCCTTACATTTTTTAAAGCACAAAACACAAAGATATTTAATTCCAAATACAGTGGTTGTATGAGTAATACCATCCATTAGCCTTTAAGTATTTTTGACTTTTTCGAGCACAAAAGATACAATACTGAAATCTATTTCATATAGCATTGAAGAAAGTGTGCATAATTTATATACGTATGGTTTTCTTATGTCATTTTCCTATTGGTTGGAATATTCATATAATAATGTTTTTAAAAAGTGTTTACTAAGATAGAATTTGCTTCTCATTCGGCTTCTTCATTAGGTAGTGTTCGTGTTTCTGTTTGTTCTATTTTGTTTTCATCCTTGTCTTTCACTTCAGTCCTCACACTTGCCTTCATCAGTTCGGTCTCACTATCTTTCTAATGGCTCTCACTCCTTGGCCATGTCCCTGCCCTGCCAATCCCAGCCTTTCTCTATCCAGCCAGCCATTTGATTTCCCCTGTCTCCTGACATGCGCAGGGTTCTTGGAGAAAAAGAGATAGCCATGCTGGCTGCAGGGAAAGTCCTCACTTGAAGCTCACCTCTCAGCGTGGATATATAATCCTGGGGTTGCTCTCCACTCTTAGCACATCCAGGAGTCTTAGTATATAACACCGAATCTGCTTTGCCAAAGTTACTGCCCATCAGTCTTCTCCACACACCACAGTTATATATTTTTATGCCAGCTTCTATTTGGATATAAAAATAAATATAATTAAACTGTGATAAATATCTTATTTTCTCTAAATCCTCCATAGGTACAGTTGAACCATACTCCTCATTGGATTGTGAAGTAACATGGCAGCCAAGTTTCATTTCTTCAGAAAAGGGAGAATTTATTCTTCATATCAAGGAAGGAATGATTTACCTTGAATATGACTTTTATTTTGAGGGTTCTAAATTGGTCGGGTATAGTTGGGGATAAATATACTTGTGAGTGAAACTGATTTTGTGTACAATACTTCGTTAACTAAATTATCTTAGCATATTCTTGGCAGTACTTCTCTGTGATAAATGAAGACTTTGCTAAAAAATGTTTTGTTATGTAGAATTAACTCAGAAATCCAAGACTTTTGTGCCAACAATAACAGATTGTTATTAGAGCCTATATAAATATATAATACCATGGGAGCCACTTGAAATTAAATTATTTCATTAATAGACAGCAAAGAAAAATAGAGAAAATTATATTTTTGCAATACTGTATTGTATTGTTAGTGTTCTAGTAGTAATTAATAGTTCAGTTTGAAATGAATCAGGTAATTTATATAGCAAGGAAATATGGAAAGTTCTTATTTTTACAGAATATACTTCTAATAGTAAAAATATGAGTAAAGTCAAAGCTGTAATATGTAATTTTAACTTTCTGTGGTAGAGCCGCAAAGGCCTTAACTTCATGTCTCTTAATCAGCAAGAATCCACTTTACTTGTATACCAAATTTCCCTCTCAGTGTTCTTAGTAATTTAAGACAAGCCAAATGCTGTTTTATTAAATCCCATCTCTATCTCTGAGCCATGATCATGCTCTTACACATTTCAGCTATGAAGGAGCTTATAGCCTTAAGAGATGAGATTCATCTACTTTAATGATGGCAAATGACAGTCAGAAATCAGTAGGGTCTTCCCTCTGCTCCAGGTTTGAAATAAGCTGGGTTCTACTGCTTTCACTATGTTTAAATTACTTCTTCTTCTTAAAACTTTCTACTGAAGTATAGTGTACATGCAGAAAGGTGCACATATTATAAATTATGTGTCACTCAGTTAATCGTTAGAGACACATAACACCTTTGTAACTCACACTCACATTAACCAGATCAAGAAACAGGACATGACTAGCATCACAGAAGCACCTCCACTACCAATCCCCACTTCCAGTCACTGTGTGTCCTTCCCAGGGTAATCACTATCCTTACTTCTAAGAGCACAGATTAATTTTGGTTTCAAACCATACATTCTCTTTTATGTTTGGCTTCTTTTGTTCATCATTAGGTTTGTGGGATTCATCTATTCTGAGACATGTGGTGACAGACCATTTATTCTCATTCTTGAATAGTATTGTGTGACTATACCATCATTTTTCCATTACACAGCTGATAGGGATTTGGATAGTTTCAGATTTTTAGCTAATATAATAGTCCTTCTATTAACATTCTTACAACTGTCTTTTACTGAACATGTGTACACAGTTTTTTGACTGCTGTTTACATAACTGCTTGACACATTTGCTAACATAATTTGCCCACAAACTCACCCCATGTGTATTTTTTCTAACAGGTGAATAACAAGAAATTTAGTAATTTAGACTTATTTATTGAGTGATTACTGTGTGTCAGGCACGAGGCTAACTGCCATTGATATATTATCTAATTTAATCCTTACAACAGCTCTATAAGGCATGTTGCTAATAACCCAGTTAATGTGTGAGGAAATAGAAGGTTAGAGTGGTTAATTAACTAGTAACAAGTTCACACATGAAGGAAATGTCCTAGATGAAATTTATATCCAGATCTGTTTGCCTCCACAGCCTTTGCTGTTACCTCCTGATAAAATTTGCTTTCTGCTTTCCTTATACCACTAGGTTTGGTTGAGAATGAAATTCTAAGCTATCAGAATAATGAGTTAGGTTATTTTTTGGTAAATTTTTCAAGCCCTCAAAGTTAAATGAGCTGTGAGGTGTTACTCTTAAGAAAAATAAAGGTGGAGGAACCTGAAGTGATTAAATAAATTTTCATTTAAGGTTTTCATTAATTTATGAAGGACTTACTTGGCTATTTCCTCTTCTTTTAGCTTTGTTTGAAAATTTATTGTTACAATTACCCGAATCATGTTCTTCAAATAATTATTAGAATATATGGAAATCTCCTAAGACAATAAAATAATTTGTCATAGATAAAGACAATAGGGTCTGGTCTAAAGAGCACTGAATGAGGAATTGCAAAACATGGGTTCTAGTTTCCTTTGGCTACTGTTTGTTTCCCTATGAAATGGGGATGTGGATAATATCAACATTTCCAAAAAGTGTTGTAGGATGCACTAGTTCTGTGAAGTGATTTACGTGGGCTGAGGAGTCCTGAGCCTAAGTCATACTGTGAATCACAGTGAACTACCTCCTCCTTCTCAGATAAGCAGCACACACATTATCAGTATTAAGCACTAGGAAAAGACCTCTGGTAGAAACATGCTTGGACAATCTCATGTGGCACATTATTTCCCATACTTAGGTGACCCTTAAACAATTTCCTTTTGCATAGCACATGGTTGGGGAGATGAGCTCTAAGATCTTCAGTGATTAATCTACATGATTCTCATTCCTGAATTTGCTTCCTCCATAGAGTTGTCTTACTTCCCTGTCTTCAGTTTAGGTGTACATTTTAAATATTCCATTCTATTTTCCTTTCTCTTAAGCATATAAAATCTGTTAACACTTCATATTGTAGAAATTTCCCTGAAGTTAAGAAACTTTGAGTTATCTGGTGGGGAATGAAAAAAATTTACTATGTCATTTCTATTGCATTTTCCTTTTCCTCCTCTATTTATTAGGTTGGTCACACCAAGGTCATGTGTTTGCAGCCAAGGATAATCTTCAGTAATAGCCCTCAAGGTTTAACAATTTGGAGGAAAGCCATTCTTTGCAATGTTGGACAAAACCATGCTTATTTCAAGGTAATATAGCACCTTAGAATCTACTTGGATCAGATCATATAATTTGAATTAATTTTTTGCCATGAATACTATGGTTAATACTTTAGTCCTTATAAATTTACTAATGCTAATATTTATATATTTTACATGAGATTTTTCTGAGGACATTTCATATACTCTTTCCTTTTAATTCCTCATAAAAATCGTTTCACTCTTCTTTCCTTAGTCTCTCCTTTTCTTCTCTTCTTGCTCCTTTTTCTTCTTCCTGTTATTTTATTTAAAAAAGATAGATGGCTTAAAAATTTTTTTAAATATGCATTGTTGATGTTACACTCCATATTTAATTACATACTTTTCTTTTTCTCTGCATTTTCACTCTGTCATCAGGACTGTTAAGGTAAAAACTGGGACCTAGATCAAGACTATTCTAAAGATACTCTATTTATAGTTGTTGTTCCTAATTTAAATTGTGGTGTGGGAGGTGATAGAGGTTTTTACTGAAAAATATATTAAGATCTCCCAGAAGTGACAGTAGAGGTTAGTGTCTGAGATCCTTCAATCAAGCTTTGTATTTGCATGTCTTCTGCCCAAACAAATTAGTGCAGATACCCTTTTCTACTCTGTTGCTTCAGAATTAGTTCTGAAGTCTATTTGTTCCCTCATCCCCACAAATACCTTAACTGATTTCTCTTTAAATTATTCTGGCTTAAAGCATGGTGGATAGACCTAAATTGGCCTCTGACAAACCACACCATAAATCCTTTGGTAAGTTACTTATGACTTTTCGGAAGGTCAAAATGGTATCTTAGACATTAGGCTATCAAGGAAATAGTAAAGAAGGGGAGGCTATTTCATCATCTTGCCTCTTCACTAACTTCGCTTCAGTTTTTAGTATCAGAGAAGAGGCAAACTGTGAAAGTAGTATCTAGAATTTTGGCATCTTCTCTAAAGAATATATCTCATCTTTGTAAGTTTTGCAAAGTGTTGAAAACACAACAGAAAATAAATGTCATCATCCTATTTGAATTGGAAGATGCCATTATTGAAAGTTCTGTTTTCTGGATTAAGGGTGCAAATCTTTGTTGAAGTTCAAACTGTTTGTGCATCTGGTGTTTGAAAATCTATTACAAAGTCATTTCATGCCCTGTGCCCAGGGGTCTTCTGTCTAGGTAATAGTCTGGACGCTTTCCTATAAAAGCTTTGGAACAATAACTTTAAAGGATAATGTAGCATTTCTGCAAATTTTCCATTCTAGGTTTGTGACCAGAGTCTTTTGTCTACCATTAATATTGTTCCATCACATGGAATAATTCCAGTGGGGGGGGGCTAACTGTTCTCAACATCTCCTGTACACCTACTGTGGCAGAAAAATTTGATACAAGAGCTGAGGTATGTTTATACATATATATATTTGGACCTTGTATATATGCCTGTCTGGATTTGTCTGGTTGTTTAAGATATTTGTAATAGTAGGTATAGTGCCATAAAATCTTGTGTACCTGTTTATCTTGGAAAACTCCTTTTAATGATTTCTAATGGAAATGGGTTCTAAGATTATGATATTAATGAATAACTTTTAAAATTTGTTATTTTTGTAGCACTTGAGTTAGTTTTAAAGAGGTAAAGTTTTTAGAGGTCTATAAAATAAGCAACCTTACCTGTATAATCTATTGCAGAAATGGTTAGCGGAATGTGGCAAGAGGATTTGTGGAAAATATTTCAGGACAAGGCCTCACTGGCTTCTTTCATAGGCATTAATTAGATACCTTAGAAAAAAGTAATCAGTTTTGGAGTGCTAATTATAAATAGCTTCAATGACTCTGAATTGTAGGCAAATTATATATGATGTTAACATGTATATTTTAGAGCACACAAAAGTGTTTTACTATTTTATGTTCTAGGAATTATGTAAATGAAAAGATACTGCCTTGATTTAAGGGAGTTCTTTAAGTGTTCATTAAACAATAAATAAAACATGTAAGACTAGTTTCTAATAAAGTTCATTTGTTATAAACTTAAAGAATGGAATACTCTTGATCATCAGTCTGATCAACTGTGTGCCATCTACTTACATTAAAAACACTATGTACACTGTTATCGGATCAAGATGAGTAACTATAGATGTATCCCCATTGTATCTTTCAATTTCCCATAACAACTTTAAAATAATACATAGCTGAATGTGATAAACACTGACTTGCCTGGCCCCCAAATAAATAACCTCATAATTTTTTGTTACTTTTATGAAGAAATATATATTGAGAGCTGCTTTTATATTATATATTGTGGTATGTGGTCTGAGATTTGGGCAGACTTTTTTACATAGTCTGGAAAAAAAATATGGCCACTAAAGTATAGATTTTACTCAAAGATTAATTTCCGTTATATTTTAGAGGATTATGCTGTTTTTACAAAGCTTACCTTTTTTTTTTAACATTATAATATAATGAGATTCATTTATTCATCCATTCAACACATATTTACTGGGTGCACATTATGTGTTAGTCTCTGTTGTACATGCTAGGAATGCAAGATTGAACAAGATAACCAGGGTCCTTGATCTCACAGAGTTTACAATCTGGTTGAGGGTACAAACAAAAGAAAATTATAATGTAGTGTAGAAAGTACATTGTTGGAGAAATCTGGCAGGCTAAGGGAGTACACAGGAGAGGTTAGCAACCCAGATAAAAGGATCAAGGACAGTTTCCTCCGGAAAATATATCTGAAAAACAACTGGAGTTAAGAATCAGCCAGTTGAAAGAGATGGTAGTGGCATGGAGGGAGAGGGGATGGAAGATAATTTAAGAAAGCACAAATTGAATATGTTGAGGCATGGAGGAGAGAGATAGCTGCAAGGAAGATATGAGAAACTTAAAAGTTTAGCATGACTAGTCTGTAGACTGCATGAATGATAAAAGCTTAGCATGACTGGATTATAGAATGCACTACGATAGTGGGGAAAGATGTGTTTAGAGACTTGTATAAGTTTCAGGTCATTTAGGTCCTTACCATCAGTGTTAGGAAGTCCAAGCTTCATCTTAAGAGGTAGGAGTTTTAAGCATGGGGATTTCACAATCAGATTTGTATTTTTTGGAGATCACTTTAGTTATAGGGCAGTAAATGGGGGCCAGTAAGATTGAGTGCAGAGTTATTAGTCTGGTGAAGAGGTCCAGTCCAGAGAAGATGGTGTTCTCTTTCAGGAAGTAAGAATCTAGACAAATTCTGGTCAAATGTAGGAGATGAATACTTAAGGCTCAGTGATTGAAAAGGGGCCACCTATAAATAAAAGGGGTGAGATATATATTTAGAATTAAATCTAGAGCTGACTGTTTCCTATTTTTAGGTAGGGCTTTCAACTAATGCTATTTTTGTGCTTCTGAGCTTTTGCTTAGACAACTATATGTTCAGATTAACTACAGTTCTTATTTTGTACTATACAACTGAATTCTTATTTCACTATCTTGCTTGGCTTGGAAGCAGGTGAGTGTTCAGGCAGCCCTTGGTTCATTTTGCTGCTTTCAGGTTTTGTGATGCCAAGAAAAAAACAAAACATTTGGCCTCTCTAAGTCTCAAATTTTCACACTTGGAAATTAGGGTATTAACAGTCATAACCTCACAGAATATTGAGGATCAGAAAGGAGGTAATGTATTTAGCACTCTACTTGGCCCACTTACTTGGTAATTTTTTAGGAACTCTTACTATTATGGTCATTGTGTATATTAGTATCTCTCTGTAGGAAGAAATATGTTTGTACTCAGTTTCCTATTTGTTTTAATTTTGAATAATCCATTGCAATCAGGTAAATACAAAAGAGATACAGAGAGTGGCAATAATTTCTAGTCAAATGGATAGAACTCTACAGTCAAACTCACAAGCTGCCAGCTGATCCTATGTGTAGTGGAGGTTTTTAAGAGTTGAGCATTCACTGCTTTTAGGAAAAACAATCGTGCATAACATGAAATGTGATGACAACTGCCAGAATAAATCTTGTGATGTTTATAATATGTTTTGAATATTTAAATTCTAAAATGTTGCATAAATGCCAGGTGATACATAAGTTATATATTTGATGTGGTCTCTACAAAGTTTTATATTTCTCTTAAATAAGGTTGCTATTCATCATGGAAATGTCATAGACCTTAAGACTGGTGGATCTATTGAGATTGCTGATGTTGAAATTAATCCAGTGAGTATGTTAACTATTTGTGTAATCAGTTTGTAAGTGTGGTGGTTTTTATTTGTATATGCCTCTAATCAGCCCGTTTATGTTTAAAAATATTTTTTATGTAGTCCTTTGACACATAAAAATTCATATAGGTAATATAAATATAAGTGATAAAGCAGAATATTAAAGGAAGGTTTAAGAATTCCCCACTGAACTTAAGTATCATACTGCCAATACCATTAAAATTATCCGTAGGCTTCATTATGATTCTACCCTTCTTAAGAGATAACCACTTTCCTAAATTTCGTGATTATTATCCCTTTACTTTTTTTAATTGGGTTACCACACATGTATGAATTCCTTAACCATTCATTATTTAGTTTGTTCATTTTTAAAGCTTTATAACAAAGACTTACTGTTTGTAGTCTTTGGTGAGTCACATTTAATTGGATATTGTGATTCCGAAGTTTATCTCCATTGTGTGTAGCTGTATTTTATTACTTGGCTGCTTAATAGTTCATTGTGTAGACCTACTATAATTTGTAGACACACTGTTCATGTAATTGTTTCTGTGTTTTTGTTATTACAAACACTACAGCTGTGAACATTCATATACAACTCTTCTGAGGTACATATGCAAGAGTTTCTCTAGAAGTAGAGTTGCTGAGTCATAGAGTATATCGTGTACAGTATAATGGCATCACTACAATTCTGGGGTTTGGCTAAATTATAAGTTATAATTTTCTAACCCTTATTTTATTTGGCGTTGAGAGCATGGTAAGTCCAGATAGATTGACAGATACTGAGCTAGCTTGTCGAAGACTATGGTGATTTTGGACCTTAAACACTTTCATATCCAGAGTGCTTTCTCCATTGCTATGGTGTCTCTTCTTGAACAATATTAGACAAGTATCGAAACTTTTACTACTTTATGTCCTCATCCTAAAGGCATTTGTGGAGTGTTTTGCATGTTATGGTACAACTGAGTATAAGATTTTACATTAATATATATCAATATTTCCTAATTATGTTGAATTGAACTTAGCTGCCTAGCCACCTTTAAGTGAAAGTAATATTCTAGCATCACCAGATATTGTCAGCAATATATTTAATAACTGTATGGCATTGAATATGTGTCTTAATAACAATTAGGAAATTTTACCCAAATGAGTGTATTGGCAAGGCCAAAATGGGCTAAGACGAGTGACTTCTTTTGTATATACAAAGCATCAAACTTTTATTACCCATTTTGGATTTTATAATTTTCACCTGTGTAACTGGGTTGATAAAATATTTTAAGTGAAACAGATTGTGGCCAGTTGACCTTATTGCAGTGTTTGTCTCAACATTAAGACTTGATTGCTTCTAAACTGAAGGAACAAAATAGCAGCAGACTCACAGACTCCAAGAAGGGACTAGCAGTTACCAAAGGGGAGGGGTGTGGGAGGGCGGGTGGGGAGGGAGGGAGAAGGGGATTGTAGGGTATCATGATTGGTGCACATGGTGTGTGTGGGGTCACAGGGAAGACAGTGTGGCTCAGAGAAGACAAATAGGGACTCTGTGGCATCTTACTACACTGATGGACAGTGACTGCAATGGGATATGGGGAGGGACTCGATAATAAGGGTGAATGTAATAACCACATTGTTTTTCTTGTGAAACCTTCATAAGAGTGAATATCAGTGATATCTTAATAAAAAAAAAAGACTTGATTGCTTCTTTCTCTTTTTAATGTTATACATAATTCTTTTACTAAGGAACTGTAGGATATATATATTAATTCTTCCAGAAGGAGGAATCTGTCAGAGTTTTGTGATGTGGGCATATAAGCTAAAGTTAGGATACATTCAATAAGTGTTACTTGTATATTTAAGCTAGGTGTCAGATAAGTGCTAGGGATGCAAAAATCAGTCAGGCTTAATGTCCACTAGGAGAGACAGATATGTAAACAAATAAATGGACTTTGTGGTTTTGTAATGTAAGTAAATATAAGGAACAGAAGTAATCCCAAGAACAGTATAATAAATTGTGATTTGTCTAAATGGAATTTGAAAGATGTATAATATTTTACCAGGCAATTATAAGTTGGAGAAGGTCCTTCCTGGCAGAAGGGACACCTTGGTAAAGATAGAATGGTGAAGTGTCAGGTATTGGTTGGAAATGACAGGTCAAACAGCTTGCTGAAGTAGTAAGTGTAGGGGTGAGAGTGAAGCTAGGTGAGGTAGGGGAAGGTCATGGAGAACTTTATGAACTCTGCTAATGGACTTGGTCATTGTCCTGTAGATGGAGGATAATCATCAAATTTTAAGACAGGAAATGATATGGTCAGATTTTCAATTAGTTTAATTGTGCCTTAGTTGTGGAGGGGAGAACTGGAGGAAGTCAAAATAGAGAAACAAAATGAAAAGTAATGAGTTACTAACTTCATACAATTACAACAATGAGAGGGGAAGGAGGAGGCAGAATTAATGGGATTTTATAATGATTACATATAAGTGGTGGGGGGGAAGGAAAATGTGACCAATTTTTATAGAGTACTGTAATTATTAGTGTCCTTGATAAACACAACAGTATAATTCTTTTATTGAGGTATAATTGATGAATAACAATATTAGTTTCAGATGTATAACAATATTAGTTTCAGATGTATAACATAATGATTCAGTATTTACATATATTTTTAAATGATCACCACTATAGGTCTAGTTAACATCTGTTACCAAACATAAATAAAAATTTTTTGTTTTCTGTAATGAGGACTTTTAAGTTCTCTCTCTTACAGTATAATTTTTAATTTACATTATTTTCATAAACTCTTACTCTATAATAATTAGTTCTTTTTTTAAATTGTAGGATGTATTTAACTTCCGTGGCACATATATTGGCACTACTCAGGTTATTCCATTTTTAATAAAAAACAAAGATATAACACGTGCAAGAGTGGATTTCAATTTAGAAGAGTCTGAAGAATTTTCAGTGGATTTTAAAGGTAAATGAGGTGTATATTTTATACCATAATGATATTGTAAAAGCAAGTCTTAAATTGTTCTAAGTTACAATGTTAAATACTGTAAGTCAATGGCAATTATTCCAAAATACTTTTCATGACTCAATGCATGCTTTTCTTATATTCTGCAACCCATCGTTTTATTAATAGAAATTCATCAATATTAATATCAGAACACTTTGGTAATCCATTACATATAACCATGGTTATTAGTTGATTTACTGTATAGTAAGTTAAGTATGTGGTGTGTAAGTATATACTCTAAATGAAAATACATTATTAATTGCTAGTTTTAATTGTCCAAGAATTTTAGGTGAATATCTTTGGAGGGCTCTCTATATGTTTACTTATGTATTAGGTATCTTTGTGTTAAAGTAAGTTTTAAAAATATGTGCTTTTATAAGTGTATTTCATTTGTTTACTTCAGGGTTTGGCAAAGTAAGGCCTCTGGGCCAAATCTGGACTGACGCCTGTTTTTACACCTGAAGCTTTAGCGGAGCATAGACACATCCATTTGTGTATTGTTCATAGCTGCTTGCATACTTAATGACAGAGATGAACAGTTGTGATAGAAACCATATGGCTTGTAAATCCTAAAATACTGTCTGAATCCTTACAGAAAAAGTTCGTCAACCATTGGTTTAGTCATTTCTTCTTCAGTAAATATTTGTTGAACACCAATTATAGGCTAGCTACAAAATTTTGAGTTTATAACAATAGTGAGGCAACTCACGTGTTCTCAAGAAGTGAACAGTAAATTTATCAGTCAGGGTCCCAGTAATAAACATGACTCGCTAAAAGGATTTAACTTAAAAGAGTGTAATGAAGGAATTATCTGCAGACGTGGGAGCCAAGTTAAAAGAAACCAACAAGGGATGGAAGCTGCTACCATCTCTAGGCTGAAGCAAGAGACAAGATATTGGAACCCTGTGATCAGTGAAACTATGAAAGAGAGGCCAACTGGTAAGACTTATAGCTGTAAAGGAATGTACCCATTGCTAGAACTGTAGCCAAGGTAGAGAGGACATGAGAGCAGAAATACTTCCTACCCTCTGATAACCTGCTTGTGTCTTTCTGTGGTTGAACCATATCAGAGGCAGAAGAGCAAAGGGACCTAGATGAATTGGTCTGTGGAATCAGGACAGAGGTCTCAAGCAGATAAGAGAAAGTTGGCTATTGGATCTAAGTGATGAATGAAGACCATCTATAACAGTAGCAGAGAAGGACAGAGAATCAGATTATTACCATATAATAGGACAGATGCTATAAGACAAGTCAGTATATGGTGCTAAAGGAGCATATATTAGGGAAAACTAGCTGAGAATCTAATAAGGAAAGATTGGGGAAGTTGATGCCTAATCTGAATCTTGCAGAATGACAAGGAGATACAGACAAAAAGGGAATAATGTGAAAGAATGCAAGGAAAGGCCTCAAAATGAGTCAGTATGGTAGGTAGTGCAGGATATCTAGAGCAGAGCAAGACAGGACTAGAGGGGCAAGTGAGACCTAGGTAACTAAGGGACTTTTCTGGATTTTTTTTCTAGAAGTTAGGCAACACCATTAAAGGATGTATATCCTGGCAATAGTGTGATTAGGCTCACACAATGCTAATTTTCCTCTTGGAGCAAAGTTGAGAATAGGCTGAGGAAAAGGTATTTGTGGGAAGGTCAGGAGCAGAGACAGAGAGATCAGTTAGGTGTTATGGTCATATGGGCAAGAAGTGGGGAAAGCCTGTTGGTGATGCAGGGGATGGGAAGGAAGAGAGTCCAAAGGTACTGTGAAATTAGAAGCTCCCTGGCTTGGTAACAGGGGTGGAGGTGGGGGAACATGGGTATTAGAGGAGAGAAGGTAGTCTCAAATCACTTCTGCTTTTTGACTTGAAGAAGCAGGTGACTGGAGGTACAATTAATTCAGTTGATGTAACGTGGGAGGAAGATCAGGTTTAGGGAGCATGCTGTGTTTGAAGAAACTGTGGAATAGCCTGGGAATGATTACAGTAGGCCATTGGAAATACATATGAAATCTATATTCTTTTTTTTCTGGATGTTGAAACTTTAGTTACTTTAACACTTTACTCTCACTGACTTCTCCATATGCTTTCACACACCTTAGTCAATGGATCATAGACTCTTCTTGGTCATTCTGCAGAGCTACTTAGCAAAGTGTGTTTCTTCCTGCAGTTCTGCCTTAGCCCTAGTTCAATCCTTCCTCCTGGCCACTGTCTCATGTTCTCAAATGCTTTTCCTGCCTCCAAGCCTTTCTCCTCACACCTGTTCCAGAGAACAGTCTCCTTAAAGCAAAGATCTTATCACAACCCTCCTCTGCTTAAAAAGTCTTGCTATTTCCTATTACCAATAGCAGTGGTTTACAGCAGCAGGCTGTTGACACAATCCAACAGATACATAGTTGATGTTAATAATTATTAACAATTTATAATAAAGTTTATACTTAAAATGTCCTGAAAATGTTTATTATTTTAAGTGTGTTAATACATAAATGCCCTTGTGTGACAAATGTGACTTTTTTCACATAATCATTGCAGGATTATTTTATTTATTTATTTATTATTTATTTTTTATTTTTAATACCTAATATTTTTTATTTTTATTTGTTTATTATTATTTGATTATTTTTGATTATTTTTTTTATTTTGGTATCATTAATATACAATTATGTGAGCAACATTATGGTTACTAGATTCCCCCCATCATCAAGTCCCCACCACATACCCCATTACAGTCACTGTCCATCAGCGTAGTAAGATGCTGTAGAATCCACTGCAGGATTATTTGATAGAGGACTTAGGGAGAGGAAATGTTGAGTTCCGTTTGGGTCTGACTCTACCTTGTACCAATCACCTCTCCCACTGCGGGCTTCAACAGTCCTCTGCTGTGGCCCGATTGTGTTCTGTACTTCCTCCCAATGGCATATGGCTTCCCTTCTCTTGGGATGGTTCTTTCTCTTTTGTCCCTGCTGCCTGAGATCACCCTCTTTTATAAATTAGTGTCAGCCTCCTGAATCCTGTGAGTCATTAACCCCATACCCATCCTCATTCTGTTGGTTGAAATTATTATTTTTTTAATCTTTACTCCTTTTAGGATGTTGAATAAATTTTATTATAGCACTAACAATTTCTGCCTTGTATCAAAAGAGCTGTGTACCTTTTTATCTCCCCTACTACACCATGAGCTCTATGAGGTCAAAGACAACATTTTCAATTTTTGTTCTCTACTAGAGTTGTCCAGTTTAGTGCTGTGTACTTTGTAGGCACTCAAGAAATATTTATTGACATTTCCTTGGATTATTGCATTTCACGAACTATATGTTTATATATATACACTCCAAATATGTTTATGAATATTGATTTATTTATCCATTTATTTTATTAAATTTTCTATGTTCTAGGTGGATATTCTTTGCTGTATAATATGTGTATATTTTCCCATACCATAAACAATGCTTGTATTAATATACATTTAATGAATTTTTTGGTATGCTTATTGGTTTTTACATCATGCACCAAGGTGAGTGAAATTGAGTACCATGAAGGAGGGTGGAATGAGTTACTGAAGTTCATGTTCAGGCAGGGATAGTTGAAGTTATTATCATTCCTTGGATTAACCAGAAATCTTTAGTGAGAAAAAAGGATTTTTAGAATTTAGATGAGGACAGATGTACTGCTATAACTGACATTTGATCTTTCAGGAACTTCTTTTAGACGTTTATTTAAGTGGTTATAATTTTTGACCCTGAAGTCTGCATTACTATTTGACAATTGTTTCTGTATCTTCACCCGTTGCTTTTGTATCTGGACTGATTCCATTTTGTTCACAACTTTACTTGTGCAAAATTGTGTTTATCTTTGTGGACTCTGAGGCATCAGAGGAGGTCAGGGGTTCTCCATCTTCACTGGAGAAGAGATCTCTCAACTTTCCTGGACTTAACATTCCATCAGTTACTTGATCTTGACCTTTATTCCTTTCCACATTCATCTGAGTATGACTGCAATATGTTTCTTGAACTTTGGAGATTTTTAAATATGAGTTTACTGTCTGTGTTTTGATGATTGAGTGTATATTTGTTCTGTTTTTGGATATCAGTTTTGCTGCTTAGAATCTAGGTCTATCACTTAATATCAGCCCTGCACAGATATTTCCACAACTACTCTTTGGTTGTTATGAATATGTTGATGAAACTTCTCAAAGTTCCATTTCCACATTTAACAATGGCATAAAAGGTATGCATCTGGCTTTTCTAATATGTCCTTTCACCTGTCTTACAGGGGAATCCACGGGCCCTGCATTTCCCAAAATATATTCTTTGGAGTTAGAGGAAAATACATCTCTGGAATGTGGCATAGCATTTTCTCCCAAAGAAGTAAGTTTGCTTTTTATTGTTCATTTTACTGGAGAGTAGTAGAGTTAAGACAATCCTCACTCAGAAGCTAACAGTGAGGATCACCTAAGCTCTTTTTATAGTGAGTCTTTTTCTAACTTTTGAGCATGCCTGAGTATACCCTTTAATTCAGTAAAATGATTGCTAGAGGTATCTGGCTTATGCTTACACAGTGTCCCAACGGTTGCAGAGGGCATAAACACAAGGAACCTATGGTCTGTGGTCTCAGTTGTGCTTTCTAGAAAATTCAAGATATGACATGTTATGAAGGAGAGGAAAGTTGAGGCTAACTTAAAATCACTTACATTTAAACAAGAATGTCCTTTGTACATTTGAGTGGGGTATACCTAAGGCTCTTGGAATCACTACCTGAAATTACCAAAGATGTGCTGTGAAAATCTAAGAGGGGTTATGGTAACTGGCTTTTTAAATAGTGTCCCTTGATTTTGGTGATTTGAAAGCCACAAACAAAATCAAAGAAATTACTTTTTTCTGGAATGTGCCCAGGAGGAAGGGGGTACCGCTGGCAAAGTTTTAGGGGTCATTTCTGGTATGTTTGGCCTCAGAGGTTCTGCGACAGAAGTGCCGAGGAAAGAGCCTCTCACTCTCCATGATATGGAAAGGCACATGGCTGCATCCTCCCAAACAAGAATCAAACTTCTATATGGCAATTAGGGTAGAAGACTATCAAAACATTTTTTATATTCCAGTATAACTAGCACAATTCCTTGTACCCAATAGGTGTAGAATAGCATTAACTAAGTAAAAATAATAACACAGTAAGAAAGTATATTGAATATTAAGTACTATTGTTAATAATCCATGTTTAATAATGTTACTAGACTACATAGTTTACTGAAATTGAAATCTAAATAACTCTTCTTTAGTATTCAGGAGGAAAAGTAAAGAAAGTTTGAGGACACATTTAGATTTAAGAAAATGCTAAAGATTAATTTTGCTTTGTGAAGTACAAT
>JAQQAC010016209.1:28828645-28929620 GCA_029783875.1 Phataginus tricuspis
AAACCATCCTATGAATATTTTTCTTTGGCCTAGTTTAGGCTATCAGATAGTATCAGAATATAAATATTTGTATATTTTCCTTTTATCTTTTCAGAGAAGGATTTTGAAGTGCATGAAATATTGTCAAGGTATTATAATTATTTCTTGCATAATACAATCTCTTATTTGTCTTTCTAATTTAGCCAAAAAGCATAATTAACAAGTTATTTGAAGATATTCAGAGGATGTTTATTTATCTTTTTAATTTTTACAGTATT
The DNA here is from genome assembly GCA_029783875.1 of Phataginus tricuspis. Lineage (NCBI taxonomy): Eukaryota > Metazoa > Chordata > Mammalia > Pholidota > Manidae > Phataginus > Phataginus tricuspis. Next base: position 28,828,903 of record JAQQAC010016209.1, read on the forward strand.
CTATCTTTCAAAGCCTACTCAACTCTCACATTTTCTAACCCTTTGCAAGGTTTGTCAGAAACTTACATTTTAATCTTGTATATCAATGATATTTTCATCCTGATTATTAAAGTTTATGGTTAAAATTAAATGAAAAGCCTAGAAGAACAGAAAGAAAAATTAAATGGTAAATAAATCCTAATACTTAACAATGACCTCTGGTTATATTTTGAGGTATCTTTGTTTTTATCCCTCTCCCTCTATACCTATATTTCTACATCTATAATTGTAATGAAGTGATACCTTATAAATTATTCTTAACCTGCTTTTTTTTTTTTACTGAGTATCAATTAAAATGCTATGAATTGCTTTTTGTGTCACTAGGTATTCTAAATGCAATTTTATTTTTAGGGATGATAAATTGTATTATTTTATGGCCCAACTATGTTATAGTTACTTAACTAGTCCTTCTTACTATACACTTAAGATTTTTCCATGTTTGGCTTTATAAATGTTACTGTATGAAACATGCCTGTAGATAAATGTTTGCTTTCATATTATTTTTTCATTCTGTCTTCATAGAAGTGGAATGAATAATTGAATCAAACTCTGTGCACATACTTCATGCTTTTATACATACTGCAAAATTGCTGTCCAAAAAGGTTATAACAGTTATATTACCCATGAGTAACAGTGTTAAATGTTGTTCATTGTCTTCCTTTTTTTGTACAATTAGGTTGCATCAATTATATATGTATGTGTATGTAATGTTCTGATAGTCTGATAGTGAAAGATGCGTTTTTTATTTCCATTTCTTTGACTCTTTTTACATAACACACCATTTTACAACAGTAACAATTTACTTGCTAACAATTTGGCTTAGTTGGTACCATTACGATTCTTTTAACTCTCTGGTGGGATAAGTAGTAGCCTCTATTCTTTCCTTTTAAAAATATTATTGGCCATTTTTCTGTTTTATTTTTCCTGATAATGTTTGGAATCATTTTCTCAGGTGTATGGTTAAAAGTTCTATGGGGACTTTGATTTGTGTTGCATTAAAATAATAAAACAAAATTGGAGAGAAGTATTTTCTGTATAAAATTGAGCTTCCTATTCAAATATAAGATATGCCTTTATTTTATTAAAGCATTTCATGCTACTCAGCAAAATTTTGAAATATTTTGAAGTAATTTTTCTATGTTATTTTGTGCAGTGTAAATGTTTTGGTTTTATATATTTTTATGCTCTTATATTTTGAAAATACATAACATCAATGAGATATAAAACTATCCACTTTAAACTTTAATTGTTTTTAATTATCCTTCAATTTATTTTAGTTTTTTAACTAAAATACTGTAATATTTTACATTTAGATTATTACGGAATACTGTAATAGATTGCAATTATTCTGCTTGTCTCTTCCATTTTAATAATTATAATTTTTACATCTTTTTCTTACCATATTACATTATTTAGAATTTCCAGAACAGGGTAAAATTATTTGCTTGGCTTATCTTCATCCTAATTATCTATGAAGCAATACAATGGTTTAAGCTCTTGTTGGGAAATATCTTTCTAGTAATAATTTAACACAAATTTTAATCCAGAATAGATAAAAATTTAAAAATAATCTAGTCAAACAGCTATATGTCATCAATTATATTACCATTCAAAGGAGGAAAACAGTATGACATAAAGTTCAGCATTATATTTGTAGCAGTATATTTTTTGGTGCACAGCAATCTATATCTATTCAATGAATGAATTAAAATGCAGTAAATAAATAAATGAAATAAAAAGCACGTTCATTTCTGAGATCTGTAGAGTGATAGTGATCTATATGTCTATCCTTTTCCCAGTAACACAGTGTCTCTATTACTATAGCTTTGTAGTAATTTTTGAGTTTGGAAAATGTGAGTCTGCCAATACTGTTCTTCTTTTGGCTAAATTTTCTCCTGTGCATTTCCAAATGAATTTTAAGATCACCTTGTCACTTATCAAAAAATATCCAGCTGGAATTTTGATAAGGATTATGAAGAATTTGGGGAGTAGTGCCATTTTAACAATATTAAGTCTTCTAATCCATGAACATAGGATGTCTTTTCATTTATTTAGGTCTCCTTTCTTTCAACAATGTTTTTTAGTTTTCAGTATACAAATTTCCCATTTCTTTATTAACTTTATTTCTAAATAATTACTTCAGATGTTATTGTACACAGTATTATCTTCTTAATTTCATTTTCAAATTTTTCACATCAAGTGTATAGAAAAACAATAGATTGTAAATACTGATTTAGTATTCTGCAACCATGTTGAACTTACTCATTAGTTCTAACAGTTTGTCAGTATATTCTTTAGAATTTTCTATATACAAGGTCATGCCATCTGCAAACAGAGAAATTTATACTTCTTCCTTCCCCATCTGGATGGACTTTACTTTTTGTAGTTCCTGATTTCCAGAAATTCCATTACAATGTTGAATAGGAGTGGCAACAAATGGCAAACATCTTTATCTTGTTCCTGATCTTAGGAAAGCATCTACCTTTTACCTTTAAATATGATATTGTATATTCCTTTCATCAGGTTAAGGAAGTTCTCTTCTATTCCTACTTTGTTGAGTAATTTGATCATGAAGGAATGTTGGATTTTGTCAAAAAATTTTGGCATTCATTTTGATGATCACATGATTTTGCCCTTTATTAATATGGCACATTGATATTTGTATGTTAAGCCAACCTTATATTCTTGCCTGGGATAAATCCCATTTGGTATGGAGTACAATCTTTTTTATATATTGCTGGATTCAGTTTCCTAGTATTTTCTCAAGGGGTTTTGCATCTATATTCATAAGGAATGTTGGTTTGCAGTTTTCCTCCCTGTAGCTGTCTTTGTCTGGTTTTGGAATCAGTAATATTGGCTCTTTAGAATGAATTGACAAGTGTTCTCTTCTATTTTTGAAAAAAACTTGTGAAGGGTTATATTTATTCTTTAAATTAGTGATACATTTCACCATTGAAGTCATCTGGTTCTGGGAATTTCTTTGTCATTTAAAAGAATGCTAATTCAATCTATCTGTTTGTTATAGATCTATTTGAATTTTCTAATTCTTTTTAAAAATCCTTTAATTGATAATTATATAGTATTTACAGTTTATAAAGTACCCTCATATTGAACATCACTTTATTTCCACATGAATCCCATAAGACAAGCATTGAAACCTTAGTTTTTTCCCTCTATTCTCCAATGGTATGCTGATGCACAGTGAGTCTAAATGATTTGCCAAGGCTAGCTTCTGGTGAGCTATAGAACTTATACAATACAGTGTTATGTCCTTAGCCACCTGACCCACTGGGCTTTCATGATACCATGTTGGGAATCCAGACATGATGAAGAAAAGTACATATTCCTTTAGCCTATGGACATAAAATTTTCATATCCATTTTTCAAATTTATTAACTTTTCTCCTGGTTGTTAGCATTCAAAATCTTCAATTTCATGAAGTTGCAATCAAATACCATTTTTATATAGTCTCTTTACTGTTCCTTTTTTTTCCCCTTGTTCTTTTGAGGTAGAAGGTTAGGGTATTGATTTAAGGTGTTTCTTATTTTGTTTTATATAGGTTTTACAGCTGTACATTCCCCTCTAAGCATTGGTTTACCTGTATCCCAAAAGTTTTGGTCTGTTGTATCATTTCCATTCATCAAAGTGTTTTGCAATTTCTTATGTAAGTTTTTCTTTGACTCATTGGTTATTTAGGATATGTTGCTTAATTTCTACATATTTGTGAATTTACTGGATTTCCCTATGTTATTGATTTCTGACATATTCCATTGTGATTGGAGAATATACTTTGTATTAGGTAAATAAATTTATGTTTACTGAGGCTTATTTTATTACACTGTATGTAGTTTACTTAGCTATGTTGAGATAAATCTAAAAGAAACAACTAAGATAGTTGAAAATGATTGCATGTGGATTTGTGTATGTATTTGTGCATGTATTTGTGTATTTGTGTGTGAGAGAGTATACAATGGTGGAGGGAAAGGAATGCTGATTTTTAAAATAAGCTTTGTAATTTTGTTTTATTTTTTCAAGTATGTATTCTTATAATTTTGGTAAAAATAAAAACTCAAAAAAAATCCTTTTGTGAAGTTAGTATTTGGCAGTATTAAGGAATGTCATTCTCCTACCCAATGCCTGCATATTTCATGAACACAGAGTTATATGGACCCTCCCCCTGCCTGCACACATATATTCTTCAATAAGGAGACTAATAAGTTTGTGCAGTAATTTAATCTCTAGGTTCTAAAATCTAGTAAGATCAAGTTACAGCTTTTCTTAATAACTCCATATTGTGATTTTATATTTTCATACAGTGGAAGTATATATATTGTGTTTTTAATGTCATCATCAACAAAAGCATTTAACTTAAAGGTCACTAAAAATTAGAAAAAATATAATCCACTTTAAATCTGTTAAGTAATTTTGGGGAGGATGCACATGCAATTTGATATTTTCATTTTCTGAGTCCAGTTCACTATTTAATATGGTCAACAATTAAAAACTTGTAAATCTACTTTTAATGTTTTGATTGTGGCTCTTCTAGGATTCTAAAAATTGATTATAAAATAAAAAAAAATTATATATATTTATAGTTCTTTGGAGTGCCATAGATTGTTTAAAATTTTGAATTGTTCTACATCTAGTCGGTATTTTAAAGAGAGATTTACTTAGTGTATTGGAATATAATTTAGTCCAACAATGAGAAGAACATAAAAAACCCTGCAGAGACAGCATACCCTGTGAGATTTTGCTGCATAAATTTGAGCCAGTGAGGCAGATTGATTATCCGGTTTCCAGTCATTTCAAATACCCTCCACTATGTTTATAGCTAGATGCAAGTTACCTGTCTTTGTGTGTGTGTGTGTGTGTGTGTGTGTAGATATAAATAGCCAGCAGGTGCTCTTGTGGTTGACTTGTGTAGCAGGAAAATGTGAAATCAGCAATAAAGGGCTTGATTTATTTTAGTTATAACCCTTCTTTTCCTATGCTGTACCAAGTTTGGGTATAATCGAAAGTGTTGGTGGGCAATTGTAATTATATTTGGCATCCTTGACTGGCCGTGTTTGTTTATACTAAGTTGCTCAAGCCCCTCCTTTCCTTGTTGTCCACTCATGGGTCTTCTGGGCCAGTATGTAGAGCTGTATGCTTTCCTATATGGTGGCCACTAGCCATATGTGGATATTTAAACTCTAATTACAGTTAAATAAAATTAAAATTGTATTTCCTCAGTCAAAATAGCTACATTTCAAGTTTTCAATATCCACATATGGCTATTAGACAGTGGAGAATGCTTCCAACATCAGGGAAAGTTGTATTTAACAGCACTGATGTAGATATTTCCCTATTTAAACCCTTACCTTTCCTGCTGCTGTAGCCCAGGTCTGCCCTGTAACACAGGCTGGTTAATATGTGGTGGCTCAGTTGCCCTGCAACTCTCTGTGGCTTTCATCTCTGCTGCTGTATATTTGCTGTAAAGCTCTTGAAAATGAGGGAGAATTGTTCACTGTTTCACTTTTTTTTCCCACAATCCTTTGTTTGCCCTTTAAGAATATGCAACCTTTGGATAAACATTTCACAGTGGCTATTCTAGATTTACAATCACTCTTATAGGAAGCTAAAAACAATCCTTCAAGGATTAAAAGACAAGACATTTGAATGACACCTGACCCTTTTCTATTGTAAGCATTTTTGTGTACCAACACTGGCTGGGGGACTGAAATCTTTTCTTTATCAAGAGTATCATTTTCAACTTGAGGTATTCCTCTGTATGAATGACAAAGTCTAGGAAAGCACTTGGAATGGTACACATCACAAAAGTTTCCAGGTTTTCTCTCTTCGTTAGATGCCTCAATGCTTTGACAATAATAGGACTCATCTTCCTTTCTGCATCACTGAGTTTCTGTGTAAAATGTAAATCTAATACTCATACAGTTTTGTTGAAGGGATAAGGCTTTCATAGGTGAAGAAATCATGGAACCTCTCAATTTTCCATTCTGGGTAATTACAGGGCTACCTTGGGTAAAAACCCATTTTATGTAAATTATGAAGATGTGAGTTAAGAGAAGGCAAGTCCAGTATAACTTCCACATATACGAAATTGGTAATAAGAGAAGGCAGAGACTGACTCTCAGCTCTGTGAAATCAGCACAAAGTACTTTAGGAAATATATATGTTTCAGGAAGGAGATAGCCCTCATACTTAAAAGAGACAGTTAAGGGCTAGGATAAGTACATTGAGTTATCATGATAATTACCAACATCATCATCATCAATAACATCAGAAATTTCTGAGTGAAGTCCACAGTCGTGCTCTATGTTAATCCTCTCCCACCCTTCTGTCTTCCACTCCTGACTTTGGGACCTAGCACTAGATCAAAAACTGGCAAGACTCAATACCCACTGACTGTCAAGACTTAATCCTTCATAAGCACTCTTTACTTCAGTCATCGCCCAAAGTGGAGACCTCCGAATAGCTTTTCATCCCAACTAGCTCTGAGCTCCCTCACATGTGCCTCTCTTTCCCTTCCCTTCTGCCCTCTACGATCTCCATGCTTCCACATGTCTTCAGTGTTTTTTCAGGCTTCCTTTCCCTTCCTGGTTTCTTCATATTATAAACATGGCTATCTCTGGGGCACCGCTCCTTATATAGCCTTTCCTGTGGATCTGTGCATGGTTCTAGAGGTGCCATAACTTCTGGATGTCTTGCTCACTGGGTTTATTTTTCTAGATGGTCTTTATCTGTTAGACATGACTGCCTCTTCGAACTTTGTATTACGGGAGTTTACCACTTCCCCTTACTAAGTAGTGATCTCTAGACATTGCTACCAGCTGGGCTCATTGTGTATTTTGCACCCTACTCTTCTCATTTTCTGAGTGATTTCAATATCCATGTCTCCATTTCCCTCAGCTTCTTCCATTGGCACCGTCTCCATCCATCACAATCGGATGAGGATGATGGTTTGGGAAACATACTTTTATATATTGTTTGACTTTAAAAATATGAACTCATATTATATAAAAGAAAATTTAAAGAATAAGATAGAACCGAAAATAATATGCTGTTAAGATACACATGATAGAAAGTATTGATTTATATTAGTACTCAAATAAGAAAAAAAGGCAAACAAAAAGGAAAAACAGAAATCAGACAATATAGCTGCTGATGGTTAATAATGAGAAATTCCAGGGGAAATAAGATCAAGAGAAGTTTTGTTTTTTCTAAGGACTGAAATATGAAAGCAGGTAGTATTTGTACATGAAATACATCTTTATTCAATTTACTTCTTGACATCTGTGTGCTGCTGTCTGTACAGAAATAGAATGTCATGGGAATGAGTTGCTTGTTCTGATTTCTCAGAACAAATGAAACATCCATGAAAATAAAGCATGGTACAATATTTTTATGCTTCTATAATTCTGTTCTGAGAACAGACTATTTACAAATGATTTTATGACGAGATGGAATTGTCAATGGTAAGGTCACTGTCTTAGTCTATTTGGGCTGCTAAAACAAAATACCACAGACTGGTAGTTTATAAACAATGGAAATTTATTTCTCACAATTCTAGAGGCTGGTAGTCCAGGATCAAGGTGCCAGCCTAGTAGGGTGAAGTCTTCTGGACTGCAGACTTCTCATTATGTCCTCACATGGTAGAAGTGCCTAGGTAGATCTGTGGGGTCTCCTTAAAGGGCACTAATCCCAGGTTTGAGGGCTTTACTCTCATGACTTAAGCACCTCCCAAAGGCCTGACCTCTCAATACTGTTATCTTTGGGCATTAGGATTTCAACTTATGAATTTTGCGGGGACCCTTCCAAACCATAGCAGCAAGTTAATGTTAAGTAAAAAGGAAATGAAAACTCAAGTATTTTGCCTAGTAGGGTAATGTGCATGACTAGACCTGTAAAATGTTCCCTTTCTATCATTTAGCTATTTATTTTACTTAAAACTTTTCAGATCATCAAAATGGACTTCATGAGTGTAGCTCAGCACTAGGTATATGTGCCTCTGAAACCATTAGTGCTTGTTCTCTTGATCTTGGAAACTTAGATATGTCAGTGGTACTATTATTCTTCCCTTTCCTGCATTTAAAACATTTGTTATTCTTGCCTATATTCCTCCTCTCCCCTTATAGAAACTGACCAAAGAACCAGAGAGCAACGGTTGTTGCAGAATTGATATTTAAAATTATTTTAAACATAAATAATGTTAAGTTTTAATTAAAAAACAACACAGTTAAAAAATAAAGGGGTCAGTAGAAAAAATTAATTTTGATCATTTTCATATTTGATTTAACTTGAAACACAGTAATAACTTTTACATATACAAAAGTTTTAGCATTGATATTCAGTTGCATTTTCAGTTCTTTTATATATGGATTTTATATTTTTATAATTTTAAATTTCTAATAAATTGTATAATTTATAATTTATACAGTTTACAACTTAATTTCCAAAACTGATAGTTGAGGCTGGAGCTACATCCAATCCTACACACGCCCATACTTTTTTTTCTTTTTTTGGTATCTTTAATGTACAATCACTTGAACAACATTATGGTTATTAGACCCCCTATTATCTAGTCCCCCCCATGTACCCCACTACAGTCACTGTCCATCAGCATAGTAAGATGCTATATAGAATCATTACTTGTCTTTATAAATACTGCCTTTCCTGTGTCCACCGCCACTGCATTACGTGTGCTAATCGTAATGCCTCTTTTCCCCCCTTATCCCTCCCTTCCCACCCATCCTCCCTAGTCCCTTTCCCTTTGGTAACTGTTAGTCCATTCTTGGGTTCTGTGAGTCTGCTGCTGTTTTGTTCCTTCAGTTATTTCTTTGTTCTTATACTCCACAGAGGAGTGAAATCATTTTGTACTTGTCTTTCTCCGCCTGGCATATTTCACTGAACATAATACCCTCTAGCTCCATCCATGTTGTTGCAAATGGTAGGATTTGTTTTCTTCTTATGGCTGAATAATATTCCATTGTGTATATGTACCACATCTTCTTAATCCATTCATCTACTGATGGACACTTAGGTTGCTCCCATTTCTTGGCTACTATAAATAGTGCTGTGATAAACATAGGGGTGCATATGTCTTTTTCAAACTGGGCTGCTGCATTCTTAAGGTAAATTCCTAGGAGTGGGATTCCTGAGTTAAATGGTATTTCTATTTTGAGTTTTTGAGGAAGCTCCATATTGCTTTCCACAATGGTTGAACTAGTTTACATTCCCACCAGCAGTGTAGGAGGGTTCCTCTTTCTCCACATCCTCACCAACATTTGTTGTTGTTTGTGTTTTGGATGTTGGCCATCCTAACTGGTGTGAGGTGATATCTCATTGTGGTTTTAATTTGCGTTTCTCTGATGATTAGTGATGTGGAGCATCTTTTCATGTGCCTGTTGGCCATCTTAATTTCTTCTTTGGAGAAGTGTCTGTTCAGTACCTCTGCCTGTTTGTTAATTGGCTTATTTGCTTTTTATTTATTGAGGTGTGTGAGCTCTTTATATATTTTGGATGTCAGCCCCTTATCAAATATGTCATTTATGAATATATTCTCCCGTACTGTAGGATGTCTTTTTGTTCTACTGATGGTGTCCTTTGCCGTACAGAAGCTTTTCAGCTTGATATAGTCCCACTCATTCATTTTTGCTTTTGTTTCCATTGCCCGGGGAGATATGTTCATGAAGAAGTTGCTCATGTTTATGCCCAAGAGATTTTTGCCTATAGTTTTGTCTAATAGTTTTATGGTTTCATGACTTACATTCAGATCTTTGATCCATTTTGAGTTTACTTTTGTGTATGGGGTTAGATAGTAATCCAGTTTCATTATCTTACATGTAGCTGTCCAGTTTTGCCAACACCAGCTGTTGAAGAGGCTGTCATTTCCCCATTGTATATCCATGGCTCCTTTATCATATATTAATTGACTGTATATGTTTAGGTTAATGTCTGGACTCTGTATTCTGTTCCACTGGTCTATGGGTCTGTTCTTGTGCCAGTACTAAATTGTCTTTAGTACTGTGGCTTTGTAGTATAGCTTAGTCAGGGAGCATAATTCCCCCCACTTTATTCTTCCTTCTCAGGTTTGCTTTGGCTATTCGGGGTCCTTTGTGGTTCCATATGAATTTTAGAACTGTTTGTTTCAGTTCATTGAAGAATGCTGTTGGTATTTTGATAGGGATTGCATTGAATCTGTAGATTGCTTTAGGCAGGATGGCCATTTTGACAATATGAATTCTTCCTAGACAAGAGCATGGGATGAATTTCCATTTATTAGTGTCCTCTTTAATTTCTCTTATGAGTGTCTTGTAGTTTTCAGGGTATAGGTCTTTCACTTCCTTGGTTAGGTTTATTCCTAGGTATTTTATTCTCTTTGATGCGATTGTGAATGGAAATGTTTTCCTAATTTCTCTTTCTGCTAGTTCACCGTTAGTGTATAGGAATGAAACAGATATCTGTGTATTAATTGTGTATCCCGCAACTTCATTGAATTCAGATATTAGATCTAGTAGTTTTTGAGTGGATCCTTTAGAGTTTTTTATGTACACTATCATGTCATCTGCAAACAGGGACACTTTCACTTCTTCCTTACCAATATGGATGCCTTTTATTTCTTTGTGTTGTCTGATTGCCGAGGCTAGGACCTCCACTACTATGTTGAATAAAAGTGGAGAGAGTGGGCATCCTTGTCTTGTTCCGGATCTTAAAGGAAAAGCTTTCAGCTTCTCGCTGTTAAGTATAATGTTGGCTGTGGGTTTGTAATATATGGCCTTTATTATGTTGAGGTACTTGCCCTCTATACCCATTTTCTTGAGAGTTTTTATTACGAATGGATGTTGAGTTTTGTCAAATGCTTTTTCAGCATCTATGGAGATGATCATGTGGTTTTTGTCCTTCTTTTTGTTGTTGTAGTGGATGATGTTGATGGGTTTTCGAATGTTGTACCATCCTTGCATCCCTGGGATGAATCCCACTTGATCATGATGGATGATCTTTTTGATATATTTTTGAATTTGTTTGCTAATATTTTGTTGAGTATTTTTGCATCTATGTTCATCAGGGGATATTGTTCTGTAATTTCCTTTTTTGTGGTGTCTTTGCCTGGTTTTGGTATTAGAGTGATGTTGGTCTTGTAGAATGAGTTTGGGAGTATTCCCTCCTCTTCTACTTTTCCGACAACTTTAAGGAGGATGGGTATTAGGTCTTCACTAAATGTTTGATGAAATTCAGCAGTGGTACCATCTGGTTCAGGTGTTTTGTTCTTAGGTAGTTTTTGATTACCAATTCAATTTCTTTGCTGGTAATTGGTCTATTCAGGTTTTCTGTTTCTTTCTGGGTCAGCCTTGGAAGTGGTATTTTTCTAGAAAGTTGTCCTTTTCTTCTAAATTATCCAGTTTGTTACCATATAATTTTTCATAATATTCTCTCATAATTTTTTGTATTTCTGTGTTGTCTGTCATGATATTTCCTTTCTCATTTCTGATTCTGTTTATGTGTGTAGACCCTCTTTTTTTCTTGATATGTCTGGCTAAGGGTTTATCTATTTTGTTTATTTTATCAAAGAACCAGCTCCTGTTTTCATTGATTCTTCTAACTTTTTTATTCTTCTCAATTTTATTTATTTCTGCTTTAATCTTTATTATGTCCCTCCTTCTACTGACTTTGGGCCTCATTTGTTCTTTCTTTTCTAGTTTCATTAATTGTGAATTTAGACTGTTCATTTGGGATTGTACGTATTTCCTGAAGTAGGCCTGTATTGCAATACATTTCCCTTTTAGCACGGCCTTCGCTGCATCCCACAGATTTTGAGGAGTTGAATTATTGTTGTCATTTGTCTCCATATATTGCTTGATCTCTATTTTTATTTGGTCATTGATCCATTGATTATTTAGGAGCATGTTATTAAGCCTCCATGTGTTTGTGGCCTTTTTCATTTTCTTTGTGTAATTTATTTCTAGTTTCATACCTTTGTGATCTGAGAAGCTGGTTGGTACAATTTCAGTCTTTTTGAATTTACTAAGGTTCTTTTTGTGGCCTCGTATATGATCTATTCTTGAAAATGTTCCATGTGCACTTGAGAAGAATGTGTATCCTGTTAGTTTTGGATGAAGTGTTCTGTAGATGTCCGTTAGGTTCATCTTTTCTAATATGTTGTTCAGTGCCTCCTTCTCTTTATTTTCTGTCTGGTTGATCTGTTGTTTATAGTGAGTGGTGTGTTGAAGTCTCCTAAAATGAATGCATTGCATTCTATTTCCCCCTTTAATACTGTTAGTATTTGTTTCACATATGTGGGTGCTTCTGTTTTGGGTGCATAGATATTTATAATAGTTGTACCCTCTTGTTGGACTGACCATTTTATCATTATGTAATGTCCTTCTTTGTCTCTTGTGACTTTCTTTGTTTTGAAGTCTATTTTGTTTGATGTAAGTACTGCAATTCCTGTTTTTTTCTCCCTATTAGTTGTATGAAATATCTTATTCCACCCCTTCACTTTCAGTCTGTGTTTGTCTTTGGGTTTGAAGTGAGTCTCTTGTAGGCAGCATATAGATGGTTCTTGTTTTTTATCCATTCAGTAACTCTATGTCTTTTGATTGGTGCATTCAGACCATTTAAATTTAGAGTGGTTATTGATAGGTATGTACTTATTGCCATTGCAGGATTTAGATTCGTAGTTACCAAAGATGCAAGGGTAATTCCCTTACTCTCTGACAGTCTAATTTAACTCACTTCATATGCTATTAAAAACACAACCTAAAGGTTCTTTTATTTTTCCTCCTTTTTCTTCCTCCTCCATTCTTTGTATGTTATGAATCATATTCTGTACTCTTTGTCTATCCCTTGGATGACATCTATTTAGTCTTAGGAATACTTCCATCTATAGGAGTCCCTCCAAAATGCACTGTAGAGGTGATTTGTGGGAGGTAAATTCTCTCAGCTTTTGCTTATCTGAAAATTGTTTAATCCCTCCTTCAAATTTAAATGATAACCTTGCCGGGTAGAGTATTCTTGGTTCAAGGCTCTTCTGCTTCATTGTATTAAATATATCATGCCACTCCCTTCTTGCCTGTAAGGTTTCTGTTGAGAAGTCTGATGATAGCCTGATGGGTTTTCCTTTGTATGTGGTCTTTTTTCTCTCTCTAGCTGCTTTTAAAAGTCTGTCTTTATCCTTGATCTTTGCCATTTTAATTATTATATGTGTTGATGTTGTCTTCCTTGGGTCCCTTGTGTTGGGAGATCTGTGCACCTACATGGCTTGAGACAGTATCTCCTTCCCCAGATTGGGGAAGATTCAGCAATTACCTCCTCAATAACACTTTCTATCCCTTTTCTTCTCTTCTTCTTCTGGTACCCCTACAATGCGAATATTGTTCTGTTTAGATTGGTCACACTGTTCTCTCAATATTCTTTCATTTTTAGAGATTTTTTTTTCTCTCTGTGCCTCAGCTTCTTTGTATTCCTCTTCTCTAATTTCTGTTCTATTTACCATCTCTTCTACTACATCTAATCTGCTTTTAAATCCCTCCATTTTATATTTCATCTCAGATATGGAATTTCTTAATGATTGAATCTCCGACTTAAATTCATTCCTGAGTTCTTGAATATTTTTCTCTACTTCCATAAGCATGGTTATAATTTTTATTTTGAACTCTCTTTCATGAAGATTGGTGGGTTCAGTTTCATTTGGCCCTTTTTCTGGGGTTTGTGAGATTTTGGTCTGAACCATGTTCTTTTGATGTTTCATATTTCTGTGTGGTGCCCAATAGTGTGCAGAAACTCCAGTCTCTGGAGCTTCTCAGCCCCTAGAGTCAGGTTGGGGGTCATAGGTGAGCAGAGCTCATGCCTGGGGGTAGGAAAGATCTGTTTCCTCATTCCTGTCTCTGGTGCCTGTCTTCAGTGTCAGAGCCAGTGGGCCAAGCACACACGTGTAAGCCTCTGTACTTTGCTCTTTAGCTGTTGTAGGTGGGGCCTCCCTATTTCTGGCCAGTGCAGTGACTGCGGTTTGCAAGCAGGTGCCTGCAGGCCAGTAGGAAGGCTGGGCAAGGTGTGTGTCGCAGTGGGGGGCCTAAGACCTGTGTAGGCAGCCAGGGGGATGGAGCACCTGAAGCTCCTCAAAGTTCCCAACCAGCTGGGCAGAGCACACCCAGAAAACCTTGTCCAGCTCTCCCTTCTCCCGTGCAGCAAGCTCCGTGCAAACCCCACCCTTTCAGCAGCCCTCTACTTGCTAGGAAGCCTCTCAGACCACCCGCCCTTCTTCTGACATAGAGCGGCTGGGTGTGGGTCCTCCACAAATGCAGGAATGTCAGTCTCCCAGGTCCTCCACCCGTCCGAGCTCCCCAATGCCCAGAGCAACACACAATATAGGCTTCTGCTCACAAAGCAGATCTCTAGGGCTAGGTGTACAGCAGTACCAGGCTTCCACCCCCTCCCTGCTCTGTTTCCCTTCCTCCCGCCAGTGAACTGGAGTGGCAGAAGGGCCTGGGTCCCTCTGAATTAAGGCTTTGGCGCGTTAACCTGTTTTGTGAGGTCTGCTCTGTTTGTGAGGTCTGTATGCTGTCTGGTTCAGCCTTCTTTCTTCTTGCTGTTTTAGGGTTAGTTGTATTAATTAACTATATTTTTGTACTATTTGTGGATGGGGAGGAATTCTCCATGTCACCTCTCATGCCACCATCTTGAATCAAATCCATGCCCATACTTTTTAATTGTTCAGCTCAGGGTGCAGGAGGAAATTACCAATTAGAATTCAAGGGTTTAGGCCACTTTATTTTCAGGTGTGCTTTTTGTCACAGGCATCCATCTAAAATACAGGAGAATATTAGTTAGGAAGAATGGTTAAGCTGTTTAATCTCAATAAATAGAGTAATCTCATGAGATCTAATAGTCTCAATATTTTTGAAAGAATAGACTCTCATATTTTTATTTCTATATAATCTTGAGATTTTCAAATGGTGTGTTTCTCGGGAATTCCTAGAAACCTCAGACCTCTCCTTCCTGTATTTTTAAAAAAATAATTTGAGAAGAAATTTATGTATCATAAAATCAACCATTTTAAAGTAAACATTTCAGTGATACTTAGTGCCTTTACATCATGATATAACCACCGTTGTATGCCATTTCAAAGAATTTCCAAGACTTCAAATTAAAACCCTTTGCCCATTAAACAGTTTCTCCGCATCCGTCTTTTCCAGCCACTGCCAGCCACCAATCTGCATTCAGTCTCTATGACTCTTCCTTTTCTGGATATTTCATATAAAAGGAATTATACAGTATGTGACCATGTGTGTCCGGATTCTTTCACTTGGCGTGATGTTTTGGATTTTCATTTTTGTGACAAAAAACATGTAACATAAGCTTGCCATCTTAGCCATTTTAAGTGTATAGTTCAGTAGTGTTGTCACATTGTGTGAAACAGATCTCTAGAACTTTTTCATCTTGCAAATCTGAACCTATACCCATTAAACAACTAACTACTCCCCTTTCCTCCCTCCCCACAGACCCTGGCAACCATAATTCTACTTTCTGTTTCTATAAAATTGACTACTTTAGATTTCTCATATAATAGAATCATACAGTGTTTGTCTTTTTGTTGCTGGATTATTTCACTTAGCATAATGTCCTCAAGGATCATTCATATTGTAGCATGTGACAGGATTTCCTTCATTTTTAAGACTGAGTATTTATACCACATTTTGTTGATCCATTCATCCACCAATGGACATTTGTTTTGCTTCTACTGCTTGGCTGTTTTGAATAGTACTGTTATGAAGTTGGGCATACAAATATCTCTTCAAGACCCTGCTTTCAAATCTTTTGAATATATGCCTAGAAATGTTATTTCTGGGTCAAATGGTAGCTCTAGTTCAATTATTTTGAGGAACCTCCATACTGCTTTCCATAGTGGCTGCACCAATTTGCATTCCCACTGACAATGTACAAGGTTTCCCTTTTCTTCACATCCTCACCAATACTTGTTATCTCTTGTCTTTTTGATGATGGACATTCTAACAGGTGTGAGGTGATAACTCCTTGTGGTTTTGATTTAAATATCTTTGATAATTAGTGATGTTGAGCATCTTTTCATCTGCCTCTTGGCGATTTGTATATCATCTTTGGAGAAATATCCTTTCATGTCCTTTGCCCTTTTTAAAATTGGGTTATAATTTTTTTGTTGTATTGTAGGAATTCTTTACTTATTCTGAATACTAATCACTAATTAGATATATCATTTGCAAATATTTTTTCCCATTTCATAGGTTGCCTTTTCACTCTGTTTTTTCCTTTGACACAAATATTTTTGTGTTTGATGTAGTCCATTTATCTGTGTTTGCTTTTGTTGCCTGTGCTATGGTATCATATTCAAGAAGTCACTTCCCAGTTCAATATCATAAAGTTCTCCCCTATGTATTCTTCCAGAATTTTTCTAGTTTTGGGTCTTATGTTTAGGTTTTTAATCCATTTAGGTTAATTTTTATATATGGTATAAGATAAAGGACCAAATTCTTTCTCTATTGAAAGGTTCTGGTGACCCTGTAAAAAATTAATTGGCTATAGATGTATGGATTTATTTCTGAACTCCCAAGTTATTGCATTTGTCTACATGTTTATTCTTATGACAGTATCACACTGTTTTGATTACTGTAGCTTTCCAGTAAGTTTTGAAATTGAGAAGTGTGAGTCCTCCAACTTTGTTCTTTTTCCAGATTGTTTTGGCCGTTTGGGGCCTTACTATTACTTATGAAGTTAATGCTTGGCCTTTCCATTTTTGAAAAAATAGCCATTTGAATTTTGATAGGGATTACAATGAATTGTACATCTCTTAGGGTAGTACTGACATCTAAACAACACTGTCTTCCAGTCAGTGAACATGGGCTGTCTTTCCATTTACACTGAACTCCTTTAATTTCTTTCAACAATATATTGTACTTTTCAATGTAAAAGTTTGCCACCAAATTGCATACATTTATTTCTAGGAATTTTATTTGATTGGATCTCATTTTAAATGAAATTGTTTACTTATTTTATTTTTCAGAGTTCTAGAGTCTAGATACACAATAGATTTTTGTTTGTAGACCTTGTACACTTCAACTTTGCTAAATCCATTTATTAGCTCTAGTGTGTTTTTTTGTAGATTCTTTGTGATTTTCTCTATATAGAATTGTTTCATCTGCAAATATAAAATAGTTTTAATTCTTCCTTTCCAATATGAATGTCTTATATCCCCCGGGATCTCCCCCAACCCCCAACTTTTGCCTAATTGCTCTGGCTACAACTTCCAATACACTGTTGACTAGCATTGGTAAAAGTGGACATCCTTTTAATATTGTTCCTTATTTTAGGGGAAGGCTTTCAGTATGTTACCATAAAGTATGAAGTTAGCTGTAGAGTTTTAATTAAGTGCTCTTTACCATTATGAGGATGTAGTTTTCTTAATAGTTTTATCATGAAAGTGTGTAGGATTTTGTCAGATATCTTTTCTCTTTCAGTTCACATGACCATGTGATTTTTTTCCTTCTTTCAATTAATGTGGAGTATTTCATTGATTGATTTTTGTTTTTGTTGAAACCACCTTTGTATTCTTGGGGTCAGTCCCACTTGATTATGGTGTATTAATACTTAAAGGATACTGTTTGCTTTGGTTTTCTAGTATTTTCTTATGGATTATATCATCTATTCATAAGGGATATTGGTCTGTAATTTTTTTCTTTAATGTTTTCATCTGTATTTGATATCAGGGTAATGTTGACCTCATAAAATAAGTTAGGAAGTTTTCCCTCCTTTCCTATTTTTTAGAGGAGTTTGAGAAGTATTGATATAATTTCTTTAAATGTTTGGCAGGATTCACCAGGGACACCATCTGGTCCTTAAGTTTTCTTTGTTGGGGAGTATTACTGATTTATCATCCACTTCTATAGGTCTGTTCATATTTTCTATTTCTTTTTGAGTCAGTTTGGTAATTTATGTCTATGAAATTTGTCAGTTTCATCTAAATTATTTAGTTTATTGATATACAATTGTTGATAAAATTATTTTTGAATTCCGTTTTTTTGTATGGTTGATAGTAATGTTTTCACTTATTTTTTATTTTAGTTATTCATGTCTTATATTTTTTACTTCTGTCTGGCTTGAGGATTTTTTACTCTGCCTTTTTAAAATATTTTCAAAGAACCAACTTTTGGTTTCATTAATTTTTGTTATTTCTCTTTGTTGATATTCTCATTTTTTCATACATTATTTTATTATTTTTCTTTTAGCTCTATCAGCATATTTAAGACAGCATATTTAAAGTCTTTATCTAGTAAGCCCAGTGCCTGGGCTTTCTTTGGGATGGTTTCTGTCATGTTGTTTCTTCCTTGGAAAGGGCCGTGATTTTTTTGTTGTTGAAAACTAGATATTTGAATGTTATAATGTGGTAACTCTGGAAATCAATTTTATTTGCCTTCCCCAGAATTGACTGTTCTTAATTGTTGAAGGCTACAAACATCCATTTGTTTAGTGACTTTTCCTGATTATTTTTTGCAAAGAATATATTCCTTGCTGTATGTGATCAGTGAATTCTCTGTTCCATTAGCTTGTGTTCAGCTGATACTTTGATAGTTTTCCTTGTGTATTGACTCTGCCAGTGCACTTATTTAGCAATTAGCCAGGCCATTTATAACTGTTTTAGCTTTTACTTCCCAATTGCACTTAGCCTAGAGATCATACAAAGGTGATATCTTAGAGTCTTCTTAGGTCTTTCCTGAGCACATGTCCTGCCCTGAGTATGCTTGTGACTTTCTAAATTCCCTACTATACATGGGTGCTTTTGAATGTTCTAATTTCTCAAGGCAACTCTCTCCCTAGCTTTTCTTTCCAGGTTTTAGGGTGTACTTGCATGTCTCAACCATAATCTTTTGCTCCATGTGGCTGCAAAGTTTTTGTTTACCTGACCATATTTCTGAGCAATGTCCATTGCTTTTCTGACTTGAGTGAGTTTGAAGTTAGGCAAAACAAAGACAAGCACTTTGCATCAGTTCTTCAGGTAGCCCCAGATAGGTTAAAACAGACCAATACAATTATATGTGAATGTGTGCTCTGTTTCATCCCAAACCAGATACCAGGGTCCCCCACTGGGACATAGGCTGCCATTTTCGAGACTGCCACTGAGTCAGGAAGAGAGAGGCACAAGGGCAAGTAAAAGTACCATAAAACTTTTCTACTGTTTTTAAGTTGTAATTTTCTTGGTCCTGTGTTCATTTAGTTGCTGTAAATCTTTGATTATTTTCCAGAGTTCTAACAAATGAGGTCCTGACAGCTTTTGCTTCTTTTTCAATGTTTCTGTAGAGGGATGGGTACTTGGAGCTGGCTGTCCACCATTTGGCTGATATTACCCTATCCTTTCATTTTGGTGTGAGTCCTAAACATCAAGATTGGCTCTTTTTCTTCTCCTTGATGCAAACTTCTGTTTTTATCAAGGCTAGACAACAGAGTCTTCATTTAAAAATGAGTAGTTAGCAGTATATAATTACCAAGATGTTATGAGGCTCTAAGTGTTCATTCTTCTGTGACTCATCTGACTAGTTGCCTATATTGTTAGTCTGATTTAGATTTTGATGCCAGCTGTATAAAATTCTGAGCTAAGGAATTAGCTTTAACTTCTTTCCATTTCATTTATTTTTAAAATTATGATGCAGAAAAATCCTCTCTCTGTTTTATGAATGTTGTCAAATCATAGAGTTGTATAGCATTAAAAAAAATCAATATAGAGAACAGCTCTATCTCTAATTTTTTTTTTTGCCTATTTGTCAACCTCTTCCCAACCTCCTGTTCGTGGCAAACACTGATCTCATTTTGTATAATTTTGCCTTTTCACCTATATAAATGAAATCATGGAGTATGTTTACCTTTTCAGTCTGGTTTCTCTCACTTAGAACAATGAATTTGAAATACATCCATGTTATAATACATAGCAGTAGTAGTTCATTCCATTTTGTTGTTGAACAGTGTTCTATTGTATGGATTTACCAAAGTTTGTTATCCATTCACTTTTTGGAGGGAATTTGGCTTGTTTGCAGGCTTTGGCAATTATGAATAAAGCCTCTATAAACACTTACATGCAGGTTTTGTATGACTGGATTTTCATTTCTCTTTGATTTAGATTTTAAAGCCTAAGGTTGGGAGTTCTGGCTCTAATGTTAAGTACATATTTAATTTTCTAAGAAACTGGAAAACTACTTTCCAAAATGGTTATAAAATTTTCCATTCCTATCAGTAGTGTATAAATGTAGTAGGTGCTAACATCTTTATCAGCACTTGGTAATGTCATGTCTGATGATGTGAAACATCTTTTCAGGTGGTAATATAGTCTAGGTGTATTTTCTTTTCAAATCTTTTACCTAGTTTTTCATTAGGTACTTTGTTTTTTATTATCTTCATGTGTTTTTTATATATTTTGGGTACAAGCTGGATTTTTTATTTTTTTTGGTCAGAAATGGTTTTTGGTTTGTAATTTTCTTAACATTATCTTTAACAGACCAGATGTTTCTAATTTTAATAAAGTGCAGCTTAATCATTTTTTTCTTTTATAGATGGTTCTTTTGGTATTGTATTTAAGAAATCTTTGCTTAACCAAAGATTACAAAGATTATTTTTTTCTATAAAACTTATAGTTTTAAGTTTTATATTTAGTTTTTTTGGCCATTTTCAGTTAACAAGAATTATTAAAACATTTTTTTTACTTTTAAGAATTATTTTTGAACTCGTGAAAAATAAACAAAGTCTTATTTTGAAAATAATGTGCTTTCAATGTCACAAGATGATTTCCTTTTTTAAACTTTTTTTAAACTGCTATTTTGCTAAATCCATAGTATCTCATTAGATCTCCAGAACTTACTCATTTTGTACAATTGAAACTTTGTACCCCATGACTAACATCTTCCCACTTCTTCCTCTTCCAGTCCCTGGTAACCACCATTCTACTCTGCTTTTGTAAGTTTGGCTATTTTAAGTGATATTTAAGTGAGATCATACATTACTTGTCTTTTTGTGTCTGGTTTATTTCACTTAGTGTAATGTCCTTCAGGTCCATCCATGTTGCTGCAAATGGCAGAATTTGCTTTTATTTTTAATGATGAAAAATATTCCATTGTGTGTGTATAGCACATTTTCTTTATCCATTCATCCTTTGGTGGACATTTAGATTATTTCCATATCTTGACTTTTTAAATAATGTGGTGATGAACATAGAAGTGCAGGTATCTCTTTGGGGTCCTAATTTCAGTTTCTTCAGATAAATACTCAGAAGTGTGTTGCTGGGTAATATGGTAGTTTATGGTCTGGTACTAATACTTACGTTATACTTGAAATTTGCTAGTGGGGTAGCTCCTAAGTGTGCTCACCACAAGAAAGAAAGAAAAGAAGGAAGAGGGGAGGAGGAGGGAAGGGAAGTTAGGAAGAAAGAAGGAAAAGAGGAAAAGGAAGGGCAAAGAAAGAAATAGGTAAGTATGTGAGGCGATGGATGTATTAATTAGCTTGATTGTGGCGTGATTTCATTGTGCCAATCAAGTCATCAAGCTGTATACTTTAAACATGTACAATGAGTATGTACAATAAAAAAGCAATATCACAAATTTCATAGAGCAAAAATAGTCACAGGTGTAATGTATTAAATTTTTATTTGTTAGGTGGCAACATATGACTTTAATTTTCAAGTTCGAATTAATTTCTTCAAGGCTTCAGAACTTTACACTCAACATTGCTTGACAAATTCTCCTATGGTTTCAAAGACAGCACCACTTATTCGACCGTGTCATATTCAAGCTGCTGGTATGTAATATAAAAACATTCACCTGATGTGCATAAACAAGCTATTTATGCTTAAGCAGCTAAAAGTTAAAAAATTCAGAATATGATGTTTAATTTTGAGAAATAGAAATACTAGAAAGTAAAATTATGATATAATTCCTGTGTGTCACTTAAATTGTGAGTCTATGAGATTGAATTTTGATAAATAGCATGAATATAGTCTCATATGACTGACCCTTGCTTAAAAAAATAGGATATAATTAAAAGCAAAGGTCAATTTAATACCTTATTGTGTGGGGAGATTTTAAATGATTAAATCAAAATATAAATTATTAAAATAAAATATGTTAGATACAAAATGAAATAATGAAAATTTTATTTAAGAATTTTTTTCCCCAAAGAAATAGATTACTAAAGGACTAAGTACACATAAAGGACAAGTATATTATGGTTTTGAATTATTTTTTGAATATTTATTTACTCATTTTCTCCAAATATTCAAGTATAAGACTGATGCACTCTGCACACCATACTTTTGACAAGCTTTGGCTTTGTGTTTTATTATATGTGTTTAAGTATTTTTCACGAAAAAGCAAGTCTAGTCTATAGTATCTTATACTATGTTTTGTTTTTATATGACATGAAGTTACCAATAATAAGTGATCAGTTAACATTTTGGTATCTTATTTTCCTTTTGTTCTATATTTTGCCTTTATTAGCTTATTTTTTAACATAGTTGGGATCTTACTGCCTATGTTAAGTTGAAATCTGTTCACTCTTAATAGAAAATTTTACTTGAATGTTACAAACCCTTACTAATTATATAAATTAACAGTGATAACTATTGCAGAATATTTCATCCAGTAAATGTCTCTTGTAGATTAGTACAGCATAAATCATAGCATTTAGGTTGTTTCTTTTATTTTCTTGTTAATATAAATATTATAATAGTGGACACTTCTATGTATAATCCTTTTTCCCTATTTAGAATTTTTGAAAATGAGGTTCTCTGAACTGGATGCATTCCTTCTTAAGTATATACATGTTAAAGCTCTAAATAAATTTTTCAATAGGTCTTTTGTAAAGAATTGTGATGTTTCAGTGTAAATTCTAACCAGAATTGAATTAAAGAAATGGATATCTATGTAATTAAAAGTGCATCACTTCATATTTCGTTTCTTTGCTTATAAGGATTAAAATTTTCTTTCTTTGCTATTAATTCTATAATTCTTATGTAAATTATCTTTTCATGAACTTTGCCTTTATCACTGAGGTTTTTGTCTGGTAAATGTCAGTAATACCTTTGAGATAGGGCAGAGACATGGGACAAACATCATGATTAATTTTCCAAAAAAAGCTGAGATATAAATAGTATAGTAAGAACAGGAAGGATTCCATCTTAAGGCTAAGATTCCATTTTAAAAACCAGGAAGTTAGGAGGTAAGACTCCTAACATTCTTAAGTAAACAGACAATAGCTCAACCCACTTTGGAGGCAGGGTGGGCAGTCTTGATTGATATGTTCCCAGAGGGAAGCTGCTATCCTGGAGAGGAACCTACCAATTACTTGTGTTAATTTTGCAGAATTACCTGGAGGACTGATAATAGAGGAAAGGAGACCTAATGTCTCTCACCAGAGATAAGCATTTTGGGACCGCTTTACAAGTCTGTACCTCCTGGCCCTTTGTCAAATTCCTGAAAATCTTTAAAAGATGGAACTCCCAGCCTTTTAAGCACGCCTCTTCTTTGAGGTCGCTCGCACTTTCCTTTGATTAAGTGCATTCTTGTAAATAAAGCTTTATCATTGCTCAACTTATTGCATTTTGTCTCTGTGCTCTTCCAGTGGTAAGCGTCTTTGTTTCTTTGCTTTTTCATTATATTTCCAAGTCTCTGCTTTACTCCTGATAAGTAGGGAGGGGCTGCTGAGAAGTCTGTCTTGGGCCTGCAAGTCCCCATTATTTGGGTGACCCGGACGGAACTGCAACTGCACTATCTGCTCTTTAGTAGCTTGCCTGAAAATCTCCTTTCTTTGGGGAGTTCTCAGAGCATAATCTCATTCCATCCCTTGCTCTGCAGCTTCTGCAGATCCTGTGGTAGTAGGGGCTAGTCCCCACACTGTGCAGATCCAAGTGGACACGGAACACCAGGTGACCCTGGCTTTAGGAGTTGGCAAGGGAATCTGCTCTAGGCCGAGAAGGAGTTCAGTGAACTTTCCCTCTTTCCTTCTTCACTTTTCTGTTCTCAGCCGCCTGCAGGGTAGCTACCATTTCCTACTATTCTCGCTCTAATGAATTCCTTCCTTACCTATACTCTTCTGACCTACTCAAGAATTCTTTCTTGTTCAGAGTCAAGAACTTTCCCCCATCCAAGGTGAGTTTTCACTTTGTGCACAGGGAGAGACCTCCCTAGACACAGCTCTGCCTGGCAACGTCTTTATTTATATTGCTTCATATTTATTGTGAATGTTTTGTGAGATTTATTGTTTGCCTTTAGTTTTATTCATTTTTTAAATAGATGTCTTTAAAAGTTATAAGGTGAAATCTAGCTATCATTTCCTCTGTGATTTCTAACATTGCTTTAAAGATTAGATTGTCTTCCCCATCTACAGGTTTGATAAATATGCAGTTTTGGAATCTTTCTATTTTTAACGATTTAAAATTTGTTCAACAATTTTTATACTTAATTTCTAAAAAAATATTATTGCATTTCTACAAAGGTTTGAAATGTCAAAGCAGACTAATTATATAACTTAATAAACACAGAAGTTTACTAGTGATTCAAATGATACAGGTATAACCAAGCAAAGATGTAACATTTCTTTCTGTAGAAGTTGGCATATATCAGACACAGCTTCCAAATTGTCTGTTTTCTCTTCCTTATGATGCCTTTTGGTTTTGAATTAACAAGTGACTTTTATGTGACATTTGTAGAATCTGTGTTCTCAAAGGCTGCCGTCTTTGGAGTTCCCCATTTTTGTACTCAAGTTTACACACATAGGAAATGCCCATATGATAAATTTCCATTCTCCTACCAATAATGCACTGTAAATCCATAAATTCCAGATAATTTTGATTAGCCATTTAGATAGGTAATGTATGCTAAGAGCCTTCTTTGAAATAGTCCACTGCTCAATACCATTTTATGTTTATAAGGTCTAGTCAACTTTATTATCCCCTCAGCCATCACCTCAGTAAGAGAATGATGCCTCAGTAGGAGGTTCTCAGCCTGATGTTGTATCTTTACTCCCAAATTACATGTATTCATTTTAAAATTAAAATAGCGCTAACCCAGAATTGCAAGCCATTCTCTCTCTCCTCCTCAATGCTTATTCTGCACCCCATAGGCAGTGACTTTCTTCATTAATTGTCTAAAGAAAACACTTATTTAATGAAAAACATCTTCATTCACTTGAAACTCTAACCCCTCTTATTCATTTTCCTAATGTAATTATACCTTAAATTTCAGCTACACATTTTATCATATTTAATTATTATGAAGATATATTGTTCATTGTTGAGCCAAGTAGTATATCATGCCTAGTTATTTTATTTCCTTTCTTTCAAATTTTTGTTTTTTCCTCGAGTTAATAATTGCCTAATTGTCACTAGACATTTGACTAAATCCTCCATGCCACAAAGCTCTGTATTACACTTCTCAGGACAATGTTCCATATAGTCTAGTCTGTCAGATAATATGTCATGTCTACTTACTCTGTTGAAGCAACCCTCCTGTACCACAGCTTCCTGCTTCAACATGGACTACAAGCTTTCTTTTTCTGTAGCAGAACTTTCTGTAACGCTTACCTTCACTATAGCTATGGGGATTCCTTGACCTATACAGTATATAAGACATACAACATTACAGAATATGTGTTAATCAACTGTTCATGTTATCAGTAATGCTTCTGGTTAACAATAGGTTATAAGTAGTTAAGTTTTGGGGGAGTCAAGAGATATATGTGGATTTTCAACTGTGCAGGGGTTGGCAGCCCTAACCCCTGTGTTGTTCAAGGGTCAACTGTATATATATCAATAACCACTTTATCAGTGATCAAAATACACCAATTAAAAGACAAATGCAAAACTATAGAGATAATAAAAAGATCAGTAGTTTCCAGGTATTGTGAAGAGAGGGATGAATAGGCAGACCACAGAGGATTTTTAGGGACTGTACTATACTATAATGGTGGATACATGTTATTTTACATACTATACATGTTACACATTTGTTCAGAACTATAGAATATAAAACACCATGAGTGATCCCTAATGTAAACAATGGACTTTGCGTTATAATGATATATCATTGTAGGTTCATCAGTTATAACAAATACACCACCGCGGTGAGGGATATTCATAATGGAGGAGGCTATGCCTGTGTGAGGGCAGGGAGTATATGGGAAATTTCTACCTTCTGCTAAGTTTTTCTGTGAATCTAAAATTTCACTAAAAAGCAAATCTGTCAAAGAATATAAGATTTTCCAGCAGGTAATAATACCTTGTCTAATGTATTTTTACAGATAATGCCATTTCTAATCCTTCATAGACTAGTCATTTATCCCCTAGAACTTTCTTATTTCATGTATGAAATGTTATATGATATGCCACTTATATATTTTTACTTTATTCCCATAATTTTTCCTTCTATATTTCTTTTCACTTCTGTACTTACACATTGCTCAAACACTAATATGAAGATCATTTTAACTGTGTTCACTTTTTTTCTCAGTTCAATATTTAGCATATTTTATGCTCTTTTATCGTCTCAAGGGTAATTTTTCTATTTTAGTTGTAATTAATTACTATTAAAATACAAGATTAGAATTTTATAGATGTGATAAACCAAGATATTCTAGAAATGTTTTAAGGTGTGATTTTGTTTTGGGGATGGGAATATAAAGATAAATGGAAAAAATTATACTTTTTATTGTATCGTGTTGAAAAGTATAGTAAGAATTACCTATAAGCTTATATCTATTAATATTTTATCAGTATACTTATTTTCCTCTCATAGTATTGCAAGCACCATTACAATTATCCAGCACTGATTTTATATTTGAAATCCCATTATATACTCTGGATCCTAAAAACAAGGTCGCAAAAACTGAGGTATGTGTAGAGAATTGATGCCATTTACAAATTTTTTTTTAATTGTGGTTTTTAGTTTACTGAGTTGATTATTTTGAAGCATGTGTTGTAAGGGTACTTTCATTTTTAGAGAATTTGTTATAAACATGCACACACCTTGTATTTCTCAAAAGTAATTGTCAAAGTATACAAATACGTATAAAACCATTTGTTTTATATATGCATATGTTTAATAGGACTATTAAAATATTTTAAATAGAATTAAACTACCCCTCTCTGCTTATACAAATGGAAATTATGATAAAAATTTATGTGAAATTTATTCCATTCAGGTAAAGAAGTGCAGTGAGGAGAAATAATAAAAATTGGGGAAGTCTAATTGTAGGTTAATGATACTAAAATAAAATAAATTATTAAAAAAAAAAAATTGGGGTAGTCCAGGTATACAATAAAGTGATTTCTATGATAATCAACTCTTTTTTCTTACTTAGATATCTCTGCCTCCATAATTATGAATCCATTTAGAAGGAAAAAAATGAGAGACATACATAAGAAGGAAAGCTCATGCATATATTGTAGAAATTTGTATTTGTAGTGCACCTTTATTGTCTTTTATATTGCTTTTCC
Organism: Phataginus tricuspis; assembly: GCA_029783875.1. NCBI lineage: Eukaryota > Metazoa > Chordata > Mammalia > Pholidota > Manidae > Phataginus > Phataginus tricuspis. The sequence goes on from JAQQAC010016209.1 coordinate 28,856,438, forward strand.
TGCAATTATTTTTGAACCTCTATTGCTTTGAAGAAAACTTATATGGAGAAAACATTTAACATTCATCCTTAAAATGGAAGCAGAGTGCTATATAAAATTATAGTTAGAGAACAATAAAGGATCCCTTTGAAATTAAAACATGACTATTTCAAGCATAAAATGTCAATCAGACTTTTAACTCTAATAGAACTTCAAGGATGCAAAAGACCTTTTACATCTTAAAAGGAACTTCAGTGAACTGGATTGGATTGAATTCCAGAGAAAATAATTCCTTCATAAATGTGAGATTATTTTATATCATTGAAATTTTATTCAATTGGTGTGAATTTTATTCAGTGTATTCAAGTTAATTGAATAAATTCAGTTTATTCAATTTTATCCAAGATGATCCACATAGTAAGTGCCTTCTCTCTTAGGTGGCGAGGGGTCACATTGGCCCCACAAAGAAGGAAATGTGACTCTAATATACTACTTGGAATGGTCGTGAATGATATTTACAGAGTCATAATAAAACATGTACAGAAATCATAATATGTTTATGGAGCAAAATTAAAATGTCATATATACCACATTATATATAAAATGATGTATGTATGATGTGTACAATGTGTGTATGAAAGTTAAAGTGACAAAAGGACTGAGGATGGTAGAAGAAAGGAATGAAACTCATGTTACAGAGGGGGTAATTAAAGGGAATTGTCTAAAGTTGACAGAAAAAGAACTAGAGGTCTAATGTATTGCTTAAGTTTTCAGGTGACTAATGGAAGAATTAAAATAATATAAATATCCAAAATTGGGAATGGGGAGAGAGGAGGAGTGGAGATTAGTGTAAATGAGCTAAATCTTGTTTTTGCTAGAGGGCAATAGAGATGATATCTGAGTATAACGAATCATTGAATAATGTGGTAGTCAGAGTAATGGGCCAAAGTTGTCCAAGTCCTGATCCCCAGAATTTGTGAATGTGCTACCTCATATTGCACAAGATGCTTTGCTGATGTGTAATGTGATTAAGATTAAGGAGCCTGAGCAAGGCAAATTATCCTAGATTATTTGAATGGTCCCTGTCTAAGGATGAGTGGTGAAAACAGAGAAGCTTCCCTGACTGTGGTGATAAGGGACTGTGATGACAGAAGGGCAGAGAGATGCCATGGTTCAGATTTGAAAATGGTGGAAGGAAGCCACCAGCCAAAGAATGTGTCTGACTTCTAGAAACTAGGATTGTGGCAAGGAAACAGATTCTTTATTCCCTAAAGCCTCCATAAAACATCACAGTTTCTTCTTACACATTGATCTTAGTGCAGTGATATCCACATTGAACTTCTAACCTACAAGATTGTAATATAATAAATTGGTGTTGCTTTAAACTACTAAGTTTGCAGTAATTTGACAGCAACAAAAAAACCCTAAAGCATATTAGTGTCACATGTAGAATAAGGCTATAACTGTTAGATAGAATGCTAATCAGGATGGGCTAAAAATCTATTGCTTCTGGGAAGGAGAATTGTTGATGAGAAAGAGCTGAGTGGGACAACTGTTTTTTATAAGCATTTTGAACTATTTGTGTAAGCTGTGCACATGTATCTTTTGATAAAACTGTAAAGAAAAATAGTACCATACTACATACACTAAACAAACTAAACAATTTTTCCCTATAGATGATTTATCATTTCTATTCTTAGGATAGGAAATGGAAAGTGGATAATATTAGAGATCTCATACCATTACCTCAATTTCAGAATGAGAAAAATGAGCCAATAAAATAGTTAGTATGATGTTGTGCCCACCTTCTGTTTTCAAAGGTGTTGTTTTCTTTATAAGGTACAAATGAACTTTATTATTATAGAGTACACACGTATTAAAACTGAATGTTGAAGTACTTAGAGACATTGGGACTAAAATTAACTAATTTTTATCATAAATATTTCAAATCAATCATGCCTTTGAAAGAAATGAAGTACATTAATTTGTTGCAGTGCCAACTGTATGGATCCTTCTATACTCTTCAAGTTTTTGAAGATTAACGTTAGTAAAAAAAAACTGGTTGGAGGCGTTATTTTAATAGTATGTTGCACTGGAAAGATGAGTCTGCACACAAGTTATGTATGTAGCTCCCAGATTTACCAGAACACTACAAAGACAATGCAGAGAATTTCTGTATGCTATTCATACAACGTTCCTTAATGTTAGTACCTTATGCAACCACAGAACATTTTTCAAAACTAAGAAATTTACATTAGTACAATATTATTAACTAAACAACAGACTCTATCTGGACATCACCAGCTTTTCACTAATGTCCTTTTACTGTCCCATGGTCTAATCCAGGGTACCATGTTTAGGCTCCTCTGATATGTGACAGGCTCTCAATCTTGCTAATTTTTTATGACCTTGTAAATTTTAAATAGTACTGGTCTGACTTTTTTTTAAAGCATGTTCTTTCATTTTTGTTTGTCTAATGTTTTCCTCCTCACTGGACTGAGTTCTTACTTCCTATGGATTTTGAGGAAGAATGTCACAAAATGAATGTCCTTTTTGTCTCATCATGGGGAGTAAATGGTAATAACATGACTTATCACTGGTGATATATCTATCCTAGGAAGGTAGGAAAAGTTGGAGAAATGTTTTCCCTTTCCATGTTTTGGAAGTAAATAATCAATTTCAGCCCACACCCAAGGGGTAGGAGGGTCAAGCTCCACCTTCTGGAGGGGGAATTTACATATATAATTTGGAAATATTCTGTAAGAAAGATTATTCCCTCTGTCCCTCCATTTATTTACTTAATATATCATATGCACTCACATATATTTGTTTTTTACTTTCGGTTATAATTCAATATCACATTATTTATTTTGTTGCTAAAGTTGTTCCAAATTTGGCCATCAGGAGTGATTTTAGACTGGCCCTTTGACATACTCCCATCATTATGATTTTTAAGCATTCTTTACTTTATGGCACTACAGAATGGTCTAGGCTTATCTTTTACTTTACTTCTTCCAGCTCCGGAAGCAACATGGGAGAATGGTATTTAGAAACCAAGATCTGTGCACTAGGTTTGCTAGCAGCTACTGGGGTGTCACATATTCTAGGACCTTTTGCCAAATAGAGTCACGAAATATTTGTATACTAACCTATGGATACACAAATTATCTATAGTTTATCTCTCTGTCTCTCTAAACATGGATGCAAACTGGTATCTCTGATTCTAATCTAGCAACACAAGGTTCATTCCAGTCTTTCTTCCTAGCTCATTTTTAATTTCTTTCTCTGACAATGAAAAACTTGGCTCTGATTGACAATTTATTTGGTTATTTTTAAACCCTAGTATACTAGTAAAGAAGTTTCAGGATTTTTAACCTGTAGCCTGTTAGAATTGCTAACTTATTTGTCAACTATAGTATAGTGTTTATCAAGAGTAACTTTTTATTGTTAGGCTTATAGCTTCCAGTCAAAACAGTTTTCCAAAGTTACTCAGGCTACTCCTCCCCATGCCCACTAACTTCAGTGAGATTGTTTCATGCATTTTTTAAAATTTTTATATTTTTAAAAATTTATGTATTTATTTTTATTTTGGTATCGTTAATCTACAATTACATGTGCAAAATTATGGTTACTAGACTCCCCACATCATCAAGTCCCCACCACATACCCCATTAGAGTCCCTGTACATCAGCGTAGTGAGATGCTATAGAATCACTACTTGTCTTCCCTGAGTTGTACAGCCCTCCCCGGGCCCCCCCTACCTTACGTCTGCTAATCATAATGCCCCTTTTTCCCCCTTGTCCCTCCCTTCCCACACATCCTCCCCAGTGCCTTTCCCTTTGGTAACTGTTAGTCCATTCTTGTGTTCTGTGAGTTTACTGCTGTTTTGTTCCTTCACATTTTTTCTTTGTTCTTATACTCCACATATGAGTGAAATCATTTGATACTGTCTTTTTTGGCTTGGCTTATTTCACTGAGCATCCTCTAGCTCCATCCATGTTGTTGCAAATGGTAGGATTTGTTTTCTTCCTATGGCTGAATAATATTCTATTGTGAATATGTACCACATCTTCTTTATCCATTTATCTACTGATGGACACTTAGGTTGCTTCCATTTCTTGGCTATTGTAAATAGTGCTGTGATAAACATAGGGGTGCATATGTCTTTTTCAAACTGGGCTGCTGCATTCATAGGATAAATTCCGAGGAGCAGGATTCCTGGGTCAAATGGTATTTCTATTTTGAGTTTTTTGAGGAACCTCCATACTGCTTACCACAATGGTTGAACTAATTTGCATTCCCACCAGCAGTGGAGGAGGGTTCCCCTTTCTCCACATCCTTGCCAACATTTGTTGTTTGTGTTTTGGATGTTGGCCATCCTTACTGGTGTGAGATGATATCTCATTGTGGTTTTAATGTGCATTTCTCTGATGATTGGCGATGTGGAGCATCTTTTCATGTGCCTGTTGGCCATCTGAATTTCTTCTTTGGAGAAGTGTCTATTCAGATCCTCTGCCCATATTTTAATTGGCTTATTTGCTTTTTGTTTGTTGAGATGCATGAGCTCTTTATATATTTTGGATGTCAACCACTTATTGGATATGTCATTTATGAATATATTCTCCCATACTGTAGGATGTCTTTTTGTTCTACTAATGGTGTCCTTTGCTGTACAGAAGCTTTTAAGCTTGATATAGTCCCACTTGTTCATTTTTGCTTTTGTTTTCTTTGCCCAGGGAGATATGTTTATGAAGAAGTTGCTCATGTTAATTTCCAAGAGATTTTTGCCTATGTTTTTTTCTAAGAGTTTTATGGTTTCATGACTTACATCTAGGTCTTTGATCCATTTTGAGTTTACTTTTGTGTATGGGGTTAGACAGTAATCCAGTTTCATTCTCTTACATGTAGTTTTTCCAACACCAGCTGTTGAAGAGGCTGTCATTTCCCCATTTTATATCCATGACTCCTTTATCATATTAATTGTATATGTTTGGGTTAATGTCTGGACTCTCTATTCTGTTCCACTGGTCTATGAGTCTGTTCTTGTGCCAGTACCAAATTGTCTTGATAACTGTGGCTTTGTGCTAGAGCTTGAAGGCAAGGAGCATAATTCCCCCTGTTTTATTCTTCCTTCTCAGGTTTTCTTTGGCTATTCGGGGTCCTTTGTGGTTCCATATGAATTTTAGAACTATCTGTTCCAGTTCATTGAAGAATGCTGTTGGTATTTTGATAGGGATTCCATTGAATCTGTAGATTGCTTTAGGTAGTACAGCCATTTTGACAATTTTATTCTTCCTAGCCAAGAGCATGGGATGAATTTCCATTTGTTAGTGTCCTCTTTAATTTCCCTTAGGAGTGTCTTGTAGTTTTCAGGGTATAGGTCTTTCACTTCCTTGGTTAGGTTTATTCCTATGTATTTTATTATTTTTGATGCAGTTGTGAATGGAATTGTTTTCCTGATTTCTCTTTCTGTTAGCTCATCGTTAGTGTGTAGGAAAGCCACAGATTTCTGTGTATCAATTTATACCCTACAACTTTGATGAATTCAGATATTAGTCCTAGTAGTTTTGGAGCGGAGTCTTTAGGGTTTTTTATGTACAATATCATGTCATCTGCAAATAGTGACAGTTTGACTTCTTGTTTACCGATCTGGATGCCTTGTATTTCTCTGTTTTGTCTGATTGCCATGTCTAGGACCTTCAGTACTATGTTGAATAGCAGTGGGGAGTGTGGGCATCCCTGTCTTATTCGTGATTTTAGATGAAAAGTTTTCAGCTTCTTGCTGTTAAGTATGATGTTGGCTGTGCGTTTGTCATATATGGCCTTTATTATGTTGAGGTAATTGCCCTCTCTACCTATTTTATTGAGTGTTTTTATCATGAATGGATGTTGAATTTTGTCGAATGCTTTTACAGCATCTATGGAGATGAACATGTTGTTTTTGTTCTTCTTGTTGTTGATGTGGTGGATGATGTTGATGGATTTTCGAATGTTGTACCATCCTTGCATCCCTGGGATGAATCCCACTTGATCATGGTGTATGATCCTCTTGATGTATTTTTGAATTCGGTTTGCTAATATTTTGTTGAGTATTTTTGCATCTACGTTCATCAGGGATATTGGTCTGTAATTTTCTTTTTTGGTGAGGTCTTTGCCTGGTTTTGGTATTAGAGTGATGCTGGCTTCATAGAATGAGTTTGGAAGTTTTCCCTCCTCTTGTATTTTTTGGAAAACTTTAAGGAGAATGGGTATTATTTCTTCTCTATATGTCTGATAAAATTCAGAGGTGAATCCATCTGGACCAGGGGTTTTGTTCTTGGGTAGTTTTCTGATTACTGATTCAATTTCGTTGCTGGCAATTGGTGTGTTTAGGTTTTCTGTTTCTTCTTTGGTCAGTCTTGGAAGGTTGTATTTTTCTAAGAAGTTGTCCATTTCTTCTAGGTTTTGCAGCTTGTTGGCATATAGATGCTCGTAATATTCTCTTATAATTCTTTGTATTTCTGTGGTGTCCATCGTGATTTTTCCTTTCTCATTTCTGTTTCTGTTAATGTGTGTAGATTCTCTTTTTCTCTTAATAAGTCTTTCTAGGGGTTTATCTATTTTGTTTATTCTTCAAAGAACCAGCTCTTGGTTTCATTGATTTTTTTCTATTGTTTTATACTTCTCAATTTTATTTATTCCTTCTCTGATCTTTATTATGTCCCTCCTTCTGGTGACTTTGGGCTTCATTTGTTCTTCTTTTTCCAATTTCAATAATTGTGACTTTAGACTATTCATTTGGGATTGTTCTTCCTTCTTTAAATAGGCCTGGATTGCAATATACTTTCCTCTTAGAACTGCCTTTGCTGCGTCCCACAGAAGTTGGGCCTTTGTGCTGTTGTCATTTGTCTCCATATGTTGTTTGATCTCTGTTTTAATTTGGTCGTTGATCCCTTGATTATTTAGGAGCATGTTGAGCCTTCATGTATTTGTGAGCCTTTTTGTTTTCTTTGTACAATTCATTTCTTGTTTTATACCTTTGTGATCTGAGAAGTTGGTTGGTAGAGTTTCTATATTTTTGAATTTACTGAGGTTCTTTCTGTGGCCTAGTATGTGGTCTATTCTGGAAAATGTTCCATGTGCACTTGAGAAGAATGTGTATCCTGCTGCTTTTGGGTGCAGAGTTCTGTAGATATCTGTTAGGTCCATCTGTTCTAGTGTGCTGTTCAGTGCCTCTGTGTCTTTACTTATTTTCTGTCTGGTTGATCTGTCCTTTGGAGTGAGTGGTGTGTTGAAGTCTCCTAAAATGAATGCATTGCTGTCTATTTCCTCCTTCAATTCTGTTAGTATTTGTTTCACATATGCTGATGCTCCTGTGTTGGGTGCATATATATTTATAATGGTTATATCATCTTGTTGAACTGCCCCCTTTATCATTATGTAATGTCCTTTTTTATTTCTTGCTACTTTCTTCGTTTTGAAGTCTATTTTGTCTGATAAAAGTACTGCAACACCTGTGCTTTTCTCCCTATTGTTTACATGAAATATCTTTTTCCATCCCTTCACTTTTATTCTGTATATATCTTTGGGTTTGACGTGAGTCTCTTGTAAGCAGCATATAGATGGGTCTTGCTTTTTTATCCATTGTATTACTGTGTCTTTTGATTGGTGCATTCAGTCCATTTACATTTAGGGTGATTATTGAAAGATATGTACTTACTGCCATTGCTGTCTTTAGTTTCATGATTGCCAAAGGTTCATTGTAGCTTCTTTACTATCTAACAGTCTAACTTATCTCTATTTTTAAGCTATCATAAACACAGTCTGATGAGTCTTTATTTCTCTCCCTTCTTATTCTCCCTTTTCCATTCTTTATATGCTAGGTGTTTTATTGTGTACTCTTTTTTGTTTCTTTGACTGTTTTTGTGCATAGTTGATTTTATTTTTTGCCTTTAGTTCGTATTTGGGTGGTCTGCTTCCTTTGCTATGATTTTATTTTCTCTGGTGACATCTTTTTAGCCTTAGGAGTGCTTCCATCTAGAGCAGTCCCTTTAATATATCCTGTAGTGGTGGTTTGTGGGAGGCAAATTCCCTCAGCTTTCCCTTGTCGGGGAACTGTTTAACTCCTCCCTCAAATTTAAATGATAATCATGCTGTTTACAGTATTCTTGGCTCAAGGCCCTTCTGTTTCATTGCGTTAAATATATTATGCCATTCTTTTCTGGCCTGTAAGGTTTCTGTTGAGAAATTGGATGATAGCCTGATGGGTTTTCCTTTGTAGGTGATCTTTTTTCTCTCTCTGGCTGCCTTTAATACTCTGTCCTCGTCTTTGATCTTTGCCATTTTAATTATTATATGTCTTGGTGTTTTCTTCCTTGGGTCCCTTGTGTTGGGAGATCTGTGGGCTTCCATGGTCTGAGAAACTATTTCCTTTCCCAGCTTGGGGAACTTTTCCTCAGTTATGTCTTCAAAGACCCTTTCTATCCCTTTTTCTTTCTCTTCTTCTTCTGGTACTCCTATAATGCGAATATTGTTCCATTTGGATTGGTCGCACAGTTCTCTTAATATTCTTTCATTCCTAGAGATCCTTTTATCTCTCTCTGCCTCAGCTTCTCTGTATTCCTGTTCTTTGATTTCTATTCCATTAATAGTCTCTTGCACCTCGTCCAGTCTGCTCTTAAGCCCATCAATGGCTTGTCTGATTTCTGCATAGTCTTTCCTCACTTCCCTCACTTCCTCCCTCAGCTCTTGCACATTTCTCTGTAGATCTGTCAGCATGGTTATGACTTTTATTCTGAATTCTTTTTCAGGAAGATTGTTTAAATCTATCCCACCAGGGCCACTCTCTGGGGTTGTATGGGTGATTTTTGACTTGGCCAGACTCTAATGTCTTTTAATGGTGATAGACGTGGTTGCATGCAGGTGCCACGTGTGTCAGCTGGGATAACAAAGTCCCTTCCTGCTTGTTGTTCTCCTTGCCCTTCTCCACATCCTGTGCTGGTTACCCGCGCTCTGGGAGGCAGTTTCTGGGATAATCCCCTTAGTTGCCGTAGGCCAGGCCACCCTAAGGATAGCCTAGAACACTGCGGCGGTTTGCAGCCATGCCAGGTGCCTTCTGCAGCAAATCTGGCACCCTTTCACACCTTCCAGACCTTCCTCTGTCTTCCGTAGTGTGTGCCCGTTACCTGCACACCTGGAGGAAATCCCTGGGGTAATCACCTGTGCTGCCGTGGGCAGGGCCGCCCTCAGGCTAGCGTAGAGCACTGCAGGGGTTTGCAGCCGTGCCTCATGTGTTCTGCGCCCTTTGGTGCCTTCAGGACCTTGCTCTGGCTACTGCGGCCCCTCCCAGTTAGCTACCTGCCCGCTGGGAGGAGATTCTGTGTGGTTGCTGTGGGCGGGGCCGCTCTTCCACTGTTCCACAGCTGTGGTGGATCCGCAGGACTGTTTGCAGTGCTGGCTGGGGGAATGAATGGCCGGCTGCTTATTGCCATGAAGGGCTTCTGCCAGGCTGCTTTACCTGGCAGCCAGTTAGGGCGCCCAAAATTCCTCAAGATTCCCTTCATGCTGGGCTGTGTGTGCTGGGATGATTTTGTTCTGCTGTTGGGCCCTTGTCTCTTTAAGACTTTAAAAAAAAGTGCCCACTTTTCTTTTGTCCTCAGGAGCCGGCTGAGGGGACCTGCTTGCAGTCTCCGTCTCAGATCCTGCCCTTCCATTTCTCTAATCTCCAATACACCACGCGATGTGTGTCTGTGCCCCCAGTGCAGATCACCAGGGCTGGTTATTTGGCGGGTCTGTGCTTCCACTCCCTCCCGACTCTGATTCTTTTCCACCCGCCCGTGAGCAGCAGTGGGGGATTGTTCGGGTCCCGCCAGGTCGCGGCTTTGTATCTTACCCTTTTCGTGAGGCGCTGAGTTCTCGCAGATGTAGCTGTAGCCTGGCTGTTGCACTGTATCCTCTGGTCTCTCTTTTAGGAATAGTTGTATTTGTTGTATTTTCACAAATATATGTGGTTTGGGGAGATTTCCACCACCCTGCTCATGCTGCCATCTTGCCACGGTCCTCTGTTTCATGCATTTTTAATACAGTTTGTCATAGTCTGTGATCTGTCCTGGAATCCCCAACATCTTGGGTGATTGTTTTTTAATTTATATACATTTAATTTCACACTTCACTGTATACAGTTAGTTCTACAGGTTTTGAGAAATAGATGAATAATTTATCTACCACTTAAGTACATTACAGAAGTTTTATCACCTAAAAATTTTCTGTGTATCCCCTTTGCACTCAACTCCTCCTTCTACCAGTAATTGAGAATCACAGATTTTTTTTCATCCACATAATTTTGCATTTCCAGAATTACAGATAATTTCATTATGTAATATGTAGCCATTTAGGTCTGACACCTTTCACTTAGCAAAATATATTTAATATTCATTTATGTTTTTTTAAAGGTATTATTGAAATACACTCTTATGAAGGTTTCACTTGAAAAAACAATGTGGTTACTACATTTACCCATATTATCAAGTCCCCACTCATACCCCAATGCAGTCACTGTCCATCAGTGTAAGTGTTGTAAGATGACACAGATTCACTGTTTGCCTTCCCTGTGCTACACTGTTTTCCCCGTGACCCCCCCACACCATGTGTACGAAACATAACACCCCACAATCCCCTTTTCCCACCCTCCCCACCCACCCTCCCACACCCCTCCCCTTTGGTAACCACTAGTTCCTTCTTTCATTTATGTTTTTGTATGAATTAATAGTTCAGTTATCAGTGAATTTTATTACATTGTGTAGATATGCAACAGTTAATTTATCCATTCATTAGTTGAAGGAAGTCTTGTTTTTTCTTCCAGTGTTTGGTGATTATGACAAAGCTATTATAAACATTATCACATACGGATTTTTGTGTGAACATAAATTTTCAATTCACTTAAGTAAATACTTATGAATGGGATTACTGGGTCAAATATGGCAGGTGTAGGTTTAGCATTATAATAATAAACTGCCAGACTGTCTTCCAAAGTGACTGTTTTTCATTTTAATAACCGTGAATGAAGGTTCTTGTTACTCTGCATCCTTGCTAGCTAGCATGGCTATTTTTATATTTTTATTTTACTTGTGTCTCTATTCTTTGTGTACTTTTTATAGTTGTTAATATGCTCTGAACACATTTGCTTACCCATTTGTTTGCCTAACATCACTTAAGTCATTTTATCTATGATTACCACTTTTAATCATTTGACTTTGTGCATGTGCCCATCAAGTGAGTATGATAATACAAATTAAATTTTATATTGTATATTATAATTTTTATAAATTTATTTTTTGTGTAAATAGGATCTTGTCTTACATAATACTTCAAAAGGAAGTGTGCTGTGGACTGTGGATATTAGTGGAACTAGCAAACTTTTGAAAAATGGCATATTCCAGTTTAGTGCACTGAGTGGGATTCTGCCACCTCTTGAAAAGTGTACTGTTTCCATTACTTTTTGTCCAAGTAAGTACTTCTTTCCTATGTTTTTTGTTGATATTTCAATGTACCCTTCACGTGTTATTTTATTTGATCATGTATACAAAGGTTTAGATTATTTGCTGTATGTTCTTAAAATAGTTTTAAGAAGTTTTTACTAGAATTTTGTGGTAGCCATCCTCAAAAATGGCTCCCAGTGATTCTTACTCACTGGTGTCCATGCCCTTGCATAGTCCCCTCCCACATCAAATAGGGCTGATAAATAACCCCTGAGATACCATGGATATGTGGTTATATGGATGTATGGATATGATGGTGTGTGGCTCCCAAGGCTAGGTCAGAAAAGGCATTGCAACACCTGGCTTATACTCCTGGATTGCTTGCTTTTGGAGAAGCTGGCCAGCATAGCTATTTATATTTCCACTTCCTTTCTGTTTTTAAATTATAACAATTTTGTTATATCTTTTTATAATTAGAATGATACATTTTCTACCATTAAACATCTAGCACTTGGCTCCTGTACTGAGCTTGTCTGGTTAGATCTGGAAGTTTATATGTTAAAATGATGGTCACTAATAATTTTTTTAAGTATTGTTCATATACAATCTTATGTTGGTGTCAAATGTACAACACAGAGGTTCAACAGTTACCCATATTATTAAATCCCACCTCTCTAGTGTGGTTACTATCTATCAACATAGAAAGATGTTACAGAATCATTGACTATATTCTTCATGCTGTATTACCATCCTTGTGACCAACTTATTTTGTGATTGTGAATTATTGTGCCCCTTTATCCTCCACACTCTCCCCCAACACCCGCCCAACCTCTCCCCCTTGTTAACATCATTTCTCAGTGTCTATGAGTCTGCTGCCATTTTTTCCTTCTGTTTTGCTTTGTTTTTATATTCCACAAATAAGTGAGATCATATGATATTTGTCTTTCTCCACCTGGATTATTTCCCTGAGCATAATACCCTTGAGATCCATCCATGGTGTTGCAAATGGTAGGATTTATTTTCTTTTTATGGCGGAATAATATTCCATTGTGTATATGTACTACTTCTTCATTATCCATTCATGTATTGATGGGCATTTAGGTGGCTTCCATATTTTGGCTATTGAAAATAGTGTAGTGATAAACATAGGGGTGCATATATCTTTTCAAATCATGGATTTTGTTTTCTTCAGGTAAATTCCTAGCAGTGGAATAACTGGGTCAAATGGTATTTTTGTTTTTAGTTTTTTGAGGAAACTCCATACTACTTTCCACAGCAGTTGTACCAGTATACATGCCCACAAACAGAGTAAGTTTGAGCTCAAAAACATGCTCCACATCCTTACAAACACTTGTTATTTCTTCTCCTTTGGATAGTGGCCATTCTAACTGGTGTGAGGTGATATCTCACTGTGGTTTTGATTTGCATTTCCCTGCTAATTAGCACGTGGAACATCTTTTTTTGTGCCTCTTGGCCAATTGTATTTCTTCTTTGGAGAAATGTCTGTTCAGGTCCTCCATCCATTTTTTAATAGGGTTATTTGTTTTTTAGGTGTTGATGTGTATCAGTTCTTTATATATTTTGGATGTTAGCCCCGTATCAGATGAGTCATTTACATTCTCCCATACTGTAGGTTATCTTTTTGTTCTGCTGATGGTGTCCTTTGATATAAAGAAGCTTTTTAGTTCAATGTAGTCCCATTTGTTCATTTTTGCTTTTGTGTCCCTTGCTCAAGGAGATGTGTTCATGAAAAAGTTCCTTATGTTCATATTTAAGAGATTTTTGCTTTTGTTTTTTTCTAAGAGTTTTATAGTTTCATGACTTACATTCAGGTCTTTGATCCATTTTGAATTTACTTTTGTGTATGGGGTTAAACAATAATCCAGTTTCATTCTCTGACATGTAGCTGTCCAGTTTTGCCAACACCAGTTGTGAAGATGCTGTCATTTCTCCATTGTATATCCATGGCTCCTTTGTTTTATATTAATTGGCCATATATGTGTGGGTTTTTATCAGGGCTCTCTATTCTGTTTCATTGATCTATGGGTCTGTTCTTATGCCAGTACCAAATTGTTTTTATTACTGTGGCTCTCTAGTAGAGCTCAAAGTCAGGGAGCATAATCATCCCAGCTTTGTTCTTCTTTCTCAGGATTGCTTTGTGGTTCCATATGAATTTTAGAAGTGTTTGTTTTATTTAGTTCATTGAAAATTGCTATTGGTTTTTGATAGAATTGCATTGAATTTGTAATTGCTTTGGTCAGGGTGGCTATTTGGATAATATAATTCTTCCTATCCATGAGCACATGATAGATTTTCATTTTTTGGTGTCTTCTTTAATTTCTTTCATGAGTGTCTTATTGTTTTCAGAGTACAGATCTTTCACCTCCTTGGTTAGGTTTATTCCTGGGTATTTTATTCTTTCTGATGCAATTGTAAATGGAGTTGTTTTCCTAATTTCTCTTTCTGCTAGTTCATCATTAGTATATAGGAATGAAACAGATTTCTGTGTATTAATTTTGTATCTTGCAACTTTGCTTAATTCATATTAGATCTAGTTTTGGAGTGGACTCTAGGGTTTTTTATGTACAATATCATGTCATCTGCAAACAGTGACAGTTTAACTTTTTCTTTACCAATTTGGATGCCTTTTATCTCTGTATTGTCTGATTGCCTGATGTCTGTTGTCTGATGGATAGGACCTCCAGTACTATGTTGAATAAAAGTGGGGAGAGTGGGCATCCTTGTCTTGTTCCCCATCTTAGAGGAAAAGCTTTTAGCTTTTTGCTATTAGGTATGAAGTTGGCTGTGGGTTCATCATATATGTCCTTTATTATTGAGGTACATAACTGGTATACCCATTTTGTTGAGAGTTTTTATCATGAATGGGTGTTGAATTTTGTTGAATGTTTTTCAGCATCTATGGAGATGATCATGTGGTTTTTATCCTTCCTTTTGTTTATGTGGTGTATGATATTGATTGATATTGTACCATCCTTGCATCCCTGGAATAAATCCCAGTTTGTCATTATGGATGATCTTTATGATGCATTTTTGAATTAGGTTTGCTAATATTTTGTTGACGATTTTTGCATCTATGTTTATCAGGGATATTGGTCTGTAATTTTCTTTTTTTGTGGTGTCTTTGTCTGATTTTGGTATTAAGAGTGATGCTAGGCAAGCTTCATAGAATAAGTTTGGAAGTATTCCCTCCTCTTCTACTTTTTGGAGTACTTTAAGGAGGATGAGTATTAGCTCTTCTTTAAATGTTTGGTAGGTTCAGCTGTGACCATCTGGACTGGGAATTTTGCTTTTGGGGAGTTTTATGATTACCAATTTGATTGCAGGTATTGGTCTGTTTATATTTTCAGTTTCTTCCTGGGTCAGCCTTGGAAAGTTGTATTTTTCTAGAAAGTTGTCCATTTCTTCAATGTTGTCCAATTTATTGCCATTTAATTTTTCATAGTACTCTCTAATAATTCTTTGTATATCTGTGGTATCTGTTGTGATTATTCCTTTTTCATTTCTGATTCATTTATGTGTGTACATTCTCTTTTTTTCTTGGTAAGTCTGGCTAGGGGTTTATCTATTTTATTTTCTCAAAGAACCAGGTCCTGGTTTCATTGATTTTTTTCTATTGTTTTATTCTTCTCTATTTTATTTATTTCTGTTCTGATCTTTATTATGTCCCTCCATCTACTAACTTTGGGCTTCATTTGTTCTTCTTTTTCTAGTTTCTTTAATTGTGAGTTTAGGCTGTTCATTTGGGATTGTTCTTGTTTCTTGAGGTAGGCCTGTATTGCTATGTATTCTCTTATTAGAATTGCCTTTGACCCCTCCCATAGATTTTGGGCTGTTGACTTTTTGTTTTCATTTGTCTCTATGTATTGCTTGATTCCTGTTTTAATTTGTTTCTTGATCTGTTGATTATTTAGAAGTATGTTGTTCAGCCTCCATATGTTTGTAGGCTTTTTTTGTTTTCTTTGTGTAATTTATTTCTAGTTTCATACCATTGTAGTCTCAGAAGCTGCTTCATACAATTTCAATCTTCTTAAATTTATCAAGGCTCTTTTTGTGGCCTAGTCGGTGATCTGTTCTGGAGGACATTCCACGTACACTTGAGAAGAATGTGTATCCAGCTTTTGGGTGGAATGTTCTGTTGATATCTGTTAAGCCCATCTGATCTAAAGTATTGTTCAGTGCCTCTTCTGTTTCCTTATTTGCTTTCTGTCTGGTTGATCTGTCTATTGATGTGAGTAGTGTGTTAAATTCTCCTAAAATCAATGTTTTGCAATCTATTTCCCCCCCTTTAATTTTGTTACTATTTGTTTTACATATTTATGTGCTTCTGGGTTGGGTGCATAGATATTTATAATAGTTATATCCTTTCTTTGGACTTACCCTTTTATCATTATGTAATGTTCTTCTTTGTCTCTTGTTACTTTCTTTGTTGTGAAATCTATTTCATCTGAAATAAGTACTGCAACTCCTGCTTTTTCTTCCTGTTATTTGCATGAACTATCTTTTTCCTTCCCTTCCCTTTTAAACTGTGTATGTCTTTGGGTCTGAAATGAGTCTCTTGAGGAGTCTCTTGAGCAAGACTGAAATTTGATTTTTAGGAGAGGAATTGAATTTATTGATATTTCATGTTGCAATACATATTTTGTTCACTTTTGTGCATTTCATTTCACATTTCATTTATAGTTTCTTAAATTTTGTGTATTTATCACTTTTTTTACATAGTATACATCTTATTTCTCATATATGTGGTTATCTTTAAGCCTTTGAAAACCCCTATTTTAAAATACATTTCCTATCAGTTCTAAGATATAATAGTTATCAGTGAACTTATTCACAGATAAAATAAAAAGATAGGAGCTTATTTCTTACTCAACCTGTTGAAATAATTTGGATTTTATTTCTAATTAGTGTGTTTTATAAAATGTTGTCGATCATTTCATTTCTCCCATTTTTTAATCAGCAGGCTGGAGTCTTCTCCATGTAAGGCATTGAGGTAGTGTGAGGCAAGACTCTAGCAGATCCAACCTAGCAGATTGGATGAGAGTACTGAGTTTGTCAGGGTCAAACAGCTGAATGGTGAATGAAATCTTTGGGTTTCTGGAATTGAGTAACAGGAGATTTTTCAGTTGGAACCAGGGTAACATTTGCTTGACCCTTTGGTTACCACCATTAATTTTTTTCCAGTGCAATTTTTTCATTTCCTGGCTCACAGGGCACTGAATATAGCCCTCATAACTTTACCTTAGTGGTTATTTCCAAATCAAGTATGCATTCCTCTTGTGGTTTTCTGAGTTGTTTTTACTCCTCAATAAGATTAGGAAACTACTACAGGGAGAAAAGGTGTCTTCTATTTTGCCTTAAATTCTTAGATTTTAAATTAGACACCTTAAGAAATACAAATTGCACACTTGGATATGATTATTTTTTAAAGTATCATTTATTAATAACAACATCATTAAAATTTAATTCATATACCACCCAGTTCACCCTTTAAAAGCATACAGTATAGTTGTTTTTAGGATATTCACAGTTGTGCAATCATCAGCGTGGTCTAATTATAGAACATATTTATTACCTGACATGAAAAGCCCACATCCATAAGTAGTTACTCCCCTTCATTCAGTTACTGCTGACCACTAATTTTTCTTTCTCTAATAATATGATTACTGTAGACATTTCATATAAACAGAATCATACGTGTGTGTCCTCTTGTGGTTGACTTTCTTCACATAGCATAATAATTTCAAATTTCATTTATGTTGTAGTATAAATCAATACTTCATTCTTTTTTTATTGCCATATAATTGTATCGATATAACCTGTATTGTCTATTCATAGACATTCAGTGTCTGTTCAGTCGATGGACATTTGGATTGCTTTTACTTTTTGACTACTATGAGTCAATTAGTTGTGTACATTCATGTACAGTTTTGTGTAGACACATGTTTTCATTTATTCGGGTATATATATTGGAGTGGAGTTATTGGGTTATAGGATATTTTGATGTTTAGCACTTTAAAGACCTGCTAAACTGTTTTACAAAGCAACTGTAACAATTTAAAATCCCAACAGCAATGAATGAGGATTTCTTTTTCTCCACATCCTTGCTAACAGTTCTTACTATCTTTTTTTATTATAGCTATCTTTGTGTGAGGTGATATCTCATTGTAGTTATTATTTGTATTTCCATGGTGACTAGTGATGTTGAGCATCTTCTCATGTGCTTATTATCAGTTTGTATATCATCTTTGGAGAGTTGTCTATTCAAATCCTTTGTTCACTAAAAAATTTGGACGCTTTTTATTTTTGAGTTGTCAATGTTCCTTATAGATTTTGGATAAAATTCCCTTATCTGATATGCAATTTGAAAAAATTTAATTCCATTCTGAGTTTTTCATTTCACTTTCTGATCATGACAACTAATGCCAAATAGCTTTTAGTTCTGCTGAAGTCTAATTTATCTAATTTTTATTTTGTCACTTGGGCTTTTTAGTATCACATCTAAGGAAACATTATATAACCCAAGGTCATGGTGATTTATTCATATATTTTCTCCTAAAATTTTCTAATTTTATTTCTTACATTTAAGGCTTTGATCCATTTTGAGTTAATTTTAGATACAGTGTAAGGTAGGGCACCAATTTCTTTCTTTTGTATGGGTGTGTTTACTTGTCTCAGTATCATTTATTGAAAAGATTGTTGTTGTTTACTCCTTGAATTTTTTTGGTACCCTTGTAAAAACAATTGGCCATCAATGGCAGAATTTATTTTGTTATTCTGGTCTTAAGGAATGGCTTGGGAAGTATTCCCTCCATTTCCATTTTTTTGAAGATTGATACTAAGTCTTCATGACGTATTTAGAGGATTTCACAATTGAAGCCATTTGAGTTTTGGCTGTTCTATGCGATAAGTTTTTGTTTCTTCAATCCCTTTCTATAAGTCTATTCAGATTTTATATTTCTTGGAGTCAATTTAAGCAGTTTGTATTTTTCTAGGAATTTGTCCCTTTCATCTGGATTATCTAGTTTGTTTATATATGACTCTACATTGTGTTCCTTTGCAATCCTTTTATTAAATTTCTGGAAAGTGAGTCATGATTGTTTTTGTTTATTTTGCTACCAATGTCTATAGATCATAGGGCCTTAAGCACATTATCCATGATAGAACACCCACTGTTATACAAAATAAATTTTTTTTTAATAATTTATTTTGGTATCATTAATCTACAATTACATGTGCAATATTATGGTGCTTAAACTACCCCCTTCATCAGGTCCCCCGCACCAACCCCATTACAGTCACTGTCCATCAGCGTACTGAGATGCTATAGAATCACTACTTGTCTTCTCTGAGTTGTACAGCCCTCCCCGTGCCCCCCCAACATTACATCTGCTAATCGTAATGCCCCTTTTTCCCCCTTATCCCTCCCTTCCCACCCATCTCCCCAGTCCCTTTCTCTTTGGTAACTATTAGTCGGTTCTTGGGTTCTGTGAGTCTGCTGCTGTTTTGTTCCTTCATTTTTTTCTTTGTTCTTATACTCCACATATGAGTGAAATCATTTGATACTTGTCTTTTTCAGCTTGGCTTATTTCACTGAGCATAATACCGGCTACCTCCATCCATGTTGTTGCAAATGGTAGGATTTGTTTTCTTCTTATGGCTGAATAATATTCCGTTGTGTATATGTACCACATCTTCTTTATCCATTCATCTACTGATGGACACTCAGGTTGCTTCCATTTCTTGGCTATTGTAAATAGTGCTGTGATAAACATAGGGGTGCATATGTCTTTTTCAAACTGAGCTGCTGCATTCTTAGGATAAATTCCTAGGAGTGGGACTCCTGGGTCAAATGGTATTTCTATTTTGAGTTTTTTGAGGAACCTCCATACTGCTTTCCACAATGGTTGAACTAATTTGCAATCCCACCAGCAGTGTAGGAGGGTTCCCTTTTCTCCACATCCTCACCAGCATTTGTTGTTGTTTCTGTTTTGGATGTTGGCCATCCTCACTGGTGTGAGGTGATATCTCATTGTGGTTTTAATCTGCATTTCTCTGATGATTAGCGATGTGGAGCATCTTTTCATGTGCCTGTTGGCCATGTGAATTTCTTCTTTGGAGAAGTGTCTATTCATGTCCTCTGCCCGTTTCTTAATTGGGTTATTTGCTTTTTGTTTGTTGAGGTGCATGAGTTCTTTATATATTTTGGATGTCAACCCCTTATCGGATATGTCATTTGTGAAAATATTCTCCCATATTGTAGGATCTCTTTTTGTTCTACTGATGGTGTCCTTTGCTGTACAGAAGCTTTTCAGCTTGATATAGTCCCACTTGTTCATTTTTGCTTTTGTTTCCCTTGCCCGGAGGGATATGTTCATGAAGAAGTTGCTCATGTTTATGTCCAAGAGATTTTTGCCTATGTTTTTCTCTAAGAGTTTTATAGTTTCATGACTTACATTCAGGTCTTTGATCCACCTTGAGTTTACCTTTGTGTATGGGGTTAGACAGTAGTCCAGTTTCATTCTCTTACGTATAGCTGTCCAGTTTTTCCAACACCAGCTGCTGAAGAGGCTGTCATCTCCCCATTGTATATCCACGGCTAGTTTATCAAATATTAATTGAATGTATATGTTTGGGTTAATGTTTGGATTTTCTATTCTGTTCCACTTGTCTGTGGGTCTGTTTTTGTGCCAATACCAAATTGTCTTGATTACTATGGCTTTGTAGTAGAGCTTGAAGTCAGGGAGCATAATTCCCCCTGTTTTATTCCTCCGTCTCAGGATTGCTTTGGCTATTCGGGGTCTTTTGTGGTTCCATATAAATTTTAGAATTATTTGTTCGAGTTCATTGAAGAAAGCTGTTGCTAGTTTGATAAGGATTGCATTGAATCTGTAGATTGCTTTAGGTAGTATAGCCATTTTGAAAATATTTATTCTTCCTAGCCAAAAGCATGGGATGAATTTCCATTTGTTAGTGTCCTCTTTAATTTCTCTTAGGAGTGTCTTGTACATTTCAGAGTACAGGTCTTTCACTTCCTTGGTTTGGTTTATTCCTAGGTATTTTATTCTTTTTAATGCAATTGTGAATGAAATTATTTTTCTGATTTCTCTTTCTGTTAGTTCATTGTATCGTTAGTGTATAGGAAAGCAACTGATTTCTGTTTGTTAATTTTGTATCCTGTAACTTTGCTGAATTCAGATATTAGTTCTAGTAGTTTTGGAGTGGAGTCTTGAGGGTTTTTTATGTATAATATCATGTCATCTGCAAATAGTGACAATTTGACTTCTTCTTTACCAATCTGGATTCCTTATATGTCTTTGTTTTGTCTGATTCCCATGGCTAGGACCTTCAGTACTATGTTGAATAACAGTGGGGAGAGTGGGCATCCCTGTCTTGTTCGTGATCTTAGATGAAAAATTTTCAGCTTCTTGGTGTTAAGTATGATGTTGGCTGTGGGTTTGTCATATATGGCCTTTATGATGTTGAGGTACTTGCCCTCTACATATATTTTGTTGAGTGTTTTTATCATGAGTGGATGTTGAATTTGGTCAAATGCTTTTTCACCATCTATGAAGATGATCATGTGGTTTTTGTTCTTTTTGTTGATGTGGTGGATGATGTTGATGGATTTTCGAATGTTGTACCATCCTTGCATCCCTGGAATGAATCCCACTTGATCATGGTGTATGATCCTCTTGATGTATTTTTTAATTCAGTTTGCTAATATTTTGTTGAGTATTTTTACATGTACGTTCATCAGGGATATGGGTCTGTAATTTTCTTTTTAGGTGAGGTCTTTGCCCGGTTTTGGTATTAGAGTGATGCTGGCTTCATAGAATGAGTTTGGAAGTATTCCCTCCTCTTCTATTTTTTGGAAAACTTTAAGGAGAATGTGTGTTATTTCTTCTCTATATGTCTGGTAGAATTCAGAGGTGAATCCTTCTGGTGTGGGGGTTTTGTTCTTGGGTAGTTTTTTGATTACCAATTCAATTTCATTGCTGGTGATTTGTCTGTTTAGTTTTCTGTTTCTTGTTTTTTCAGTCTTGGAAGGTTATATTTTTCTAAGAAGTTGTCCATTTCTTCTAGGTTTTCCAGCTTGTTAGCATATAGATTCTCATAATATTCTCTTATAATTCTTTGTATTTCTGTGGGGTCCGTCGTTATTTTTCCTTTCTCATTTCTGATTCTGTTTATGCGTGTAGATTCTCTTTTTCTCTTAATGAGTCTGGCTAGGGGCTTATCTATTTTGTTTATTTTTTCAAAGAACCAGCTCTTGGTTTCATTGATTTTTTTCTATTGTTTTATTCTTCTCAATTTTATTTCTTTCTTCTCTGATCTTTATTATGTCCCTCCTTCTGGTGACTTTGGGCCTCATTTGTTCTTCTTTTCCAATTTCAGTAATTGTGTCTTTAGACTATTCATTTGGGAATGTTGTTCCTTCTTTAAATAGACCTGGATTGCAGTATACTTTCCTCTTAGAACTGCCTTTGCTGTGTCCCACAGAAGTTGTGGCTTTGTGTTGTTGTCATTATTCTCCATATATTCTTTGATTTCTGTTTTGATTTGGTCGTTAACCCGTTGATTAATTAGGAGAATGTTGTTAAGTCTCCATGTATTTGTGAGCCTTTTTGATTTCTTTCTCAAATTTATTTCTAGTTTTATACCTTTGTGATCTGAGAATTTGGTTGGTAGGATTTCAATATTTTTGAATTTACTAAGGTTCTTTTTGTGGCCTAGTATGTGATCTATTCTGGAAAATGTTCCATGTGCACTTGAGAAGAATGTGTATCCTGTTGCTTTTGGGTGTAGAGTTCTGTAGATGTCTGTTAGGTCCATCTGTTCTAGTGTGTTGTTCAGTGCCTCTGTGTCTTTACTTATTTTCTGTCTGGTTGATGTACCCTTTGGAGTGAGTGGTGCGTTGAAGTCTCCTAAAATGAATGCATTATTTTCTATTTCCGCATTTAATTCTGTTAGTATTTGTTTCACATATGCTGGCACTCCTTTGTTGGGTGCATATATATTTATAATGGTTGTATCCTCTTCTTGGACTGCCCCCTTTATCATTATGTAATGTCCTTCTTTATCTTTTGCTACTTTCTTCGTTTTGAAGTCTATTTCGTCTGATACAAGTACTGCAACACCTGCTTTTTTCTCTTTGTTGTTTACATGAAATATCTTTTTCCATCCCTTCACTTTTAGTCTGTTTATATCTTCGGGTTTGAGGTGAGTCTCTTGTAAGTAGCATATAGATGAGTCTTGCTTTTTTATCCATTCTGTTACTCTGTTTTTTGATTGGTACATTCAGTGCATTTACATTTAGGGTGATTATTGATAGATATGTACTTATTGCCATTGCTGACTTTAGATTTGTGGTTACCAAAGGTTCAAGGGTTGCATCTTTACTATCTAACAATCTAACTTAACTTTCTTGTTAAGTTATTGTGAACACCGTCTGATGTTTCTTTATCTCTCCCTTTTTATTCTTCCTCCTCCATTCTTTTTATATTAGATGTTTTATTCTTTGCCTTTAGTTAGTATTTGGATGGTCTGCTTTCTTTGCCATGATTTTATTTTCTCTGGTGACATATTTTTAGCCTTAGGGGTACTTCCCTCTAGAGCAGTCCATTTAAAATATCCTGTAGTGGTGGTTTATGAGAGGCAAAGTCTCTCAACTTTCGTTTGTCTTGAAATTGTTTAATCCCTCCATCATATTTAAATGATAATCGTGCTGGATATAATATTCTTGGTTCGAGGCCCTTCTGTTTTATTACGTTAAATTTATCATGCCATTCTCTTCTGGCCTGTAAGGTTTCTGTTGAGAAGTCTGATGATAGTCCGATGGGTTTTCCTTTGTAGATGATGTTTTTTCTCTCACTAGCTGCCTTTAATACTCTGTCTTTATCTTTGATCTTTGCCATTTTAATTATTATGTGTCTTGGTGTTGTCTTCCTTGGGTCCCTTGTGTTGGGACAACTGTGGGTTTCCGTGGACTGTGAGACTATTTCCTTCCCCAGCATGGGAAAGTTTTCAGCAATAGTTTCTTCAAAGACACTTTCTATCCCTTTTTCTCTCTCTTCTTCCTCTGGTACTCCTATAATGTGAATATTGTTCCGTTTGGATTGGTCACACAGATCTCTTAATATTCTTTCATTCCTAGAGATCCTTTTATCTCTCTCTGCCTCAGCTTCTCTGTATTCCTGTTCTCTGATTTCTATTCCATTAACAGTCTCTTGCATCTCATCCAGTCTGCTGTTAAGCCCATAGATCGCTTGTCTGATTTCTGCATTGTCTTTCCTTACTTCCCTCACTTCCTCCCTTAGCTCTTGCACATTTCTCTGTAGATCCGTCAGCTTGGTTTTGACTTTTATTCTGAATTGTTTTTCAGGAGGACTGTGCTTTTCAATCCCTTTAGGCTCCTTCTCTGGGGTTGTCTGATTGATCTTAGTCTCTATCATGTTCCTCTGTCTTTTCATGGCTATAGAAGTGGTTGCTGGTAGTTGCCACGTATGTCAGCTGGGCTCTTTAATACTTAAAAAAGAAAAAAAAAAGAAGAAGAAAAAAGAAAGAAAAAAAGAAGAGAGAAAAAAAGAGAAAAGAAGAAAGAAAGAGAAGAAAAAACAAAAAACAAACAAAGAAAAAATGCCCACCCGGAGTGGATTCTGTGGGGATGCTGTAGGTGGCGCTGTTGCTCCACTGTTCTGCAGCCGTGGCCGCACCGCTCCACAGGGACCTTTATAGCTCTGGCTGGGGTGGGAACGAATGAGAGGCTGTTGATCTCTATGGGAAGTCTAAGTGCGGCCACCCTTTCCCAGTTGCCAGCTAAGGGGTCCGAAACTCCCCAGGACTCCAGGCCTACTGGGCTGAGTGTGCCTGGGCGTTTCAGCTCCTCCGCTGGGCTCCATTCTCTTTAAGACCGCTCAAAAAATGTGTGCTTTTCTTTTTTTTTTTTTCCTTCCCGGGAGCCAGCTGCAAGCTCCCTGGCGCATTCCCTGCTCAGATCCTGCACCCTCTGTCTCTCCAATCTCCGCTACACCGCGCGATGTGTGTCCGCACTCCCTGCTCAGATCACCGGGGCTGGTTATTTTGCGGGCCCGTGCTTGCACTCCCTCCTGGCTCTGAATCCTCTCCTCCCGCCGGTGCACTGGGGTGGGTGAGGGCTCGGTTCCCACCTGGTCGTGGCTCCGTATCTTACCCGCCTCGCGGGGTTCAAATCCTCTCAGGTGTGGCTGCACGCTGTGCGCTCTCCTGTGTTTTCTGGTCTCTCTTTTAGGAATAGTTGTTTTTGCTGTATTTTCATAGATGTATATAGTGTCGGGAGGAGATTTCTCCCGCCCTGCTTGCGCTGTCATCGTCCCGGAAGTCTTGTAATGTCCTTCTTTATCTCTTGCTACTTTCTTCGTTTTGAAGTTTATTTTGTCTGATACAAGTACTGCAACACCTGCTTTTTTCTCCTTGTTGTTTGCATGAAATATCTTTTTCCATCCCTTCACTTTTACTGTGTATGTCTTTGGGTAAAAAGTGAGTCTCTTGAAGGCAGCATATAGATGGATCTTGTTTTTTAATCTATTCATGGACTCTATGTCTTTTGACTGGTGCATTCAGTCCATTTACATTTAGGGTGATTATGGATGGGTATGTACTTATTCGCATTGCAGGCTTTAGATTCGTGGTTACCAAAGTTTCAAGGTTAACTTCCCTACTATCTGAAAGTCTAACAACTCACTTAATATGCTATTACAAACACAATCTAAAGGTTCTTTTTTTGTTTGTTTGTTTGTTTCCTTCCTCCTTTTTCTTCCTCCTCCATTCTTTATATATTAGGTATCATATCCTGTACTGTTTGTCTATCCCTTGATTGACTTTGGGGATAGTTCGTTTAATTTTGCATTTTCTTAGGAATTAGCTGTTCTATTTTCTTCACTGTGGTTTTATTACCTCTGGTGTCAGCTATTAAACCTTAGGAATGCTTCCATCTATAGCAGTCCCTCCAAAATACACTGTAGAGATGGTTTGTGGGAGCCAAATTCTCTCAGCTTTTGCTTATCTGGGAATTGTTTAATGCAGCCTTCAAATTTAAATGATAATCTTGCCAGACAAAGTAATCTTGGTTCAAGGCACTTCTGCTTCATTGCATTAAATACATCATGCCACTCCCTTCTGGCCTGTAAGGTTTCTGCTGAGAAGTCTGATGGTAGCCTGATGGGTTTTCCTTTGTATGTGATCTTATTTCTCTCTCTGGCTGCTCTTAATTGTCTGTCCTTATCCTTGATCTTTGCCATTTTAATTACTATATGTCTTGCTGTTGTCTTCCTTGAGTCTCTTGTGTTGGGAGATCTGCTCACCTCCATGGCCTGAGAGACTTATCTCCTTCCACATATTGGGGAAGTTTTCAGCAATCACCTCCTCAAAGACACTTTCTATCCCTTTTTCTCTCTCTTCTTCTTCTGGTACCCCTATAATGCGAATATTGTTCCTTTTTTATTGGTCACAGAGTTCTCTCAATATTGTTTCATTTTTAGAGATCCTTTTTTCTCTCTGTGCCTCAGCTTCTTTGTATTCCTCTTCTCTAGTTTCTATTTCGTTTATCGTCTCCTCCACCATATCCAATCTGCTTTTAATACCATCCATTGTGTTCTTCAATGATTGGGTCTTGGACAAGAACTCATTCCTGACTTCTTGAATATCTTTCTGTACCTCCATGAGCATGTTAATTATTTTTATTTTGAACTCCCTTTCAGGGAGAGTCATAAGGTCCATATCATTTAAATCTTTCTCAGGAGTTGTATTCATAATTTTACTCTGGAACATGTTCCTTTGGCATTTCATATTGGTGTATGGCGCCCTCTAGTGCCCAGAAGCTCTACTGTCTGGAGCTGCTCAGCCCCTGAAGTAATGTCATGCATTGTAGGGGAGTGGTATTAGTGCCTCGGGGTAGGAAAGGGCTGTTTCCTGCTTCCCGGCTGCTATGCCTGTCTCCACTGCCTGAACCAGTGGGCTGAGCACACAGGTATAAGCCTCTGTGCTTTGCGTTTTTAGTTGCTGTAGACAGGTCTTCCATCTGGCTGGCCTAACACCAGGGAACGGTTTCCTGGTTTGCACGCCTGGTGGGGCTGGCCAGGAGAAAGGCGCACTAGTCTGCCTGTCACAGAAGGGGTATGTGTAGTATATGTATTCTGTTCTTGTTGGATAGAGTGTTCCATAGATGTCTGTTAGGTTTAGATGATTCATAGTGTTTAGTGATCTTCTACCTAGTTGTCTTGTGCACAATTGAGAGAAAAGTATTGAAGTCTCTCAGATGGTTATTATTGAATTATCTATTTCTCCTTTCAATTCTACCTGGTTTTGCTTCATGTACTTTGTAGCTCTGTTACGTATATAGATGTTTATAATTGTTATATCTCCTTGATCGAGTGTCCTGTTATTAATATATAATGTCCTTCTTTGTCTCTAGTAGCCATTATATCTTAATATCTATTTTGTCTGGTATTGGCCTAGTCACTGCAGCTTCCTTCCTTCTTCCTTCCTCCCTTCCTCCCTCCCTCCCTCCCTCCCTCCCTTCCTTCCTCCCTTCCTTCCTTCCTTCCTCCCTTCCTTCCTTCCTTCCTTCTTTCCTTCCTTCCTTCCTCCCCGTCTCCCTCCCTTCTTTCCTTCCTTCCTTCCTTCTTTCCATCCTTATGTCCATCTTTCTTTCCTTTCCTTTCTGCTTTCTTTCTTTCCTCCCTCTCATATATGCCTGGGCAATCTTAAGGGAAAATGAGTAAGTCTCATAGGTGGCTTCGAATTAAGGCTAAATAATGTCTTCCACAAAAAACAAAAAGCCTACTTCTTCTTCCTGTTCCTTAGACCAGATATGCTCAACTGACATTTTTCATGTTGGCTGATTCTTTGTTTAGCCAGTTCAAATCTACTGTTGAATTCCTCTAGTGATTTTTTTTATTTCAGTTATTGTATATAGTCTATATACCATACACACACACACACACACACACCCTACACAGACATGTATGTATATATGCCCAATGCTTGAACTTTCTCAGGACAGTTTCTGCTGACAAACTTTTTTCCTCTGTGCGAATCATTCATTCTTGTTTCTTTGTGTGTGTCTCAAAAATTTTATTTTTGAAAATGGGGCATTATAAATAATATAATATGGCATTTGTAGAAATGAGAGCCTCACCTCCATTTAGTAGTTGTTATTGCAATTTTCTGTTTGTTGTTATTGTTACTATTTGTTTGTTTAGTGGCATTCAGAATGGATTATATAAGGTTGTATTCTTTTACTTGTGTGGCCACTGATATCTCTTAATTTAGTGCTCACCTAATGATTAAACAATGATTTCCTTAAATGAATACTTTCAATCAATAAATTGCCCTTCTTTGTTTAGATATTCTGTACATGTGTTGGAGCATGTCATCAACACTCCAGCGATTTACAACTCTGCTTTGGCCTTCAGTTACTTCTTGTGCAAAACCTGCAGGTCAGAGGTGAGATATTACGATTTCCTCAGGTCTTCTTTGATCACATACACAGTAAATATATCAGAACTTTCAAAATTCCCCAATGAACATCTAATTCTTTGGTTTTTCCTTTAAGATTTGGTCAGCCTCCTATTTGCCAAAAATGTTATCAATACTATAGACAGCTGTAATGTTAAACAATTTTTGATAATTACTTATGACACATAGCCTGGGGTATTCCTACTGAGTGAACACTGAGTCAGGTAAAATGAAAGAAAATCATGAGAATGTTTTTCCCCTCCTGGGAGCTGCCATACTGATCAAATAGTGACAATTTTCTGGAAGTATAACTTCTTGGAAAGCTCCAAACCCATTCCATCCCCTCTGGTGGCTGCTAGGATACTGGTTTTTATAGATACCTTGATAGAGAGGCTGCTAATTTTAAGGATACCATAGATCTGGGAAGAGCAGGATGGGAAAAGGACAAGCTGAAACACCAAAGAAGTTACTTTCCTTACTGAAGTTCAGTAATTTCTCTTAAATAATTTCTCCTTGGATTATTGCAACCTTCTAGTTAATTTCCAGAGTTCTGAAAATGTTGATTTTGACGATTTTTGCTAGTGTTGTCATTGCTTTCATGGAGGAGTGGATTTTCAGGGGTCCTAGTTTCACCAGTCCCATTAACATCACCTGGACATTAATTACATATTTAACATACACTTGCATCTTAGGTTTTCAAGTGTTTGGTCCTTATCTTCCATATAAAAACTAAAGTATTTGTTTCCTTCTAAGACATCTTTTAAAAGTCATGGGGTGAACAGACATGACTTGTTAGAGGATTGAATCAGCAATTAAAAATTCCCAATGAAGAAAAGCTCAGTACCAGATGGTTTCATTGGAGAATTCCACCAATTAAAGAAGAAATAATGCCAATCCAAGCAGGGCTGCCTTATACTCTCATAGCTTTCAAGAGTTTCAGCAAGATGCTTTTTGCCTCTGCTTTAACTGTCCCTTCCTTGGACTACCACAGATGCAGAGGCTGGGGCTGTGATAGTATATGTGACCCATACTGATCTTTAAAAAAATCTCCAATCCATTCTGAGTCTGAACCATTGTTCCTAAACCTAATTTGTATGACTAGACTCTCATTCCCCTTGGTTAGATTATTCTTACTTCTTGTGTAAATAGCCTCAGTGTTTTTCAGCCAAGTGTGTGCATAGCTTAGAAAATCAGGAACAAGGCAAGGATGCTCACTTATCACTGTAAGAACCCCTGGTACATAAAAATACAGAATTTGTCTAGTTATAAGCTTCAAGAAGTGAGGATATTGACAACTAGCTTCTTAAGGAGACTAAAGCAAAGGAGCAGCAGGAAGTTGCTTGGGAAAACATCTATGAAAGTTTTCTTTTCTCTTTTTAGGAAAGGCTATAATGACATTTATCTTTAATTTAAAGCATATGTGCTTGCTCTTCAATAAGGTAAACAAAAGTGACAAACCCTAGCTAAACTTATCAAGAAGAAGGACACAAATTTAAAAAGTCAGAAAAGAAAGGGGGAAAGTTACAATTGATACCACAGAAACACAAAATATAAGATCAGTCTATAAAAAATTATATGCCAATAAATTGGACAACCTAGAAGAAATGGGCTTATTCCTAGAAATGTACAACTTTCCAAGACTGACCCAGGAAGAAACAGAAAATCTGAACAGACCAATTACCAGTAATGAAATTGAATTGGTAAACAAAAATCTTCCAATAAACAAAAGTCTACAGCTGAATTCTACCCAATATTTAAAGAAGAGCTAATAGCCATCCTTCCTATAGTATTCCAAAGTCATAGAAGAGGAGGGAATACTTCCAAACTCATTCGGTGAGGCCAGCATCACTCTAATACAAAAACCAGACAAAGACAATGCAAAAAAAGAGAATTACAGACCAATATCCCTGGTGAATATAGATGCAAAAATCCTCAACAAAATACTGTAAATAGAATTCAAAATTGCATAAAAAGAATTATCTATCACAACCAAGTAGGATTTATTCCAGGCATGCAAGGATGGTATAATATTCATAAATAAACCAGTATCATATACCACATTAACAAAAAGCAGGATAAAAAACACTTGATCATCTCAATGATGCTGAAAAAGCATTGACAAAATTCAACACCTATCATGATTAAAACTCAACAAAATGGGTATAAAGGGAATCTACGTCAACATAATAAAGGCTGTATACAAGAAACCCACAGCTAACATCATACTCAATGGCAAAAAGCTGAAAGCTTTTCCTCTAAGATCAGGAACAAGAGAAGAATGCTCACTCTCACCACCTTATTCACCTTAGTATGGAGGTTCTAGCCATGCCAATCAGACAAGGTAAAGAGAAAATAGGCATCCAAATTGGCAAGGAAAAGTAAAACTGTCACTATTTGCAGATGACATGATATTATATATAGAAAGCCCTAAAGACTCCACAAAAAAACTATTAGAACTAATAACTAGATTCAGCAAAGTTGCAGGATACAAAATCAATATATAGAAATATGCTGTATTCCTATATACTAACAAGGAACTAGCAGAAAGAGAAATCAGGGAAACAATTTCATTTACAATTACAACAAAAAGAATAAAATACCTAGGAATAGTGCTAAGTAAGGAGGTGAAAGACCTGTACTCTGCAAACTAAAAGACACTGAATTCTACCCAATTGAAAGAAATTGAAGAAGATTCAAATCAGTAGAAATTTATCACATGCTTATGGATAGGGAGAATTGATATTGTCTAAATAGCCATCCTGCCTGAGGCAATTTACAGATTTAGTGCAATTCCTATCAAAATACCAATGGCATTTTTCAATGAACTAGAGCACAGAATCCTAAAACTTATATGGAACCATAAAAGACCCTGAAGAGCCAAACCAATCCTGAGAAAGA
Source organism: Phataginus tricuspis (assembly GCA_029783875.1). NCBI lineage: Eukaryota > Metazoa > Chordata > Mammalia > Pholidota > Manidae > Phataginus > Phataginus tricuspis. Next base: position 28,887,286 of record JAQQAC010016209.1, read on the forward strand.
ACAACAAATGTTGAGGTATCATGGTCCCTGACTTCAAGCTATACTAAAAAGCTACAGTAATCAAAACACTATGGTACTGGCACAAGAACAGACCCATAAATCAATGGAACAGAAAAGAAAGCCTAGATATAAAACCATGCATGTATGGTCAATTAATACATGAAAAAGGAGCCATGAATATACAGTGGGAAAAGACAGCCTCTTCAATAACTGGTGCCAGGAAAACTGGACAGTTACATGCAAGAGAATGAAACTGGATTACTGTCTAACTACATACACAAAAGTAAAGTACAAATGGATTAAAGACCTAAATATAAGACATGAAACCACAAAAATCTTAAAAGAAAACATAGGCAAATGTCTCTATAACATAAGCAAGACCAACTTTTTTCTGGACACATCTCCCTGGGAAAGGAAAACAAGAGCAAAAATAAACAGGTGGAACTACATCAAACTAAAAAACTTCTCTACAGCAAATGACACCCATCAAAAAAACAAAAAGAAAACCTGCAGTATGGGAGAATATATTTGTAAATGATTTATCTGGTAAGGGGTTAACATACAAAATATATAAATAACTACTATACCTCAACACCAAAAAGAAACACCTAAATAACCCAATTAAAAATGGGCAGAGGGAAGAATTCTGGGAAGATGGTGGCATGAACAGGCGGCAGAAATCTTCCAAAACCATATATATTTGTGAGAATATAACAAATACAACCATTCCTAAAAAAGAGACCAGAAGATACAATACAACAGCCAGGCTACAGCTACACCTGCGAGAACTCAGCGCCTCACGAAGTGGGTAAAATACAAAGCCGCAATCCAGAGGGACCTGAGCACTCCCCCACCCCAGCTCACCGGTGGGAGGAAAAGAATCAGAGTGGGGAGGGAGTAGAAGCACAGGACCGCCAAATAACCAGCCCTGGTGATCAGTGCTGGGAGCCTCCACTACTGCGGAACAGTGGAGGAGTGGCCCCGCCTACACCATCCTCACAGAATCTACTTCCGGCAGGTGTGCAGCTAAGTGGAAAGCACCAAGGGGACCAGAAGGCACCCAGAGAGACTTCAAACGCCAGCTGTGCTATAGGCTAGGCTGAGTGCAACCCCGCACACAGGCAGCTCCTGGGATTATCCCAGAGACTGCCTCCTGGTGGGCGAGAAACCAGTTCAGGACCTGGAAAACAGAAAGGAGAACAACAAGCAGGAAAGGACTTTGTTCTCCCAGCTGACACACGTGGCACCTGCCAGCGACCACTTCTATCACCATGAAAAGACAGAGGAATATGGTTCAGACAAGGATCACACAGACAACCCCCGAGAGAGGGACTGATGGGATAGATTTATAGAATATTCCTGAAAAAGAATTCAGAATAAAAGTCATAACCATGCTCATGGATCTACGGAGAAATATGCAAGAGCTAAGGGAAGAAGTGAGGGAAGACAATGCAGAAATCAGACAAGCGATCGACAGGCCTAAGAGAAGAATGGACGAGGTGCAAGAGACTGTTAATGGAATAGAAAACAGAGAACAGGAATACAGAGAAGCTGAGGCAGAGAGAGATAAAAGGATCTCTAGGAATGAAAGAATATTAAGAGAACTATGTGACCAATCCAAACGGAACAAAATTCACATTATAGGAGTGCCAGAGGAAGAAGAGAGAGAAAAAGGGATAAAAAGTGTCTTTGAAGAAATAATTGCTGAAAACTTTCCCATGCTGGGGAAGGAAATAGTCTCAGTCCACGGAAACCCACAGATCTCCCAACACAAGGGACCCAAGGAAGACAACACCAAGACACATAGTAATTAAGGTGGCAAAGGTCAAAGATAAAGACAGAGTATTAAAGGCAGCTAGAGAGAGAAAAAAGATCACCTACAAAGGAAAACCCATCAGACTATCATCAGACTTCTCAATAGAAACCTTACAGGCCAGAAGAGAATGGCATGATATATTTAACGTAATGAAACAGAAAGGCCTTGAACAAAGAATATTGTATCCAGCACGATTATCATTTAAATATGACAGAGGGATTAAACAATTCCCAAGCAAAAGAAAGTTGAGAGAGTTTGCCTCTCATAAACCACTACTACAGGATATTATAAAGGGACTGCTCTAGAGGGAAGCATGCCTAAGGCTAAAAAGATGTCACCAGAGAAAATAAAATCATAGCAAAGAAAGCAGACCATCCAAATACTAACTAAAGGCAAAAAGTAAAACCAACTATCCACAAAAACAGTCAAAGGAAATGTAAAACAGTACAGAATAAAACACCTAGTATATAAAGAATGGAGGAGGAAGAAGAAGAAGAGAGAGAAATGAAGAACCATCAGACTGTGTTTATAATAGCTTAACAAGAGACTTAAGTTAGACTGTTAGATAGTAAAGATGCTACCCTTGAACCTTTGGTAACCACGAATCTAAAGCCAGCAATGGCAGTAAGTACATATCTATCGATAATCACCCTAAACGTAAATGGACTGAATGCACCCATCAAAAGACACAGAGAAATAGAATGGATAAAAAAGCAAGACCCATCGATATGCTGTTTACAAAAGACTCACCTCAAACTGAAAGATATACACAGACTAAAAGTGAAGGGATAGAAAAAGATATTTCATGCAAACAACAAAGAGAAAAAGCAGGTGTTGCAGTACTTGTATCAGATAAAATAGACTTCAAAACGAAGAAAGTAGCAAGAGATAAAGAAGGACATTATATAATGGTAAAGGGGTCAGTCCAACAAGACGATATAACCATTATAAATATATGTGCACCAAGCACAGGAGGCCGACATACATGAAAGAAATATTAACAGAATTAAAGGAGAAAATGGAAAGCAATGCATTCATTTTAGGAGACTTCAACACACCACTCACTCCAAAGGACAGATCAACCAGACAGAAAATAAGTAAAGACACAGAGGCACTGAACAACACACTAGAACAGATGGACCTAACAGACATCTACAGAACTCTACACACAAAAGCAACAGGATACACATTCTTCTCAAGTGCACATGGAACATTTTCCAGAATGGACCACATACTAGGCCACAAGAAGAACCTCAATAAATTCAAAATATAGAAATTCTACCAACCAACTTCTCAGATCACAAAGGTATAAAACTAGAAATCAATTGTACAAAGAAAACAAAAAGGCTCACAAATACATGGAGAGTTAATAACATGCTCCTAAATAATCAATGGGTCAACGATGAAACTACACAGAGATTAAACAATATATGGAGACAAATGACAACACCACCACCAAGCCACCACTTCTGTGGGATGCAGCAAAGGCAGTTCTAAGAGGAAAGTATATTGCAATCCAGGCCTATTTAAAGAAGGAAGAACAATCCCAAATGAATAGTCTAAAGACACAATTAATTGAAATTGGAAAAAGAAGAACAAGTGAGGCCCAAAGTCACCAGAAGGAGAGACATAATAAAGATTAGAGAATAAATAAATAAAATTGAGAAGAATAAAACAATAGAAAAAATCAATGGAACCAAGAGCTGGTTTTTTGAAAAAATAAACAAAATAGATAGCCAGACTTATTAAGAGAAAAAGAGAATCTACACACATAAACAGAATCAAAAATGAGAAAGGAAAAATAACGACAGACCCCACAGAAGTACAAAAAATTATAAGAGAATACTATGAAAATCTATATGCTAACAAGCTGGAAAACCTAGAAGAAATGGACAACTTCTTAGAAAAATACAACCTTCCAAGACTGATCAAGCAAGAAACAGAAAACCTAAGCAGACCAATTACCAGCAAAGAAATTGAACTGGTAATCAAAAAATTACCTAAGAACAAAACCCCCGGGCCAGATGGATTCACCTCTGAATTTTACCAGACATATAGAGAAGACATAATACCCATTCTCCTTAAAGTTTTCCAGAAAATAGAAGAGGAGGGAATACTTCCAAACTCATTCTATGAAGCCAGCATCACTCTAATACCAAAACCAGGCAAAGACCTCACAAAAAAAGAATATTAGAGACCAATATCCCTGATGAACATAGATGTAAAAATACTCAATGAAATACTAGCAAATCGAGTTCAAAAATTCACAAGAAGATTATACACTATGATCAAGTGGGATTCATCCCAGGGATGCAAGGATGGTACAACATTCGAAAATCCATCAACATCATCCACCACATCAACAAAAAGAAGAACAAAAACCACATGATCATCTCCATAGATGCTGAAAAAGCATTTGACAAAATTCAACATCTATTCATGATAAAAACTCTCAACAAAATGGGTATAGAGGGCAAGTATCCCAACATAATAAACGTCATATATGACAAACCCACAGCCAACATCATACTTAACAATGAGATGCTGAAAGCTTTTCATCCAAGATTGGGAACAAGACAGGGATGCCCACTCTCCCCACTGTTATTCAACATAGTACTGTAGGTCCTAGCCATGGCAGTCAGACAAAAAAAAGAAATACAAGGCATCCAGATTGGTAAAGAAGAAGTCAAATTGTCACTATATGCAGATGACATGATATTGTGCATAAAAAACCCTAAAGACTCCACTCTAAAACTACTAGAACTAATATCTGAATTCAGCAAAGTTCTGGGATACAAAATTAACACACAGAAATCTGTTGCTTTCCTATACACTAATAGTGAACTAGGAGAAAAAGAAATCAGGAAAACAATTCCATTCCCAATTGCTTCAAAAAGAATAAAATACCTAGGAATATACCTAACCAAGGAAGTGAAAGACCTATACCCTGAAAACTACAGGACACTCCTAAGAGAAATTAAAGAGGACACTAACAAATGGAAATTCATCCCATGCTCTTAGCTAGGAACACTAAATATTGTCAAAATGGCTATACTACCTAAAGCAATCTACAGATTCAGTGCAATCCCTATCAAAATGCCAACAACATTCTTCAATGAACTGGAACAAATAGTTCTAAAATTCATATGGAACCACAAAAGACCCCGAAAAGCCAAAGCATTCCTGAGAAGGAAGAATAAAACAGGGGGTATTGCGCTCCCAGACTTCAAGGTCTACTACAAAGCTTCAGTAATCAAGACAACTTGGTGTTGTCATAAGAACAGACCCACAGATCAGTGGAACACAATAGAAAATCCAAACATTAACCCAAACATATACGGTCAATTAGTATATAATAAAGGAGCCTTGGATGTACAATGGGGAAATGAGAGCCTCTTCAGCAGCTGGTGTTGGCAAAACTGGACAGCTACATGTAAGAGAATGACAATGGACTACTGTCTAATCCCATACACAAAAGTAAACTCAAAATGGATCAAAGACCTGAATGTAAGTCATGAAACCATAAAACTCTTAGAAAAAACATAGGCAAAAATCTCTTGGACATAAACATGAGTGACTTCTTCATGAACATATCTCCCTGAGCAAGGGAAACAAAAGCAAAAATGAACAAGTGGGACTATATCAAGCTGAAAAGCTTCTGTACAGCAAAGAACACCACCAGTTGAACAAAAAGACATCCTACAGTATGGGAGAATATATTCATAAATGATACATCCGATAAGGGGTTGACTTCCAAAATATATAAAGAACTCATGCACTTCCACAAACGAAAAGCAAATAATCCAATTAAGAATTGGGCAGAGGACATGAATAGACGCTTCTCCAAAGAAGAAATTCAGATGGCCAACAGGCACATGAAAAGATGCTCCACATCGCTAATCATCAGAGAAATGCAGATTAAAACCACAATGAGATATCACCTCACACCAGTGAGGATGGCCAACATCCAAAACACAAACAACAACAAATGTTGGCGAGGATGTGGAGAAAAGGGAACCCTCCTACACTGCTGGTGGGAATGTAAATTAGATCAACCATTGTGGAAAGCAGTATGGAGGTTCCTCAAAAATCTCAAAATAGAAATACCATTTGACCCAGGAATCCCACTCCTAGGAATTTACCCTAAGAATGCCGCAGCCCAGTTTGAAAAAGACATACGCACCCCTATGTTTATTGCAGCACTATTTACAATAGCCAAGAAATGGAAGCAACCTGAGTGTCCATCAGTAGATGAATGGATAAAGAAGATGTGGTACATATACAGAATAGAATATTATTCAGCCATAAGAAGAAAAAAAATCCTACCATTTGCCACAACATGGATGGAGCTAGAGGGTATTATGCTCAGTGAAATAAGCCAAGCCTGAAAGAGAAGTATCAAATGATTTCACTTATATGTGGAGTATAAGAACAAAGAAAAAAACTGAAGGAACAAAACAGCAGCAGACTCACAGAACCGAAGAACAGACTAATAGTTACCAAAGGGAAAGGGACTGAAGAGGATGGGGGGAAGGGAGGGACAAGGGGGAAAAGGGGGCATTACCATTAGCAGACGTAATGTTGGGGGGGCACGGGGAGCTGTACAACTCAGAGAAGACAAGTAGTGATTCTATAGCATCTCACTACACTGATGGACAGTGACTGTAATGGGGTAAGTGGGGGGACCTGATAAGTGCAGAGTTTAGTAACCATAATGTTGCACATGTACCTGTAGATTAATAATACCAAAATAAAAAATAAAAAATAAATTTAAAAAATGGACAGAGGACCTGAATAGTCATTTTTCAAAGAAGAAATATAGATGACCAAGAGGCACATCAAAAGGTGCTCTACATTATTAATCAGGGAATGCAAATCAAAACCACAATGAGGTATCACCTCTCACCAGTCAGAATGGACACTGTTTAAAAGCAAGAAACAATAAGTGTTAGTGAGAGTATGGAGAAAAGGGAACCCTCATACACTGTTGGTGGGAATGTAAATTGGTGCCTCCTCTGTGGAAAGCAGTCTGGAGGTTCCTCAAAAAACTGAAAGTAGAAATACCATATGAACCAATAACTGCACTTCTAGGAATTAACCTGAAGTGAACAAAATCTCTGATTTGAAACGACATGCACCCGTATGTTTAGTGCTGCATTATTTACAAAAGCCAAGATATGGAAGCAACCTAAGTGTCCATCAGTAGATGAATGGATTAAGAAGAAATGGTACATATACACAATGGAATATCATTCAGCCATAAGAAGAAAACAAATCCTACCATTTGCAACAACATGGATGGAGCTAGAGGGTATTATGCTCAGTGAAATAAGCCAGGCAGAGAAAGACAAATACCATATGATTTCACTTATTTGTGGAATATAAAAACAAAGCAAAATGAACAAAACAGCAGTAGACTCATAGATGGTGAGAAATGACTGGTGGATACCATGGAGGAGGAGTTGGAGTGGGTGGGTGAAGGGGATAAAGAGGCACGAAATCTCAATTATAATATAAGTTAGTCATAGAGATGAACGTACAGCACAGAGAATGCAGTCAGTAGCTCTGTAATATCTTTCTATGTTGACAATAGTAACCGCACTGCTTGGGGTGAGCATTTAATAATATAGGTAACTGTTGAATCACTATGTTGCATACTTGAAGCCAATATAATATTGTATATCAGCTATACTTCAATAAAAAATATATTGAAAAAAATTAAAATATATGCTTCAGTATGTTTAGAGTTTATATACCATAACTAGATAAATGTACCAAATGCCATTTCCAGACTATTTTTCTGTTTAAAAGGGTGGTTTTTAATAACTTATTGGTTCCTCTTCCTAATTATTCTTACTTGTGAAGGAACATTAAGATTGCAGTGTCCTGTATATTCTCTTTTGGCTTTTCCAGATTCCCGTTACTGTGCTTTTCTATCCATCTCTCCATTGTGGGTGTTGCCTTCTGACAGGTTTTGTCTTTCCCTTTCTCCAGAGGATTTTCCTTGCTTGAAGAAAGATGCCTCATGCAGAGATGCCTAGGAGGTTAAGCCTCACAACCATCAGTACCTCCCGTGGCCCAGCCTAGTCTCTTCTGGGTGGGAAAGTCTCTGTGGTGAATTCACGTCCGAAAGGTCCCAGTAGAATCAGGTTGTATCTGTCTAAAACTACAACTTTTCATAGCTTCCTGCCCTGTCCTATTCTGCTGTTTCTTTTCCCTATAAGTTCCTCCTGAGAGCACTCCCTCTGTAAATCACGTGCATCAGAATCCTTAGGACCTACTATGTTTTACACATGTGGAGGTCTAAAGAAAATACCCATAACTAGCTGTGTTATCAACAGAAAGGGCAGGATAAGATCCTATTATCTAATTATAAGGTTATGACTGTAGAATTATAAGATTATAACTAATCTTTTAAGCTTTTTAGAGAGTTCATTGAGTTGTGTTCCCTCTGAATAATATTCTGTTAGCACTGTGTTGCATATACTCAATGTCCTGCTATGTCCATTAGCATGGCATTGTATAATCACTTTCGTTTTATGTGTGAGAAACAGTACATAGGATATTGTTTAGGAGGTTTAAAAACTGTTTCAACTTTGATTACCGCTGTTTAGGACTCTGAAAATACGATAGAAAACAACATTTTCCACATTCTGAAATTCATTTTGTAAATATAATTGAGTTTCGTTATTTATTTCTGTGTAGTTGTATTTACTCTCAATTTCTACTCTGTCTGGTCCTGAAAGAAATAGCACAAAAGCTAGTCCAGCTATTGCCATCTTCTGTATTTCTTAAAGAGCTTCTCCTTTATGTCCCTATCAACATTTATATCCAGATCAAATGGAGTGGACAATCTAGAAGGAAATAAAATCATTTCCATTTAACTCTTCCTTCAGTACAGGGCTAAGCCCAAGTAGTCAAATGCTTGGGTTCCCTTCTTAGGATCTCAAACTAACTCTTAAAAATATTAAACATGCCCGTAACACCTCTATGAAACTCACATCTCAGATGACAGACAAGGCACACTTGAGCTTGAAAGTGTGTTATTGAATCCCCAGTAGTCTTAGGTTACACAAGGAACCCCCTTCTCCATGACCGCAGAAGCCTTTAGCAGGTCTGAAACTCACAAATAATCTCAAAGCAGCTCATTCAAAATTCAGAACTCAACAAGTCTTACAATCTTGCCTGAACTGTTAAATTAATTAACTTGATTTTCTTTCTCCCCCAAATAATTGTAACAATCCCATTCATTAAATGAAACCCTCATTTCTTTATGGATTTATAATGTTTTAAATATATAAATTCTGTTATAACTCTATCAGCTCAAGGTACAGATACAGTCTTCCATATTTTCACATTGTCTTTCCAATATTCACTTGGTATTATTAGTAGAAAGTTGCTCTTCCCTTCCCTCTCCAGCCACCTCCCAGCTTCCAAAGATCCCAGACTATTTGAGCAAGTAAAGGGCTTATTCGACCAAGGAAAGGTATCCAGTACAGAAAGAACTGGTGGTGGTTCCAATCAGTGCAGTGAATCCATTGCTTTTGTGTTGGTTTTGAACGTGGCCCTGCATTCCCCAGAGCACTCTCCTCCTCTCCCTGGTGATACCCTTTGGTGGCCCTGATCCCTGCCAGGCCACCATGCTGTCCTGTTTTTGAATTAAAAGCTATTACCTTGAATTCATTCTCACCGTATCAGTGTTCTCCCTCTGAGATGCTGTGTTTGGGGATTTTGGTCTAAAAGGGCATGGCAACTTGCTGTTGTCTTGGACTAGCTGCAACCTCCTGTGCTGAGCCCTTTTCTGAAACACAGACCACCTTTCCTCATAGTGAGTTGCTATGTGGGAATTTCCAGTCTTTTTCTACCAGGTGAAACTGGCCCATCAATCCTGGCAGCCTTTCAGAAACTTAAATATCTGGGAGAAAGCGCATTCCTTTCCTCTCAGCACATCTATTTTTCAGTAGTCCCCTGAGATCCTTCTGGCAGTTATCTGATCTCATCTTCATACTGCATAAACTAAAGGAATGGGCTGCTCCTGTTAAGGCACAGAGAAAAATCACAAAAGAAGTCCTTTTTGCACTGTTTCCCTAAGGTATATGTGTTTAACAGTCATAATGAAAATCTAGTTTAAGGCGACTTGCTCTATTTCTAGACATAGTGCACTTTAAAATATTTTATTTCAACAAACCTCATTACATGTCTTAAATTCCTCAGGAAGATAAAGCCAGTTTCTGGGTAATCTAATCTGCTCCATTGAGCTGTAACTTCATAGTACCTTTTGATATTTAATAAGGTTAAACTATGTAAATGTATTTCTGTGTGGGAGTCAACTCATTTAAGATACTTACAAATTTTTTTCTTCATTAGATCATCCTGGAAAATACACAACTGACCTTCCTATATGTCAATCCAGTTTGCTATCGAATGTTTCATCTGATTGGAGAGGTAAAATCACCAAAGTTATTGTTTGACCCTCCATTCATATTTTTTACTCCTGTTCCTTTGGATGTAACAACTGTGATGATTATCAATATTTTGCCTCAAAACCATTTCAGGTAAATGCTTAAGTGAATTGATTACTTTTTCTTTATGTGCTTTTTTTATTTGTGTCTGTTACATGAGTCATGAGCAATGTCTGATTTGTTTCTATAGTTAGAATGAACTATTAAAATATTTAACTGCCCATTTAAATTAAAAATATTAAAAAAATGCCCACTTAGTTATCTCACAGTCATTTAATTTTCTTGTAAAAATGTTGGGTATGTCTCTTTTCATGGTATAAGAAGCAGGCTTAAATACTCAGTGTATTCATTTTCTATTGCTGTGTAACAGATGACCACAAACTTAATCCTTCAAACATGAATCTGTTAGCTGTTTGCTTGGCGGCAGTCTGGGTCAGTCTAGCTGCATCCACTGCTCACTGTCTCAGTAGGTACAAGTCAAGGTGCGGCTGCAGCAACAGTGGCTTCTGATGCTCAGTCTTCCTCTGAGCTCTCTAGTTGTTGGCAGAACTAATCTTTGTAGTTGTAGGCCTAGGACATAATTTTCTTAGTGACTGTTGGCTGGGACCACTTTCAGCTCTTAGAGGCAACCCTCAAGTCCTAGCCATATAGTTCCTCTTCACAATTTGGTACTTTACTCATTCAAAGTCCAAAGTAGAGTGTCTCTCTGACTTCTTGGTCTCTGACCTCTACACCTTTTGTTAAGATCTCACCTGGTTAAGTTTGACCCACCCATGGTAATCTCCCTTTTTCTTCACTCGATTTTGGTTGGCTAGGGACCTTAGTTACATATGAAAAGTCCCTTTACCATCAACCTATAACATAACTCAATCACCAAAGTGATATCTCATCATATTTACAAGTTCTACCATCCACGGTGTTGGAATTACAGAGTTTGTACACTGAGGGATAGGACTTTTGGGGGCCATCTCAGAATTCTGCCTATCACATGCCATGGAATTCAGTCTGTTTTCATTTTTTTTTAAAATTTACAAATAGCCCAAAACCATCCAATTCCAATATTATATTAGCCTAGATATATTATATATCATCACACTACAAGAGTGATATATGTGTGTGTATGTGTGTGTGTGTGTGTGTGTGTATGTGTTTATATATATATATATATTTTTTTTTTTTTCCTGTTTTCAACTTAATTGCTGGGCTTCTGAGAAATGTGGGAGGTCTCCAAAGTGCTCAGATCAAACCAAACCAAACCAACATGTACTTATAAGCTGAAACCAGAGTAGGAGTGGTGAGCTATAATAACATGCCTAGTACAAGCTTGTTCTCAAATCTTGGGACAACTTCACAGTAGAAAAACTTAATCTCAGATTCCTGGATTAATCCAGGGGCATTTGAAGAGGCTAAAATGGTTCCATATGAGTAAATCCTTCTACCTTTCAGCAGAAGCAAACAAATATTCTCTAGATCAGTGGTTCTCAAACTTTAGTGTGCCTTAGAATCACCTGAAGGACTTTTTAAAACAGGTTGTTGGGTTACATTCCCAGAATTTATGATTCGGGAAGCCTGGAATTAGATGTAATGATTTTTATTTCTAATAAGTTTCCAGATGATAGTGATGCTGCTGATCCATGGACTGCGCTTTGTGAACCTCTACTCTAAATGAAGCCATCTTTAGTTTTGGCCCATATTTTAGTTCCCACAGATTGCTATCAACCAGACATAAGCACAGTATCAAGCACCACAAAACTCACAAGGAGGGAAGATACCATAATTTAGAGACAGCACAAACAGCTATCTTGAGATTTAGACTCTTAAGTAATACAGATTTTGGAATTTTGTGGCATATAATATAAGTAATTTATTAAAAAAACATGGCTTTGAAAAAATTAGTACTTTACATGGAATTATACAATATAGACTTGAAAATGAACCAAATATAATTATTAGAAATTTTAAAATAAAGTGTGTAGGGTAAAATTTTAAGGGCATCCATTAAACCTAAGATTGTGCATAACTACACAAACAGTAAACAGTATAGAAACAATGAAAACCTCAGTTAATGTTGTTAGAGAGAAAAAGAGAAACATATTTCAAAAGCAAGTGAAAACGAAAGCAAAAGTGGTGGCAAAACTCAATAGTTGAGTAAGTAATGCAATAAAATGTAAAAAAAAATTATTCTGACTAGGTAAAAGACAGAAAATGCTAGAGTAAATAAGAAAAGTCCAACTGCCTACTAAAAGAAGCATATATGAAACATATGGACAAGGAAAGATTGAAGTAAAGCAGGGTTTCTCAATATCAGAACTGTTGACATTTGGGGGAGGGTAATTCTTTTTTCTCTGGACACAATCCTGTACATGTGGGATGTTTAAGCAGCATCACCAGCCCTTCCCACATATCGTCTGCCTAAGCTGTGATAGAAGAAATGTCTCCAGAGATTGCTACATGTTCCCTTGGGAGCAAAACCACTCCCAGTTGAGAACCACCATAGTAAAATCATGGGAAAAGAGATAGCGAAAGAAAATTGGATAGCAGTAGTAATTTCACATGTGATAACCTTTAAGAGTTGTAAAACATATTTTTAATATAGAAGCCATTAAATATTTGTAAAAGATGCAGCTCACCTGGAAACTATCAGAATTCAAAAATTGTATGCATGATTAAAGTGGTCTTAAAATACATAAATCCCAAATTAAAAAAATGGGAAAACTGACTAGGCCATTTCTGTGGGATATTTCAACACATATCTCAATTATTGATGAGTCTAGAAGACAAAAAACATTTACATAGATAAAATTTGCACAGGATATTTTAAAAGCTTCTTTCAGTTAACACTAATGTTATTAAAAATACTAAAAATAATGTTAAAAATGGTATTATAAAATACTGTACCCTGCAATTAGAGAATATATATTTTTCCCCATCATACATGGGATATATACAAAAACATATATGCATGGGATATGTGCGTGGGATATAGATGAGTGTATCATTCTGTAGTTCAACAAATATTAAAGAGTTGATATCATGTGGACTATGTTCTCTGATAATAATGATAAAAATTAAAAATCAATAAATATTAACAAGATTTCCCAAACATTTGGAAATTTTTTTTAAAAAACTTCTATACAGGGTCAAAGAAGGTATCATATTGAATTTCACCAATAAATAATTAAAATGCTATCAAAACATGTAAACACCATTTATTAAGAATCATGAGTGTACAGTACAATCAAATGCTGTCTACAGTGTTTGAGTATTAGAGTTGAAGACTAAATTTGAAATGGTACTGTGACTTTTGTCGCTTCTTTAGATGGGATTGCATCTTTGTTACCTGTATCTGTTATATGAAAAAAAACATCAGAATTCCAGTGGCTAAGCAATAAATAAATAAACTTATGGAATGCAGCAAAATTGGTACTTAAATGGAATTATATGATCTTAAAGACTGATATTCGATTAAAAAATGATTGAAAGTATTAGTATTCAGTTTAATAAAAGTCAGAATAAGAATAACAGATTAAACTCAAGGAATTAAACCCAAGTAGAAAGGAAGATGAAATGCATAAGAGTAGAAATTAAAGGAATAGAAAAGAAATATATAGGCTCACTGAAACCAAAAAGTTAGTTTTTTACTAATACAATGGACAGAAATACAGTGACACTGACAAGGAATAAAATGAGAGAAGGCATAATGAAATAATACTGAGAATAGTGGGACATCATCATATGTCTAGTGGAGAAAAGTGAGATAATCAAAATACCTTGAAGACATCTATTCCAATACACTTGAAAACTTAAACAAAATGGGAAATCTGTAGAAAAAATATGATTTACTAAAACTATACTGGTAATTATAAAAAGTCTTTGAATCAATACTTAAAAATCTTCTCACAAGCAAAACACCATCCCCTAATGTTTTTATAAGTAAGTCTTACTAAACTTTCAAGAACCTGATATATCAAAATATCAAACCTTGTACAAATTCTTCCAGAGAACAGAATGGGAGAGGCTGTACCCTAGTTTATTTTGTGATGTCAGAAATTTATTATAAAATAAGACAATGACAAATAAGAAAAGTAAATTATTGGTCAAATGCTATTATGCATATAGATGCAATAATCCCTAATGAATTAAAAGATATATGTTAATATAACATAGTATATATATATAATATACTGTAATAAAGATATATTAATAAATCATGACCAACCTGACTATATCCCAGTATTGCAAGGTTTACCTAATGTTAGAAAAATCTAAAGTGTCTTGGCATTTCATCTACTATATTTACAAATTAAAGAGAACAATGATAGGATAATTTCCATAGATACAGGAAAAACAGTTGATAAAATTCTAAAACCATTCATGATGAAACTCTCAAACAGGACTAAAACAGGTATTCTTTAAATTGTTAAAAGTTTCCTATCATAAACCTAGAGGAGATATTATTATGGATACTGGAATATTAACGAATTCCCTTTAAATAAAAAAGGCAAGGAAGCCTCTTACCACTGCCTCTCTAATACATTTTACATAAGAAACTAGTCCATTCAAGGAGTTAAGAGAAATAAAATATGTAAGCATGGGAAAATAAGCTACAAAACTGTTATTACCTTTAGATGAGATAATTTTTCATATAAGAAATTAAAAGAATCTACAGGCAAGTTTTTAAATTTAAATTAAAAAATTTTAAAGCTGTGAAGATCATTTATCAAGACACAAATATAAGTCCAATATTTAAATTCAGTAACATTTCATCATACAACATGTAAAACATGCAATTCTAAAATTACTGTTTCTAAAAACATTAAAAATTAAATTAATAGGGGAAAACTAAACAAAAGATGAGGTAGAACTGTGTGGAACCATGTGAAGAAAATATAAAACTTAAGTCAAAGAACTCATAAATAATTGAAGATTTATACCATATGCATGAGTTGGAATGTTCAACATTATAAAAAAGTTCTCCATAAATCAATTTACATATTCCATGCAACTGCAATAAAAATTCAAATGAAATTCTTCATAGAAATTCACAAGTAAAATAAAAAATTTTATATAGCACAGTCAAGGGTCTAAAACAGCCAAGCCACTCCTGAAGAAGATAAGAGCTTGCCTTACCAAATATAAAGACTAAGCCAGTGTGATAGTGGTGCTGTGATAGATAAAATGACTGAAGGAGTAGAAGAGACTTGAGGAAGGCCCACACATGGATGGATACTGAATATGTGAGAAAGGTAGTATTGTAGATCTTTGGAGAAAAGAAGTTACTATTCAGTAAATGGTGCTGACAATTGATTATCTGTACGGAATATTTCAAATTGTATTCCTATGTCACTTAACACACAAAAATGCACTGCAGATGGATTAAAGGCTTACGTGTAAAAATCAAAATATAAAATATTTATGGAAAATAACTTTAATATCTGGGTAGAGAAAGATTCTTAAACAATACTTCCATGCTAACAATGAAATAAATTATAAAAATTAGTTCAGAAAATTTCAACTAACTCGACAGCAATGTTGACAAAAAGCTTTAATAGGTGTTTCACAGAAGAGGATTCATAAATGGAAAATGGACATCTGAAAACATAATTGACCTTTTTGTAAACTTGGAAATGAAAATTAGAGACTACAATAAGATAGCATTTTTGCCTGTCCTCAGTAGGCAAAGGTTAAGAAATCAGGTAACTAGTTACTATGTCAATGAATAGGACTGCTCTGGATAATACTGTGCAAAGTGGAACATCTGCATTTTTCACAGCCAAAAAATTCTAATTCACAATAGGTACAAGAAAACTCTTGCATATGTGTACTACAAGGAATGTTTGAAATTATTCATATAGTAGTCTTATTCAGAAAATCTGTGAACTGCACAAACATGGAACTATGAATGTTGTGAAAATGAACTTCTAAAGTTATAAAAGTTATGAAAATAAACTTCTAGATCTTGTACTCACCTCAGAGCTTCTCTGGTTCAATCCCTTATTTAACTGTTAAGCATTCTGAGACCCAGAGAAAGCAAGTTCCACGTGTGATGTAATAAAGGTTGAAAATAAATGAAAGTTAACTAAGTTGAAGAGCATGGAACAACCTCTAGTTTCTAGCATTTTTCCTGCAAGATTTGATGAGTGCTTACTAATGCCAAGGAGCTTGCTCCAAGTGCCATTTTGTAAGGGAGTGTAGTTCTTCAAAATTGGCTTGACAATGGGATTTGAAGTTCTTTCAAGACCTTTCAAGACCCTATCTTTGTTGCTTAAACGGGAAATAGAAGTGGCTTAAATTATATTGTGCTAGAAATTGTTTTTTTTAATCAAGAAGCATTGTGTAGTACATGAAATAATATTTTAATCTTTCAACTTTTGAATTAATGCATAAAGGCATCAGTTTAAAAACAATCTCAAGGCAAAAGTTGAGTCTTGTAAAATATGGTACAATGAAATGAACATGTAAAAGGTACTGCAGAGAAGACTTTCACCCAGTTTTTTCATTATATGTATAGGAAATAAACAGCATTAATGACTCATACAATAACATGTAGCTAATTAACAACAGAATTTATAAGGTTTTTTTCCATATTTTATCCAATGCACCATATTTGTTTAACTAGTTCAAGCTGAGATTTGTTTTTCTAATGAGCTGAAAAATCTTCATTATAATTAACTTACTAACAAAATGTGATTCTCAAATAATAACAGTTTTTATTTGCTGAAGGAGCCAACATGTAAAATAAAGTAATATGGTTAAGTATTTATTGACCACTACAAGTTATCATGTATTAATTAGATTTAAAAGTGAATACTACATACTGTGTTGTTAAAGATCACAAACATTTAGATTGGCTAAACAAATTGTAGATATATAGTGAAATATGTGAATATTAAGTGGAATTTTTTAGTACTAATCATTGAACAAATTCATGATATATGTACACAAGTGCTTAATAGTATCCACATTGTTTGTGTAAATTGTATGTGTAAATGCATCTATTAATATTATTTAGTCTACATGCATTAAAGCTTTAGTTATTAAAGTGGTAATTTTTGGTAAATTTTTGTCCGAATATATTTAAGGGCAATAGTATTTATATCATGGCTGTGGTTAAAAGCACACTGTATTTAATCAGGTGTTTTAACTGTCTTTTTTAATTCTTAGAGAACAAAAGGAACTTTTGATCATCTTCTATGGTTCTTGGTTAAATTAATATATTCTCAATCTTACATTGTAACCAGGAAATAAGAGATGATGCAAAAATTTCTTAAGTAATTGGGCATATTATTGTAAATATTTGTTTGAATTTTTCTGATGATTCAAAAAACAGGAAAACACATTTAAATCCAAATACTTGCATGTATTTTGAATTAATTTTGTTTTAATTTTGAAAAGAGATTCAACTCTAAGTGTCCAGATACCCACCACAGTGCTTCTTGATGGTGATGAGATTTACCCTTTTTCTGTGACATTTCCAAAAGGAAGAGTCATCACAAGCTCTACCAGTGGAATTAATGCCGAGCTCACCTGCCACCTCAGTTTCAACTCATCTAAACCTGTGTCACTTTTCACCAGTGTTCTTTTCTGTGCTAGCACAGATAGCTGGTAAGGTATTATTTTGTTTCTGACAGTGAAGAATAATGCGTTTATTTTCTACACTATTGAAAAATTTTTAAAGGAGAGACATTTAAAATAATGACCTTGGACAAAAAGATTTTTTTTAAGTCCCAAATGCAACATTGCTCTCATGAGAAACAGTGTAATAGTGGTTACCAGCTGTACTGTGGAGCTAGGCGGCCTAGGCTTATATCCTGGCCCTGTTAACTTTGGTGGTTATTTAATCTTCTGAGCCTTTCAGTTTTCTCATCTGTAAAACTGAGATAATAGCAGAACATATTATCATCTGTAATTGTCAGAAATTAATTGAGCTAATAATTATTAAGTAACTGGACAGGAACTGGCAAAAAGGCAATGCTAAGTAAGTATTAAATGAAAATGAGAAGCATCAGTATAGTAAGTTTCCAAGCAATATGATTTGTTACATGTTGCTTTGACAGGCTCAGGGAAATTCAAATATAACTTGGTGAAACCATGTTTCTGGATTTCTTATGTTGTAGGACCAGAACTTCCACTTTTACACTATGGTCTGAGATGATACACCTCACCTCAAATGACAAGAGGCTGATCTGTAGAGCAACAAAGTTTGTTAAAAATGTTTATAGTGAGAAGTAGCATTAGAAGGAATCATACAGTAATGCTTAGAGTCAGTGTATATACTCCATGTGATAATTTATTAACTTTTAGTGGGGTCATTACTATACAGAATATTGATATTCCTCTGTTAGGAATTAGAAGGAAGAGAGGCAGCTGATAATGAAATGGTGTATCCAAGGCAAAATGTGGCCATATCCAGGATACAGTGCATGGAGTTCTGAATTCCAGCTGCCATGTCTCTTTCTCAAATATGTCGGTGGAAAAAATCATCTAAGTTCACCTCTCAGGCTCCCATTTTTCTCTTCTGATGCTAACAGTCCATCTTTTGTTGACATTTAAGAAAACTTTTAATCGTGTTGCTTTAGGCTCCTATCAAGCACTGACCTCCATGTCTCTGTGCTGGGAGGCATTCTGTTTGTACATTAACTGACTTTGTTCATTAAAGTGTAACTTCATTCTAGTCCACAAATTCACACTTTGCCCAAAGCACTATATAAGGTGTGCCTTTGAGCTCACCAGTAAAAGTCATGACTAACTTATTCATGAATGTCTTAAAGCTAAAGAAGATCCAGACCACATTAACAGGGTGAGGAAGGAAATGGAAGGTTCATAATTAAGCATGTGGCATATCAGAACTCTGAGGTCCTCCATACATTTTTTTTTAATTAAAATGTAAGCCAAATCAAAGAAATGCAAGTGATGTATTTATTAAATAGATATAGGGGGTGTGTGCTATTCACATATCATTTGTTTTCTCCTTTGGAGCTGAGGTTCTCATGACTGGACACCAGAATCACCTGGGGACTTTTAAAAATTACACATACCTTAGTCCAGCCCAGAGGCTGTGATATAATTTGTCTGGAGGGTAACCGAGGCACTGCAAATGTAAAAGACTCCCTGCATGATTCTAATGGGAAGCCAAAGTTGGGAGCAGTGCTGCTCACACTTCACCCCGCAACTGACTCACATGTGGGTGGCTTGTTACAAGAGATTCTGAGCCTCACCTCCAGAATCCCTGGTTTCCTGAGTCATGAATGGGGCCTGCACATTTACGTGCCTAACAAGTTCCGATTTGATGCCGAGGTTACTTATCCTGGGACAGACATTGAGCTTGTTTGAAAGGCAGACATCTGTTGGACATCACCACAATCAAATGACCAAAATCAGTATCACTAATAATGAGGAACACTGACTGGCTGTGCTTCCTGATAAGATTAAACGGGAAGTATGCCACAGCATGTATGAAGTTTTCTTACCAAAAATATTTAAACATTATCTAATTATGAGAGAAGAGTTAGGATAATTCAGGCATCTGGCCTTCACTCTTAGAAAATGTCAGGGCCGGTAAGGCCCAAACAGCCTGAAAGATTGTGTTGGATTAAAGAGAGTGAACTCAGTGGGTGAGCTCTACTTGGACCCGGACATTACTGGGACTCTGGAATATGGTCTGTAAGCTAGATAATATTGTACTAATGTAAAACTTGATGGTAGTATATCTTAAAAAGATGTATTTTAAGTGATGATAGAATTGTGATTGTATAAAAGAATGTTCTTTTTTTTTTGGTATCATTAATATACACTTACATGAAAAACATTGTGGTTACTAGATTCCCCCCATTATCAAGTCCCCACAACATAACCCATTACAGTCACTGTCCAGCAGCATAGTAAGACGCTATGGAGTCACTACTTGTCTTCTCTCTGCTATACTGCCTTCCCCGTGACCCCCCCACATTATGTGTGTGAATTGTATTGCCCCTTATTCCACTTATCCCTCTGTCCCACTCACCCTCCCCAGTCCCTTTCCCTTTGGTAACTGTTAGTCCATTCTTCGGTTCTGTGAGTCTGCTGCTGTTTTGTTCCTTCAGTTTTTGCTTTGACCTTATACTCCACAAATGAGTGAAATCATTTGCTACTTGTCTTTCTCTGCCTGGCTTATTTCACTGAGCATAATACCCCCAGCTCCATCCATGTTGTTGTAAGTGGTGGGATTTGTTTTCTTCTTATGGCTGAATAATATTCCATTGTGTATATGTACCACTTCTTCTTTATCCATTCATCTACTGATGGACACTCAGGTTGCTTCCATTTCTTGGCTATTGTAAATAGTGCTGCGATAAACATAGGGGTGCATATGTCTTTTTCAAACTGGGCTGCTGCATTCTTAGGGTAAATTCCTAGGAGTGGAATTCTTGGGTCAAATGGTATTTCTACTTTTAGTTCTTGAGGAACCTCCATACTGCTTTCCACAGTGGTTGAACTAATTTACATTCCCACCAGCAGTGTAGGCGGGTTCCCCTTTCTCCACATCCTTGCCAATATTTGCTGTTGTTTGCCTTTTGGATGTTGGCTATCCTAACTGGTGTGAGATGATATCTCATTGTGGTTTTAATTTGCATTTCTCTGATGATTAGCAATGTGGAGCATCTTTTCATGTGCCTGTTGGCCATCTTAATTTCTTCTTTGGAGAAGTGTCTGTTCAGCTCCTCTGCCCATTTTTTAATTGGCTTATTTGCTTTTTGTTTGTTGAGGCACATGAGCTCTTTATATATTTTGGATGTCAACCCCTTATCGGATATGTCATTTATGAATATATTCTCCCACACTGTAGGATGCCTTTTTGTTTTACTGATGGTGTTCTTTTCTGTACAGAAGCTTTATAGTTTCATGTAGTCCCACTTGTTCATTTTTGCTTTTGTTTCCCTTGCCCATGGAGATATGTTCATGAAAAAGTTGTTCATGTTTATATTCAAGAGAGTTTTGCTTATGTTTTCTTCTAAGAGTTTTAGGGTTTCATGATTTACATTCAGGTCTTTGATCCATTTCAAATTTACTTTTGTGTATGGGGTTAGACAGTAACCCAGTTTCATTCTCTTACATGTAACTGTCAAGTTTTGCCAAGACCAACTGTTGAAGAGGCTGTCATTTCCCCATTGTATATCCATGGCTCCTTTATCATATATTACTTGACCCTATATATTTGGGTTAATATCTGGACTTTCTATTCTGTTCCACTGGACTGTGGGTCTGTTTTTGTGCCAGTCCAAATTGTCTTGATTACTGTGGCTTTGTAGTAGAACTTGAAGTTGGGAAGCAAGATACTGCCTGCTTTATTCTTCCTTCTCAACATTGCTTTGGCTATCCGGGGTCTTTCGTGGTTCCATGTGAATTTTAGAACTATTTGTTCCAGTTCATTGAAGAATGCTGTTGGTATTTTGATAGGAATTGCATTGAATCTGTAGATTGCTTTAGGTAGTATAGCCATTTTGACAATATTTATTCTTCCTAGCCATTTATTAGTGTCCTTTTTAATTTCTCTCAAGAGTGTCTTGTAGTTTCCAGTGTATAGGTCTTTCACTTCCTTCGTTAGGTTTATTCCTAGGTATTTTATTTTTTTGATGCAATTGTGAGTGGAATTGTTTTCCTGATTTCTCTTTCTGTTAGCTCATTGTTAGTGTATAGGAGAGCAACAGATTTCTGTGTATTAATTTTGTATCCTGCAACGTTGCTGAATTCAGATAATAGTTCTAGTAGTTTTGGAGTGGAGTCTTTAGGGTTTTTTATGTACAGTATCATGTCGTCTACAAACAGTGACAATTTGACTTCTTCTTTACCAGTCTGGATGCCTTGTATTTCTTTGTTTTGTCTGATTGCTGTGGCTAGGACCTCCAGTACTATGTTGAATAACAGTGGAGAGAGTGGGCATTCCTGTCTTGTTTGCAATCTTAGATGAAAAGCTTTCAGATTCTTGGTGTTAAGTATGATGTTGGCTGTCAGTTTGTCATATATGGCCTTTATTATGTTGACCTCTATACCCATTTTGTTGAGAGTTTTACCGTGAATGTATGTTGAATTTTGTGAAATGCTTTTTCAGCATCTATGGAGATGATCATGTGTTTTTTGTTCTTCTTTTTGTTGATGTGGTGGATGATGTTGATGAATTTTTGAATGTTGTACCATCCTTGCATCCCTGGGATGAATCCCACTTGATCATGGTGTATGATCCTCTTGATGTATTTTTGAATTCGGTTTGCTAATATTTTGTTGAGTATTTTTGCATCTACGTTCATCAGGGATATTGGTCTGTAATTTTCTTTTTAGGTGAGGTCTTTGCCCGGTTTTGGTATTAGAGTGATGCTGACTTCATAGAAAGAGTTTGAAAGTATTCCCTCCTCTTCTATTTTTTGGAGAACTTTAAGGAGAATGGGTATTATTTCTTCTCTATATGTCTGGTAATATTCAGTGGTGAATCCATCTGGCCTGGGGGTTTTGTTCTTAGGTAGTTTTCTGATTTCTGATTCAATTTCGTTTCTGGCAATTGGTGTGTTTAGGTTTTCTGTTTCTTCTTTGGTCAGTGTTGGAAGGTTGTATTTTTCTAAGAAGTTGTCCATTTCTTCTAGGGTTTTCCAGCTTGTTAGCATATAGATATTCATAGTATTCTCTATTAATTCTTTGTATTTCTTTGGCGTCTGTCGTGATTTTTCCTATCTCACTTCTGATTCTGTTTATGTGTGTAGATTCTCTTTTTCCCTTAATAAGTCTGGCTAGGGGTTTATCTATTTTGTTTATTTTTTCAAAGCACCAGCTCTTGGTTTTATTGATTTTTCCTATTGTTTTATTCTTCTCAATTTTATTTATTTCTTCTCTGATCTTTATTATGTCCCTCCTTCTGGTGACTTTGGGCCTCATTTGTTCTTCTTTTCCAATTTCAGTAATTGTGTCTTTAGACTATTCATTTGGCAATGTTGTTCCTTCTTTAAATAGGCCTGGATTGCAATATACTTTCCTCTTAGAACTGCCTTTGCTGTGTCCCACTGAAGTTGTGGCTTTGTGTTGTTGTTGTCATTTGTCTCCATATATTGTTTGATCTCTGTTTTAATTTGGTCATTGATGCATTGATTATTTAGGAGCATGTTGTTGAGCCTCCATGTGTTTGTGAGCCTTTTTGTTTTCTTTGTACAATTGATTTCTAGTTTCATACCTTTGTGATCTGAGAAGTTGTTTGGTAGAATTTCAATATTTTTAAATTTACTGAGGTTCTTCTTGTGGCTAGTATGTGGTCTATTCTGGAAAATGTCCCATGTGCACTTGAGAAGAATGTGTATCCTGTTGCTTTTGGGTGTAGAGTTCTGTAGATGTCTGTTAGGTCCGTCTGTTCTAGTGTGTTGTTCAGTGCCTCTGTGTCTTTACTTATTTTCTGTCTGGTTGATCTGTCCTTTGGAGTGATTGGTGTGTTGAAGTCTCCTAAAATGAATGCATTGCTTTCTATTTCCTCCTTTAGTTCTGCTAGTATTTGTTTCACATATGTCGGCACTCCTGTGTTAGGTGCATGTATATTTATAATGGTTATATCCTCTTGTTAGAGTGCCCCCTTTATCATTATGTAATGTCCTTCTTTATCTCTTGCTACTTTCTTTGTTTTGAAGTCTATTTTGTCTGATACAAGTACAGCAACACCTGCTTTTTTCTCCTTGTTTTTGCATTAATTATCTTTTTCCATCCCTTCACGTTTATTCTGTGTAAATCTTTGGCTTTGAGGTGAGTCTCTATTAAGCTGCATATAGATGGGTCTTGCTTTTTATCCATTCTATTACTCCGTGTCTTTTGGTTGGTACATTCAGTCCATTAACATTTAGGGTGATTATCAATACATATGTACTATTGCCATTGCTGGCTTTAGATTCATGTTTACTAAAGGTTCAAGGGTAGCTTCTTTACTATCTGATAGTCTAATCTAACTCTCTTATTAAGCTATTATAAACACAGTCTAATGATTCTTTATTTCTCTCCCTTATTATTCTTCCTTCTCCATTCTTTATGTGCTAGGTGTTTTATTCTGTACTCTTTTGTGTTTCCTTTGACTGTTTTTATGGATAGTTGATTTTACTTTTTGCGTTTAGTGAGTATTTTAATTTTCTGCTTTCTTTGCCAAGATTTTATTTTCTCTGGTGACACCTTTTTAACCTTAGGAGTGCTTCCATCTAGAGCAGTCCCTTTAAGATATCCTGTAGTGGTGGTTTGTGGGAGGCAAATTCCCTCAGCTTTCACTTGTACGGGAATTGTATAGTCCCCCCCAAATTTAAATGACAATCGTGCTGGATACAGTATTCTTGGTTCAAGGCCCTTCTATTTCATTATGTTAAATATATCGTGCCATTCTCTTCTGGCCTGTAAGGTTTGTGTTCAGAAGTCTGATGACAGTCTGATGGGTTTTCCTTTGTAGGTGATCTTTTTTCTCTCTCTGGCTGCTTTTAATTTTCTGTACTTGTCTTTGATCTTTTCCATTTTAATTATGTGTCTTGGTGTTGTCCTCCGTGGGTCCCTTGTGTTGGGAGATCTGTGGGCTTCCGTGGTCTGAGAGACTATTTCCTTCCCCAGCTTGGGGAATATTTCAGCAATTATTTCTTCAAGGACACTTTCTATCCCTTTTTCTCTCTTTTTCTTCTGGTCACAGAGTTCTCTTAATACTCTTTCATTCCTAGAGATCCTTTTATCTCTCTCTGCCTCAGCTTCTCTGTACTCCTGTTCTATGATTTCTATTCCATTAACAGTCTCTTGCACCTCATCCAGTCTGCTCTTCAACCTGTCAATCGACTGTTTCACTTCTGGTATATCTCTCCTGACTTCCTCCCTTAGCTCTTGAATATTTCTCTGTAGATCCATCAGCATGGTTATGACTTTTATTCTGAATTCTTTTTCAGGAAGATTGTTTAAATCTATCCCATCAGTCCCTCTCTCGGGGGTTGTCTGTGTGATCCTTGTCTGAACCATATTCCTCTGTCTTTTCATGGTGATAGAAGTGGTCGCCGGCAGGTGCCACGTGTGTCAGCTGGGAGAACAAAGTCCCTTCCTGCTTGTTGTTCTCCTTGCCCTTCTCCGGAGCTTGAGCTGGTTACCCGCACAACAGGAGGCAGTCTCTGGGATAATCCCCGGAGCTCCCTGTGTGTGGGGCTGCCTCAGCCTAGCCTATAGCACTGTGGGGGTTTGGAGTCATGCCCGGTGCCTTCTCCTCCCCTTGGTGACTTCCAGACCTTGCTCTGGGTTCTGAGGCTCTTCCCGTTTAGCTGCTTGCTCGCTGGGAGGAGATTCTATGTGGTTGCAATGAGCAGGGCCTATCTCCCACTGTTCCGCAGCTGTGGTGGATCTGCCGGGCTCTTTGCTGCACCGGCTGGGGGGAATGAATGGCAGGCTGCTTATTCCCGTGAGTGGCTTTGGGACTGCTTTACTCGGCAGGGGGTTAGGGGGCCCAAAGTTCCTCAAGATTCCCAGCCTGCTGTGTTGAGTGTGCTGAGACGATTTTGTTCCGCTGTTGGGCCCTTGTCTCTTTAAGACTTTTAAACCAGCGCCTGCTTTTCTTTTGTCCCAGGGGAGCCAGCTGAGGGTACCCCCTTGCAGTCTCTGTTTCGGATCCTGCCCTTCTGTTTCTCTAATCTCCAGTACACCATGCGATGTGTGTCTGGGCTCCCGGTGCAGATCATTAGGGCTGGTTATTTCGCTGGCCTGTGCTTCCACTCCCTCCCCACTCTGATTCTTTTCCTCCCACCAGTGCGCTGAGGTGGGGGATGCTCGGGTCCCACCGGGTCATGGCTTTGTATCTTACCCTGTTCTTGAGGCACTGAATTCTTGCAGATGTAGCTGTAGCCTGGCTGTTGTACTGTATCTTCTGGTCTCTTTTTTAGGAATAGTTGTATTTGTTGTATTTTCACAAATATATATGGTTTTGGGAAGAGATTTCTGCTGCCCTGCTCACACCGCCATCTTCCCAGAAGTCCTTCTTTACGGTTTTTTATGTACAATATCGTGTTATCACAAAGAGTGACGGATTGGCCTCTTCCTTACCAATGGCTTTTATTTCTTTGTGTTGTCTGATTGCCATGGCTAGGACCTCACGCACTATGTTGAATGAAAGCAGGGAGAGTAGGCTTCCTTGTCTTGTTCCCAATCTTAAAGGAAAAGCTTTCAGCTTTTCACTGTTAAGTATGTTGTTTGCTGTGGGTTTGTCACATATGGCCTTTATTATGTGGAGGTACTTGCCCTCTATACCCAATTTGTTGAGAGTTTTTATCATGAATGGGTGTTGAATTTTGTCAAATGCTTTTTCAGCATCCAATGAGATGATCATATGATTTTTGTCCTTCTTTTTATTGATATAGTGGATGATGTTGATGGATTTTCGAATGCTGTACCATCTTTGCATCCCTGGGATAAATCCCACTTGATCATGGTGTATGATCCTCCTCATGTATTCTTTTTATTTTGCTATTATTAATGTACAATTACATGAGCAATATTATGGTTACTAGACTCCTCCTATTATCAAGTCCCCACCACATACCCCATTACAGTCACTGTCCATCAGCATAGTAAGATGCTGTAGAACCACAACTTGTCTTCTCTGTGTTATACTGCCTTCCACGTATGCCCCACCCACTACATTATGTGTGCTAACCGTAATATGTTTCTCCCCCTTATCCCTCCCTCCCCACCCATCTTCCCCAGTTCCTTTCCGTTTGGTAACTTTTATTCCATTCTTGGGTTCTGTGAGTCTGCTGCTCTTTTGTTCCTTGAGTTATTTCTTTGTTCTTATACTCCACAAATGACTGAAATAATTTCATACTTGCCTTCTCCGTCTGGCTTATTTCACTGAGCATAATACCCTCTAGCTCCATGCATGTTGTTGCAAATGGCAGGACTTGTTGTCTTCTTATGGCTGAATAATATGCCATTGTGTGTATGTATCACATCGTCTTTATCCGTTCATCTACTGATGGACACTTAGGTTGCTTCCATTTCTTGGCTATTGTAAATAGTGCTGCGATAAACATACGGGTGCATCTGTCTTTTTCAAATTGTGCTGCTGCATTCTTAGGCTACATTCCTAGGAGTGGAATACCTGGGTCAAATGGTATTTTTATTTTGAGTTTTTTGAGAAACGTCCATACTACTTTCCATAATGGTTGAACTAGTTTACATTCCCCCCAGCAGTGTAGCAGGGTTCCCCTTTCTCCACATCTTCGCCAACATTTGTTGTTGTTTGTCTTTTGGATGGTGGTCATCTTAACTGGCCATCCTGGTGTGAGGTGATATCTCATTGTGGTTTTAATGTGAATTTCTCTGATGATTAGCGATGTGGATCATCTTTTCATGTGCCTGTTGGCCATCTGAATTTCTTCTTGGAGAAGTGTCTGTCCAGATTCTCTGCCCGTTTTTTAATTGGTTTATTTGCTTTTTGTTTGTTGAGGTGCATAAGCTCTTTATGAAATTTGGATGTCAACCCCTTATTGGATATGTCATTTATGAATATATTCTCCCACATTGTAGGATGTCTTCTTGTTCTACGGATGGTTTCCTTTTCTGTACAGAAATTTTTAGTTTGATATAGTCCCAGTTGTTCATTTTTGCTTTTATTTCCCTTGCCTGTGGAGATATGTTCATGAAGAAGTTGCTCATGTTTATGTCCAAGAGATTTTTGCCTATGTTTTTTCCTAAGAGTTTTATGGTTTCATGACTTACATTCAGGTCTTTGATCCATTTTGAGTTTACTTTTGTGTATGGGGTTAGACAGTAATCCAGTTTCATTCTCTTACATGTAGCTGTCCAGTTTTGCCAACACCAGCTCTTGAAGAGGCTATCATTTCCCCATTGCATATCCATGGCTCCTTTATTGTATATTAATTGACCATATATGCTTGCATTTATATCTGGGCTCTCTATTCTGTTCCACTGGTCTATGGGTCTGTTCTTGTGCCAGTACCAAATTGTCTTGACTACTGTGGCTTTGTAATAGAGCTTGAAGTCAGAGAGTATAATTCCCCATGCTTTATTCTTCCTTCTCAGGATAGCTTTGGCTATTCGGGGTCTTTTGTGGTTCCATATGAATTTTAGAACTACTTGCTCTAGTTCACTGAAGAATACTGTAGGTATTTTGATTGGGAATGCATTGAATTTGTAGATTGCTTTAGGCAGGATGGCCATTTTGACAATATTAATTCTTCCTAGCCAAGAGCATGGGATGAATTTCCATTTATTAGTGTCCTCTTTAATTTCTCTTGAGTGTCTTGTAGTTTTCAGGGTATAGGTCTTTCACTTCCTTGGTTAGGTTTATACCGAGGTACTTTATTCTTTTTGATTCAGTTATGAATGGAATTGTTTTCCTGATTTCTCTTTCTGCTAGTTCACTGTTAGTGTATAGGAATGCAATGTGTATTAATTTTGTGTCCCACAACTTTGCTGAATTTAGGTAATAGTTCTAGTAGTTTTGGAGTGAATTCTTTAGTGTTTTTTATGTACACTATCATGTCATCTGCAAAGAGGGACACTTTCACTTCTTCCTTTCCAATCTGGATGCCTTTTATTTCTTTGTGTTGTCTGATTGCCATGGCTAGTACCTCGAGAGCTATGTTGAATAAGAGAAGGGAGAGTGGGCATCCTTGTCTTGTTCCGGATCTTGAAGGAAAAGCTTTCAGCTTCTCGCTGTTAAGGATAATGATGGCTGTGGTTTGTCATATATGGCCTTCATTATTTTGAGGTACTTGCCCTCTATACCCATTTTGTTGAGAGTTTTCATCATGAATGGATGTTCAATCTTGTCGAATGCTTTTACACCATCTATGGAGATGATCATGTGATTTTTGTCCTTCTTTTTGTTGATGTAGTAGATGATGTTGATGGATTTTCAAATGTTGTACCATCCTTGCATCCTTGGGATGAATACCACTTGATCATCATGAATGATCTTTTTGATGTACTTTTCCATTATTTTTGCTAATATTTTGTTGAGTATTTTTGCATCTATGTTTATCAGGGATATTGGTCTGTAATTTTATTTTTTTGTGGTCTCTTTGCCTGGTTTTGGTGTTAGAGTGATTTTGTTCTCGTAGAATGAATTTGGGAGTGTTCCCTCCTCTTCTACTTTTTGGAGAACTTTAAGGAGGATGGGTATTGGGTCTTCACTAAATCTTTGATAAAATTCAGCAGTGAAACCATCTGGTACGGGGTTTTGTTCTTAGGTTTTTTTATTACCAATTCAATGTCTTTGCTGGCAATTGGTCTATTCAGATTTTCTGTTTCTTCCTGGGTTAGCCTGGAAATGTTGTATTTTTCTAGAAAGTTGTCCATTTTTACTAGGTTATCCAGTTTGTTACCATATAATTTTTCATAGTATACTCTCATAATTCTTTGTATTTCTGTGGTGTCCATAGTGACTTTTCCTTTTTCATTTCTGATTCTGTTTATGTTTGTAGACTCTCTTTTTTTCTTGATAAGTCTGTCTAGGGGTTTATCTGTTTTGTTTATTTTCTCAAAGAACCAGCTTCTGCTTTCATTGATTCTTTCTATTGTTTTATTCTTCTCAATTTTATTTATTTATGCTTTAACTTTATTATGTCCCTCCTTCTACTGACCTTTGGCCTCATTTGTTCTTCCTTTTCTAGTTTCATTAATTGTGAGTTTAGACTGTTCATTTGGGATTGCTCTTCTATCCTGATGTAGGCCTGTATTGCCGTATATTTCCCTCTTATCAAACCCTTTGCTGCATCCCACAGGTTTTTCGGAGTTGAAATATTGTTGTCATTTGTCTCTATGTATTGCTTAATTTCTGTTTTTATTTGGTCATTGATCCATTGATTATTTAGGAGCATGTTATTAAGCCGCCATGTGTTTGTGGGCTTTTTCATTTTCTTTGAGTAATTTATTTCAAGTTTCATACCTTTGTGATCTGAGAAGTTGGTTGGTACAATTTCATTCTTTCTGAATTTACTGAGGTTCTTTTTGTGGCCTAGTATATTATCGATTCTGGAAAATGTTCCATGTGAACTTGAGAAGAATGTATATCCTGTTGCTTTTAGATGGAGTGTTCTGCAGATGTCTGTTAGGTCCATCTGTTCTTATGCGTTGTTAAATGCCTCTGTCTCTTTATTTTCCATCTGGTTGATCTGTCCTTTGGAGTGAGTGGTGTGTTGAAGTCCCCCAAATGAGTGCATTGCATTCTATTTCCTCCTTTACTTCTGTTAGTATTTGTTTCACATATATAGGTGATCCTGTGTTGGGTGCATAGATGTTTATAATAGTTATACCCTCTTGGTGGACTGATCCCTTTATCATTATGTAATGCCCTTCTTTGTCTCTTGTGCCTTTCTTTGTTTTGAGGTCTATTTTGTCTGATACAAGTGCTTCAACTCCTGCTTTTTTCTCCCTATTGTTTGCATGAAATATCTTTTTCCATCCGTTCACTTTTAGTCTGTGTATGTCTTTGGGTTTGAAGTGTGTCTCTTGTAGACAGCATATAGATGGGTCCTGCTTTTTTATCCATTCTGTACCTCTATGTCTTTTGATTGGTGCATTCAGTCTATTTACATTTAGGGTGATTATCGATAGGTATGTACTTATTATCATTGCAGGCTTTGGATTCGTGGTTACCAAACGTTCATGTGCAGCTTCTTTAATATCTAACCATCTATCTTAACTCACTTATTATGGTATTATTAACACAGACTGATGATTGTTTTTTTATCTCCATTCTTTATTTTTCTCCTCCATTCTTTATATGTTGGGTGTTTTATTCTCTACTCTTTGTGTATCCCTTGACTTACTCTGTGGGTAGCTGATTTAATTTTGCATTTAATTAGTATTTAGTTGGTCTACTTCCTTTGCTGTGGTTTTATTTTCTCTGGTGACACCTATTTAGCCTTAGGCATACTTCCATCTAGAGCAGTCCCTTTAAAATACACTGTGGAGATGCTTTGTGGGAGGTAAATTCCTTCAACCTTTGCTTATCTGAAAAATATTTAATCCTTCTTTCAAATTTCAATGATAGTCTTTCTGGTTAGAGTATTCTTGGTTCGAGGCCCTTCTGCTTCATTGCATTAAATATATCATGCCACTCCCTTCTGGCCTGTAAGGTTTCTGTTGAGAAATCTGATGATAACCTGATGAGTTTTCCTTTTTATGTGATCTTTTTCTCTCTCTGACTGGTTTTAGTACTGTTTCTTTATCCTTGATCTTAGCCATTTTTGTTATTATATGTGTTGTTTTTGTCTTTCTTGGGTCCCTTTTTTTGGGAGACTTCCATGGCCTGAGAGACTATTTCCTTCCCCAGCTTGGGAAAGTTTTCAGCAGTTATTACTTCAAAGACACTTTCTATCCCTTTTTCTCTCTCTTTTTCTTCTGGTATCCCCATAATGTGAATATTGCTCTATTTCGATTTGTCACCCAGTTTTCTTAATATTCTTTTATTCCTAAAGATCCTTTTTACTCTGTCTGCCTCAGCTTCTCTATATTACTGTTCTCTGATTTCTATTCCATTAACAGTCTCTTCCACCTCATCCAGTCTGCTCTTAAATCCTTCAACTCTGTTTCCTTTCTGTTATCTCCCTCCTGAATTCATCCCTTAGCTCTTGAATATTTCTGTGTAGCTCCATCAGCATACTTAGTACTTTTATTTTGAATTCTTTTTCAGGAAGATTGGTGATTTCAGTCTCACCACGCCCTCTTTTTGTTGTTTGAGGGATTTTGGATTGGACAAGGTTCTTCTCCCTTTTCGTGGTGATGGGAGTGGTTGCCGGCTTGTGGCACGTGACTCAGCTGGTAAAACAACATCTCTTCCTGCTTGTTGGTTGCCTCGCCTTTCTCCAGTGTCTGTCCCTGTTAACCGAGCACAGGGAGCAGCCTCTGGGTTAATCCCCTGTGCTGCCCTGGGTGGGGTGGCCTCCTGGATGACCTTGATTATGAGGTTTGCAGGCCAGCAGCCTGTGTGTCTGCCGCAAGGCAAGGCACCTTAATGCATCCTGGTCCCTGTGTCCTTCTCTTTTGTCTGTGCTCTTCAACCACATGCAGGGAGCAGCCTTTGGGTTAACCCCCTAAGCTGTCATGGGCAGGGTGGCCTTTGGGGTGGCCTTGGGCACTGGTGGGTTTTGCAGTCCTGCATTGTATGTTCTGCCATGAGAACAAAGCCCCTTCATGCCTCCCAGTCTCCACGCCTGTTTCTGCTGTTTGTGCCAGTTAATCGCACGCAGGGAGCAGCCTCTGGGTTAATCTCCTTAGCTGTTGTGGGTGGGGTGGCCCTTGGGATGGCCTAGGTTGCTGGTGGGGGTCGCAGGTGAGCAGCGTGTGTTCTGCCATGAGAAAAAAGCCCTTTCTTGCCTCCTGGTCTCTGTGCCAGTCTCCTCTGTCTTTGCCAGTCAACTGTGTACAGGGAGCAGCCTCTGGGTCTAGGCTGGTTAGCTGCATGCACGGGGAAGCCTCTTTGTTTAGCTGTGTGGTTGCTGTAGGCAGGGCTGCTCTCTGGCTGGTGTGCAGCAATGGCGGGACAGCTGGTTTGCCCGTAGGTGCCAGCGGGGAGGAAGGAATGGCAGGTTGCCTATCATGGTGAGGGACCTCAGAGCCACGTTGCTAACCACGGGGATAGGGTGCCTGTAGCTCCTTAAAGTTCCCAGCCTGCTGGGCTGAGTGTGCCAGGACGATTTTTTCCACCTGTTAAACCCTTGTCCCTCTAAGACTTTTAAAGCACCTGCTTTTCTCTTTTCCCAGGACAGCTGGCTGTGGGAACCTGTTCACAGTGGTAGTCTCGAATTATGCTTTCCTCTCTTCTAATATCCAGAGCACCATGCAATGTGTTTCTGTGCTCCGGGGGCAGATCACCAGGGCTGGTTATTTAGCAGTCCTGTGCTTCCACTCCCTCCCCACTCTGATTCTTTTCCGTGCACTGGTGAGCTGGGGTGGGGGAGTGCCCGGGTCCCTCCGGGTCACAGCTTTGTACCTTACCCTTTTCCATGAGATGTTGGGTTCTCACAGATGTAGACTGGCTGGTGTACTGTAACTTCTGGTCACTCTTTTAGGAATAGTTGTATTTGCTGTATTTAAAAAATATATGTGGTTTTGGTAAGAGATTTCCACTACCCTACTCATGCCACCATCTTTTTCGGCTGTTTTAATGTATTTTTAATTATAATGATAATCAGCATATAAAGTCTCCATATTACCATGCTGCATAATTTGTATCATGTGCTCCATAGAAGAATTTGGTCAAATGAGTTTTGTGTATGTTAGTTATTCCTTTCTCTGAGGAGCATCTGAAATCAAATGTTATCATCTTCAACAAATGAGTTTTATTAGAGAAAAGAATTAGTGTGTTCTTGTTTAATTCTCAAAATGACATTTATTTCAATTTTATTTTCTGTAGTTCCATACCATTCTTTAAATGTTTCAAGTCTTAGTGCTGCTTGTGTTTTGTTCATTTGGTAGTTGCCTTGGATAGGATTATCTACAAATTGATTTTACCTGAGGACTCATGGATATGTGATTTCTTAAATTAAGGCAGTTCTGCCAGGAGAAAACAAGGAAGGGAGTAGGTGAAGCAAAACACAGAATCAGTCATCCTAGATTAATGTTTAATTTAAGTCAGAATCCCACCCTCACCTTGATCCCATTGCATTCTCTGGAGATGACATTATACCATAGTTTTTGTTCTGTTCAAAACAAAGAAGCTGGGCTTTCAATCTCCTGCCCCATGTAGGCATTGGCTACAGCATTATGCAGGTAACTATAGTCCCAAGGCAACTGGCTTTTAGCAGCTGTAGTAGCCCAACAGTAGTTCTCCAAGAAAGGTTTACAGTTACCCCACCATGTTCACCTGGAAGATGGGGGTCCAGCACAAAGAAATTAATCTTAGGGAATAAGGATGGAAGAGTGCAGTGCCCACATTTGCTAGAGTAATTTTTTCCTTTATTTTTTTTCTCTCAAAACAGAGTTGATCAGTTACAGGAATTTTGATCAGTATATTTAGCATAAATACACAATATATAGAAGTAATGATTCATGCTATCAAGTAATCTTAATTTCATTTTAAAAAGGACATCATATGGAAAAAGAATTATGTACAGAAAAACAATGTAATCCTGAAGAGGGCAGCCTGATGTGTTTAGGATGATAGAATGGAATGATTAAGGTTGGTTAAACAAGAAAATGTTGAATATGTACATTTTTATAATATTTAGTGCACATCAACTGGGAAAGAGAAAAACAATACATTTCTTATGGGAAAATATCTTATGCAGCACTGAGGTGAAAAACAATTCATGTATATATCATATGTTTTTTTAATGTCCCTGATAACTCATTATATTTTACTGACAAACTTTTTCTTGATCTCATCCTATTGTATATTTTATTTACATTAACTTGGATTAGGACGTGGCATTTTGTCATTTCACCTTGGCTATAAGCTAGACCAAAGCTAGATGGAAGGGTTAATATAATAGATAGCTGAGTCAAGAGTAAAATTATCTTGATATACTATAATGCAAAACTGAAACCAATAAGGCAATATTATAGTGATATAAATAAAAAATATAGTACTTCTATTAAAAATCACTTATGCAAGGACAGAGTTGTCATATAAGTTAGGCTGGCCCAATATAATCGAAGAGTGTTTTGTGACTGGTAAATATAGTAAGACAACCTCACAATGCTTTCAGAAAATAAAGTATGGAAGTTGTGGAAGGTAACAGAACTCTATACTGGTTGAATAACTTCTGCAGTATTGCTTTCTGTTCTCAGACACATTTAAAGAAGGACAAGCACAAAATAAAAGGTCATCTACAGAGGTTACTATATGAGATACTTGAAGACCTTGTAATGAAAGAACCCTGGAATGTTCAAGATGTTTACAGTCTGAAGAAGAGAAGACACAAAGACTGTATTTAAATATTTGAAGGAATGTAATGGGGATCAGATTGAAAATTTTGTTCTGTGTTGCTCTGAAACAGAATGTCTGAAGTTATAGCTCTCCAGATATGAAATAGGTTGTCTCTGAGTCATGGTTGCTTCCCGATAGTGTCTCTCAAGTAGTGTCAACTGAGGCTAGGTCAGGGATTCTATAGAAAAATGTGAGTAAATTAATTGTAAGGCTCCTTCAACTCTAAAGTTTCCTGAATCTGTGAACCTGCACAATTATA
This sequence comes from Phataginus tricuspis, assembly GCA_029783875.1. NCBI lineage: Eukaryota > Metazoa > Chordata > Mammalia > Pholidota > Manidae > Phataginus > Phataginus tricuspis. The sequence continues at coordinate 28,922,730 of JAQQAC010016209.1, forward strand.
AGCTGTGTTCTAGAGCACACTTGACAGTGAAATTTACCACTTTTGTTAAAAGCTTTAAAAGTAAATATTCTTAAACAATTAAAATAGATATGGTAGGTGGTTAAGAAAAACAAAGTAGGTGGAAAGAAAAATGATGAATAATTCATATCTTGATCATTAAAGGCATCCAGGATACTTAAAAAAGATTTCATTGTATCTATTGCTTCTAAAAGTTTTGTTATTGAACTGCAATGTTTTCACTTTTAGGTTTTCACTTCCAGTTACTACAACAGCAGAAAACTGCATTCTTACTATTTGCCCATATATGGCACTTCATCTTAAGAAGCAAAAAATCATTGTAAAGAATGGTAAGTTACATAATGACTATTGTCTCTCTCATTGTATGTTCTTGGTCTGAGGCCAATATCTAGAAATAAAGTAATTTTAAATCAACTAAAGTTTATTAAACTCCTGCCATTGCCAGAAGCTGTGACTAGCATTGAGAGTAGAATATGACAGTGTCTCTTAATTGCAAAAGTTGATAAGATAGATAAATAAATTAATACAAAGAAAATTGAATTGATAGCTCTGTACATGAGCCAATTTAAATGTTGGGAATGTGGGAAAGGTGCAGAGGTTAATGCTGATGTTGGGAGTTTAGGATGACTTTATAGAAGAGGTGACATTTGTGTAGAGCTTGACAAATGATGGTCTTGAACAGGATGACTTGGGCAAAGGGCAATATATCAAAAACATGGGGGTGTGATGGGAGACATGAAGCAGGCAAGGTAGGTATGGGGCTGCACTACTGGACCCTTTATTCTGTAATAGTGGGACCCTTCTGCAGTTTTGAGTCTTAGTGATCAAGAAAGGGGGGCAATTGTTAGGATGTGAGATGAATTAAAGTGGGGAAGAGAGTGGTCAGGAGACCAGCTGGGAGTTGCTGCAGGGGACATGGTAAGAGAAGCTAAGAACAGAAGAGAAGCTGCTGAGCAGGAAGAGATTTGAAATGCAGGACTCAGCAGAGGACTGATAGAGTAAATCTCAGAGAAGGAGAAAGAACAGACAGTGGGAAAAAAATTCCATCTGTGTAGATTGTCACAACCTTAAGCTCCAGTGCTGAGTCCAGGATCTTTTGTGTTTTTAATCAATTTTCTCAAATTTTCCACTTGCTTCTTCAAATGTTTACCACTACTATGAAGTCTATTCAATCCTGTTCTGTCTCAGACTCAGGTATTGACCTTTTCTCTGGTTTTTCAGAAGAAAGAGACCATCAGGCAGGAACACTCTTAACTTCCAAATACCCGCATGCATTGGAACCCATCATCAATCCTGTCACAAACCCAGGGGGCAATACTCTCTCTGCCTTACACCATTCCTTTATCTGAATCCCATTAGCCAGGCACCTTCCTTAATCAACTCACCTTGCTTGCTCTTTCCCTTCAAAGTTTGCCTCCCTTTTAGCTGCTTTGGCAGCACGTGCAAGATAACAATGGGAAGGAAAAGGGAGACTCTATCTTCTCAGTGGATAGGTTCATTCCCAAAGCAGAAAAAGGGTGGTTTCAGGTTTGACATGACTGATTTATTCAAAGTTTACCAATCAGAGAGAGGGAGAAAAATAGCAAAGGAAAGTAGGCAGTTAGGGTGCAGTAGCTCAGGACAGGAAGGAAATCAGTGGTGAGGAAGAAACATTCTTCCATTACACTTCTCTTACTTTACTGCTGAGCAGCCCTGCTGACTTCTCCCTCTGTGTCTTGCTCTCTCTCATCTCCTCCCTCCAAGCCCTCTCTGGGCTTCCACATACCATATTTCCCTGGGTCTCTTCTCACTTCTCTGACGGTTCCTTCTAAGTGCATATGTATTTCACGTGTTACACACATTCTCAGAATCTGAAATTTTTTTCTGATGAATCTGGATGTTGTATTTTTATATTCTAATATACTGGGGTCAGGGGGATTTCAGATTACACAACATAATAAAAAAAGCACTGGGTGAAGATTCTTTGACCTCATCATTTCCCCATAAACTTTTATCTGTAACTTTTAGATCCTCAGATATCTATTATTAATCAAAATGTGCATGGTTGGGGGTAGCAGGATACTAACAATATCTGTTTATTTCAAAACTCTTTTGTAAGGACTGATGTGATAGACTGTAAATGCCTGTGAAGTATCATCATCATCATCGTTTCATTATTATTGCTATTGTTATTGTTATGGTTATTGCTTTAGCACCCATATTTTCATAATACCCTCCTAGAAAATAATGAAGCGTTACTGTACAAAATATTGTTATTTTTTTAAAAGGTAAAAAATGAATAAAGCTTTTGTGTTTGTATGATGATTGGGTGTGAAGTATATGGATTAAAAATAATGTTTCACTTGGGTAAATATTACTACAAAAGACATTATTCTTAAATATTCCAAAATATCTTTAGAAATATGTATAATGATAATTGACAATATATATTTACTGCTTCTCAGGGAGATGGTGCTCTAAGTGCCTTATATTTGTTATTCATTTAGTTTTTGCAACAAATCTGAGTTTGATACTCTCATTAATCTCACTTTACAGATTAACAAATTGAGGATTAAAGAAGTTGAGCAGCTTGCCCCAGGGAATTCTAACCAAATTTAAGCCAATATGGGCTCGAACCAGACCCCATACACTTATCTACTATGCTCTAGGGTATGATATGTTCAATAAAGGTGAACTCTTAAAACTCATCAAGTATATCCAAAAGTAAAGCAGTATGATTTACTTGATATAAGTAATATGCTAAATAAAAACTATTATATGAATCACTGACTTTATTTGTAGGGTACAGATGTGGGTTTGTATCCCACTAGGAACTTTTTATCATTTGATGATAAGTTAAAAAGATACTACCTAATTCATCCACAATGAATCCTTCTGTCATTGAATTCACCTCTATATATAAAGTCTGTAGTGGTGTAGCATTCTGGAGATATGCACACCCACTGGGTGAAGGTTCTCTGGCAAATTATGAATGAATTTGTACTGAAAGAGTGGTGGAAACTTAGTATATACCCACTTATGCGTTATTTCCTATAAAATAATCCTCACAACAAACTCAAGAACTCAGAACGTTTGGTTTCATTTTATGGATAAAAACACGCTTCAGAGAAATCTGTAATCACATACCCATGGTTAACCGTATAGGAGTTGTGGGGCCAAGCTTTCAAATTAGATCTTTCTAACTGCATAGACCATGCTTTTCTGATAGGAATACATTACGACTATAGAGAATCTGGCCTTTGGCCAATCTGTGTTTTCTCAGTCAGCATTGCCTTTTGTTGGGCTCGGATTATCATGGAGGCAAACTCTAGTGCATATACGGCGCGGCACTTCTAACTGGGATAGAGATTAGAAGCTGGGTAAAGTGGTGTCAGCTCAAAACCAGGCAGCGACTTCATTTCAGAAAATTTACTAGGAGGAAAGTACTTTTGTTAGTGACACTCTTAATATTGGATGTTGAGCACCATATACAGTAATTCCAAAAATGTTGGTGTACAAATATTTTAAATGTTTTATATATCCTTCTTTAGGCAAAAGTTGAGCATTATTCATTTTCCGGTAACTTTGAAAGGCCATAATAATTACCTTGTTCATTCATTTCAGAAAACCATATCACACTTTCTGTTATTTTTTTCTTATTTGACATCTTATTTCATGTATAATAGACATTTAGACTTTTTTCTTTCATTTTGTACTGTACGTGTATACATATATATATTATATATTTATATGTATGAAATTATGAAATTCAGGTTCAATAATTTGATGGTGAATTCTCAAATGCCTGTTTGACCTACATGATCCAATGTCTCATTTGTAGATGAGGATGCCAGTCCTGTAAAGACTACCGACAATGTTTTACTTCCCCATCAAGATGCTGGATTATCCTCTCCTGTTCCTACTAAATGGAATGATGCTGAGCCTGCAAAGAGATCATTTGTTGGTATGTGGCAAATGTACAGTATACTGTTCACAGCCAGTTCATAATGTGATCTGTTTAATGTTATTTGATTTAAAACAGACTTTTTTAGGTAATAGGAAGTCCATAAAGAAAACGAGGAATTTGTCATTAGGTGTGAGTGGGCCATCTGCTTTGGGAGATCTCACCAATGATCTAGAGCAGAGACTGTCTAACGTTTTGGATTCACAGTATGCTTAGTATCTCTGTTTTTCCCCAAGGCCAAAAGCAGGAACCAAGCAGTTCCAGTCATTAAGTGGTTTGGCCGAAAAACCTAAGAGTATCAGTTCATGTGTTATCCAACAGATGTTGTAGTGATATTTACCTAAAATGTTGACTATCCTGCAGAGCCCTTGCAAATTTGCTGTGACATCCCAGGTACCTTCTGTGCAGTTTCAGAACTGCCAGACTCAGGGTTTGTCTTCTAATTATCTAGCTGGATCCAGTGTTGTCTATCTTAGAGGTGAACACAGATAAATATGTGAATTTGATGTTATTGGCAATTAACTATTCAAATATTCCTTTCTTTGGACATGATTAACATTGAAAATTCTCCTTTTTATTGAATGGACCAAACCAAATTAAGTATTAAGAGTTTTTAAGTGAGTGTGTGCTTGTGCCATTATATAGGCAGGTCTTTTTTTTTTTTAAAAAAATAATACAATGATTTTATATTCTTGAAAATTTCTAAAGCTTGAAATGTGTTGTTTCATTGAAGTGCTTCACTTGGATAGAGAGTCATGTTGAATCTGAAGCCAGCATTTTGTTTCTGTAAATTTTTCAGCTAAGGTTTAATTCTGGCTAATAAGTAAAGCTGAAGAATTATCAAAAGATTTTACATTTGTAATTGCAAATGACAAGTTCCGCTTTAGGGAATGTTTTCACATACCATCATGGCAAGAAAATTTAAGGTTTAAATTTTAATTCATCTATTTTTAAAGTATTTCTGTTGGATATGTGAAAATAAATCTATTTTCTTCTTTTTAAGATATAGTAAAGGGACTCAGAATTTCTTTAAGAGCATAGAATAATTTGTGGAGTGAGCTCTGCTTGTCTACATAGAAATAGCAGTAACCTACAGAATGTTTTACTCTATCATCAAGTTAACGTTATTTTACAAACAAATGTGAATTTTAGGAATGGAAATAAAACATGAAAGATCGAACTCGGGCAAAAGTGAAAAGTCAAAGAAAGGAAGAGCTAAATCTATGGAAAAGGAGAAGAAAAATGAGCAATTCTTTCCTTTTGAAGAAGGAACAGAAGCATATGACTTCTTTCAGAAGGCTGTAAATGTAGCTCAGACCTGGTTCAGTCTCTTTGGCTGGCCTGAAGGACACCATTTTCTTTCTATTCCAGAGACTATAAGAAGGTAACAGGTGTATGTTTCCTTACGTCCCTTGCTTCATATCATATAATAAAATATAATCTATTTATTGACACTGTTTCAGGTGAAACACAATATAAAATAATTTATTCTACATGGCTAAATTATGAGGGGGCTACTAAGAAAAGCAAAAAGATACAAATATAAATTCTTTAATATACATGTACTTTTTTATTTCTTCTAAACAGCTAATGATTTTAGGCAAGCACTGAAAATCTCTGAACCACAGTTTTCCCCTGTGTCAAATGAGAAAGGGTAACCTATGGGTAGGAAAAATCCTTTTAAATGAAGAACATTTGGAACATTCACATTTCTATACTATATGAAATACCAGCCCTACATCTAAGAATTTAGTCAGGTAGGTATTAGCAGAGAAGGAAGACACTGTTTCTTTGGCACTGTCCCCTCTCTGACCATGCATTTACCTCACTCTTCCATGTGCCGTATTACTCAGCATGTCTAAAATAGCTATACTGCATTGATGTTATCAGGTCACTTAATTCTGCTGTAAATTTAAACAAGACTTTAGCCACCTTCCATGGAATAATGTTGCTGGTATAGTGATTGCACCATAGAGCCAAGTACTAATCTCTATAAGTAGAAGGAGTATATTAGACTTTGTGCATCTATATTCAGGAGCGAGCTAGGTTACATTAAATCCATGGTCTTCCTATAAGTTATCTTTGCCATTTTTTTAATTAATAGGACAATATCAGCTTCATAGAATGAATTAGCTAGTATTTCATCTCTGCCTATGCTGAGGGAAAGTTAATGCAGCAGATAAGCTGAAGATTTACAGGTTTGATCATAAAATCATCTGAGAACAGGGAACTTTTTAGAGAAGTTACTCTGTTGTAACTTTTCAGTTTTCTGTTTTGGTGTTTGTTCTACTGAAAATTTTACCTATTCTGAGTAAAATTTAGTGATTTATTTTAATTTTAGGGGAAACAATTGGGCATTTAAAATTCATTATTTAACAATTGTGACAAGTAGCAGTATTGTTTATATGCTTTTAGTCTCTTCCTCATTTGTGATTTTTATTTTTTCTTGATTATCAATATTATAGTTTAATGCCTCATATAAAGAATAAGTTCTTGGATTAATTTACCCATTTCTGTTTTCTAAATCATTTAATGCTGATTTTTTACTTTATGGTTTACTTTTTCTTTAAATTTGAATTATATGCTTAATTTTCAGGTCTATAAATTTATCTCTTTATTCCATGTTGGATGCATTCTTCAAGGTTTCAGGTAAACTAATGGTCCTTTTCCTAATTTCAGTGGTGTTTACAGGTTTACTTTCTTTCTCCAATCTTTCTGACATTTCATGAATATTTTGAGAGGGAGAGAAAATAAGCACATATGTTCAGTTTAGTATCCTGAACAGGAATTTGCCCTTCCTTCTCATAGTTTTCTGCAGTTTTACTCTTCTGTTTATCTTATTATAGTCCCAGCTTAATGACTCCTCATTTCTGTTATTACTTTCATGCCCTGCTGAACTTATTTTGTAATCTCTCTTATCTTGTTTCTTT
>JAQQAC010016209.1:28931366-29057140 GCA_029783875.1 Phataginus tricuspis
TTTTTTTATTGTGTTATTCTTCTCAGTTTTATTTATTTCTTCTCTGATCTTTATTATATCCCTCCTACTGGTGACTTTGGGCCTTATTTGTTCTTATTTCTCCAGTTTTAATAATTGTGACTTTAGACTATTCATTTGGAATTGTTCTTCCTTCTTTAAATAGGCCTGGATTGCAATATACTTTTCTCTTAGAACTACTTTCGCTATGTCACACAAAAGTTGGAGTGCTGTGCTGTTGTTATCATTTGTCTCCATATATTGCTTAATTTCTTTTTTAATTTGGTCATTGATTCATTGATTATTTAGGAGCATGTTGTTAAGCCTCCATGTGTTTGTGAGCCTTTTTTGTTTCCTTTGTACAATTTATTTCTAGTTTTATAACTTTGTGATCTGAAAAGTTGGTTAGTAGAATTCCATCTTTTTTAATTTACTGAGGCTCTTTTTGTGGCCTAGTATGTGGTCTATTCTTGAAAATATTTCATGTGCACTTGAGAAGAATGTGTATCCTGTTGCTTTTGGGTGTAGAGTTCTGTAGATGTCTGTTAGGTCCATCTGTTCTAGTGTGTTGTTCAGTGCCTCTGTGTCTTTACTTATTCTCTGTCTGGTTGATCTGTCCTTTGGAGTGAGTGGTGTGGTGAAGTCTCCTAAAATGAAAGCATTGCTGTCTATTTCCTCCTTTAGTTCTGTTAGTATTTGTTTCACATATGTCTGTGCCCCTTTTTTCAGTGAATATATATTTATAATAGTTATATCCTCTTGTTGGAGTGCCCCTTTATCATTATGTAGTGTCCTTCTTTATCTATTGTTACTTTCTTTGTTTTGAAGTTTTGAAGTGTTTTTTGTCTGATACAAGTACTGCGATACCTGCTTTTTTCTCCCTATTGTTTGCATGAAATATCTTTTTCCATCCCTTCACTTTTAGTCTGTGTATATCTTTGGGTTTGAGGTGAGTCTCTTGTAAGCAGCATATAGATGGGCCTTGCTTTTTTATCCACTCTCTTACTCTGTGTCTTTTGCTTGGTGCATTCAGTCCATTTACATTTAGGGTGATTATCGACTGATATGTTCTTATTGCCATTGCAGGCTTTGGACTTGTGGTTACCAAAGGTTCAAGGGTAGGTTCTTTACTATCTAACCGTCTAACTTAACTCTCTTAGTAAGCTATTATAAACACAGTCTGATGATTCTTAATTCCTGTCCCTTCTTATTTTTCCTCCTGCATTCTTTATATATTCGGTGTTTTATTCTGTACTCTTTTGTTGATAGTTTATTTTATTTTTTGCCTTTAGTTAGTATTTGGTTGGCCTTCTTTCTTTGCTGTGAATTTATTTTCTCTGGTGACATCTATTTAGCCTTAGGAGTGCTTCCATCTAGAGCAGTACCTTTACGATATCCTGTAGAGGTGGTTTGTGGGAGGCAAATTCCCTCAACTTTTGCTTGTCTGGAAATTGTTTAATCCCTTCTTCAAATTTAAATGATAATCATGCCGTATACAGTATTCTTGTTTCAAGGCCCTTCTGTTTCATTGCATTCAATACATCATGCCATTCTCTTCTGGCCTGTAAGGTTTCTGTTGAGAAGTCTGATCATAGCCTGATGGGTTTTCCTTTGTAGGTGATCTTTTTTCTCTCTCTGGCTGCCTTTAATACTCTGTCCTTGTCTTTGATCTTTGCCATTTTAATTATTATGTGTCTTGGTGTTGTCTTCCTTGGGTCCCTTGTGTTCGGAGATCTGTGAGCTTCCATGGTCTGAGAGACTATTTCCTTCCCCACCCTGGGGAAGTTTTCCACAATTATTTCTTCAAAGACATTTTCTATCCCTTTTTCTCTCTCTTCTTCTTCTGGTACTCTAATAATGTGAATATTGTTCTGTTTGGATTGGTCACACAGTGTTCCTAATATTCTTTCATTCCTAGGGATCCTTTTATCTCTCTCTGCCTCAGCTTCTGTGTATTCCTGTTCTCTATGTCTATTCCATTGACAGTCTCTTGCACCTCATTCAGTCTGCTCTTAAGACCTATTCATTGTTTCATTTCTGTTATTTCCCTTCAGACTTCATCCTTTAGGTCTTTCATATGTCTCTGCAAGTCCATCAGCATGGTTATGACTTTTATTTTTAATTCATTTTCAGAAGTATTGGTTATATATGTCACCAGGCCCTATCTCTAGGGTTGTCTGAGTGATTTTTGACTGGACCAGATTCTTCTTCCTTTTCATGGTGGTAGAGGTGGTTGCAGGCAGGTGGCGCGTGTGTCAGCTAGGAGAACAAAGTCCCTTCCTGCTTGTTGGTCACCTTGCCCTTCTCTGCTGCCTCTGCCATCTACCTGCACACCGGAGCAGTCTCTGGGATAATCTCCTGAGCTTCCGTGGGTGAGGCAGCCTTTGGGAAAGCCTAGTGCACTCCAGGGGGTGGCAGACATGCTGGGTGTGTTCTCCTGTGAGAACGGCACCCCTTTATGCCTTCCGGACCTTGCTCTGCCTTCTGACTATGCTGGTTACCCGCACACCAGGAGCAGTCTCTGGGATAATCTCCTGAGCTGCCCTGGGCGGGGCAGCCTTTGGGAAAGCCTTGTGCACTCTGGGGGGTGGCAGACATGCTGGGTGTGTTCCCCTGCAGAACGGTGCCCCTTTGTGCCTTCCGGACCTTCCTCCAGGTTCCTCTGTCTGTACCAGGCAGCTGTGCACTGGCGGGTGCCTCTGGGTCTGTCCGCGTTATCTGCGTGGCCGGGAGAAGACTGTGTGGTTGCTCTGGGTGGGGCTGCTCCCCACCTGCTCCACAGCTTTGGCGAGTCAGCTGGTGTGCTTGCAGCGCCGGCCGGGGGGAATGAATCGCAGGCTGCTTATTGCCATGAAGGGCTTCGGGGCTGTGTTACCCCCCAGGGGTTAGGGATCCTGAATTTCCTCGAGATTCCCAGCTTGCTGTGCTGAGCGTGCTGATACGATTTTGTCCAGCTGTTGAGCCCTTGTCCCTTTAAAACTTTTAAAAAGTGCCCGCTTTCCTTTTTCCCAGGGTAGCTGTGGGGGGATACATGTGCAGTCTCCATCTCGGATTTTACTTTTTAGTTTCTCTAATATCCAGTACACCATGCAATGTGTGTCTGTGCTCCTGGTCCAGATTACTAGGGCTGGTTATTTAGTAGTCCTGTGCTTCTACTCCCTCCCCACTCTGATTACTTTCCTCCCGCTGGTGAGCTGGGGTGGGGGGAGTGCTCAGGTCCCACCAGGTCACGGCTTTGTATCTTACCCTTTTCATGAGATGCTGAGTTCTTGCAGATGTAGATGTAGCCTGGGTGTTGTACTGTATCTTCTGGTATCTCTTTTAGGAATAGTTGTATTTGTTATATTTTCAAAAATCTATATGGTTTTTGGAGGAGATTTCTGCTGCCCTACTCATGCTGCCATCTTGAGCCCCTCTCTCCATAAGGTATCTTTTTTTAAAAGTAAAACTATTGTCATATTTACTCTTTTTGTTTTTTTTCTGGAACAGGTGTTATTCCCTCTGAGAGATGGATAGTAAATTTTGACAAAGACCTTTTAGATGGCTTTGCTTTTGCAACACAGTTGGGAGCCTATTGCCCATTTTCGGTAAGTTATTTTTATGCAGAGTGGCCTATTATTTTAAAGAACTCAGTAATTAAAATTGGCAAAACTGATTCTTTTCAATGTTTTTTAAGTTACACTTGAATCTGAATGGTTACACTTGAATCTAATTGGTTAGCATCTGTTTTTGTTTCTTCTTGTGTTTTGATGGCACTTATCTACTGACAAAAGTTGATATTTAAATGATTCTGTTTAATTACAGAGAAGTTAAAAAGCAAGAAATTTTATTCCATTACTAAAAGATTTGATTGTTGTCTTTTCCAGATTGAGTCTCATTTTGTAAATATGTACACAGAACCAAAAAGTTCTGAACAGTATCTACACAATTGTCTGATTATTGTGAATGTTCTTTGTGAAATTGGCTTTGACATAGATATACAGGTGGGTGCCTTTATATCATACATTCTAAAATGTTTTATGAGTTTCTCCCTTTTTAAACATTTTTTTCCAGCTTTATTGGGCACGATTGGCAAATAAAAATTGTATATATTTAGCTTTCACAATGTGATTTTTTTAGGTGTATAATATAATGATTTAATATACAGTATGAAATGATTGCCAGAATCACGTTAATTAACACATCCATTGCCTCACATAGTTGCCATTTTATTTTATTTTTTGTGGTGAGAAGACTTAAGATCTACTCTCTTAGCAAATTTCAAGTATATAATTCACTGTATTATTAACTATAATGACTATGCTTTACATTACCCAGAACTTATTCATCTGATAAAAAGCTTGTACCCTGCAACCAACATCTCCCCATCTCTCCTATCCCTATCCCCTGGCAATCATCATCCTATTCTCTGATATTGAGTTATTATAAATATCAGAGATATTTATCATAAATAAATATATGAGATATTTGTGTAATAATCTATGAGTTAACTTTTTAGATTCCACATATAATTGAAATTATATAATACTTGTCTTTCTGTGTCTGGTTTATTTCACTTAGTGTAATGTCTTGCAGGTTCATTCATATTGTCACAAATGTCAGGATTTCCCTCTGTTTTATGACTAAATAATATTCTATTGTGTGGGTAAAAATTGCAGTATTTCCAGAAACTCTTGCCTGGCCTTAGTCGTTTCTCATAACAATAGGTATTTACAGCTAAATCCTGTAGCAGCCTCTGGGGACAAGGGGTGGAGAGAAGCTGTTCTCGCCTCCCCTCTATTGTGTAATTTGTCTGGCGCCTGTCAGTTGCTGGGGCTTGGTGGAGTTTCTCCTGGAAGGGGCATGGGGATGTCCTGGATGGTAGAGAAACGAGCAAGTGGGAGTAGCTGTAGGAGAGGGAGGAATGGAACCAGGTTTCCTGTGAGCCAATAAATGGGTTTCTCACACATTATCTTTTCCCTTGACTGATTTCGGCTCCACCAGTTTTACTGGTTTATTCGCTTCAACACACTTCCCCCTGGAATTACATATTGTAAGTACATACCACATTTTTTTTTTAATCCATTGACCCACTAGCAGACACTTAGGTTGTTTCCATATCTTGGCTGTTTGTGACTAATGTTGCAATTGAACATGGGGTTGCAGATACCAATTTCATTTTCTCTGCATATATACCTAGAAGTGGGGTTCCTGGACCGTAATGTAATTCTACTTTTAATTTTTTGAGAAACCTTCATAATGTTTTCCATACTGGCTGTACCAATTTACATTCCCACCAACAGTATATGAAGGTTCCCCTTTCTCCACATCCTTGCCAACACTTGTTATCTTTTGTCTTACTGATAATAGCCTTTCTGATAGTTGTAAGATGATAGCTCATTATTATTTTCATTTCCATTTCCCTGATGATTAATGATGTTGAGCACCTTTTCATGTACCTGTTGGCCATTTGTATGTCTTATTTGGAAAACATATTTTGACTCCTTTATAATATGCCTTTGTTCATAACTTCTAAATCTAAATCGAAACAGTCTTTTCATAGGATATTGTGAAAATGTGGAAATTGAAATATGACTTCATAGAAATCTATTGGATATTTTAAAATGTGTGAATTATGTGCACTGAAATGTGCATAATAACAAAGTAATTCTAGTGATATGCTGTTTTCTTAAGCCACAAATATGAAGCTTGAGTGCTTTATTAACTACCCAAACTCTAGGAATTAATTAAAGGAGCAGTTGTTCAAATATAGATGTGGTATTATCATTTTATAATTTAGTAGCAATAAGGAAAAAATTTCACTTTGGTTTTAAAATAAATATTCATGTAGAGATCACAGTGGCAATATATATTTTTATTATATTTTGACCTCCAATTATAATTCTATCAGGCCTTTACATCAGGTCCTCAATACCAATAATCAAAGACATATTTTATATTTACCATCTTTTAACCTTTGTTAAAGTAATAAAGTAGTATAATAAATGACCCCTAACTTCAAAGAATATGCAAACTCATTGAATTATCAAGACACATATATATTAAATGATAAATAATATTTTACTCAAGTGTCCATGTATGCAAAAAATAAACAGTGGAATTCAGATAAGGGAAAAGATCAGTGTGATCGAGATTGATCCACCAAACACTGCAGAGGGGCAGGGCTTGTTTGGAGTCTTGAAGGGTGGAGTGAATTTGATTTGGTAGTTGTAAGAAAGGAAGGTGTTTATTCAGAGGAAATGGCATAAACAGAAGATAGAATGTGAATAAGTGACTAATACTAAGGAAGTTGTGTGACTAGGTTACTTTAGTTGAATTTTGAATTTAGAGAAATAGATAAGCATATATTGGAATTTTGGAGGTTAGCATACAAAGCCAGGAGTTAACCATGTGGGTATTACAAGCCCAATGGTTTATACTCTTACAACAATGGTCAGGATGGACTGGGAGGAGAAGGACTTGAGACAGGGGACACAGACGAGTCAAAATGCAATTTCAGTTGATAAAGGAGGAAAGTATTGTCTCTATTTTTATCATATTAATGGGGACTTAATGTAATAAGCTGATACAGGAGACATAGTGAGGTATCCTGGAACTGCTGATCAGCCACAAAAGAAGGATGTAACCACTAACTCTTGAGTTTTCCCTTCCATCATGCATGTAGACTGAGGATGCCAGTGCCTCCGTATGGCTTGGTAGAAAGTGGTTCCTTACACCTGCTGCAGAAATGATGTTTCCTAATGGCTTGCTTTTTCCTTGTATTAAAGTCACTTGCATGTTAAAATTACTTTTTTTTTATTAAGGTATCATTGATAGACACTCTTATGAAGGTTTCACATGAACAACATTGTGGTTCCTACATTCACCTATATTACCAAGTCTCCCACCACTTACCCCATTTACAGTCACTGTCCATCACCATAGTAAGATGCTATGGAGTCACTACTTGTCTTCTCTGTGCTATACTGCCTTCCTTGTGACCCCCCTACATTATGCATGCTAATCATAATGCCCTGTAATCCCCTTATCCCTCCCTTCCCCCCACCCTCCCCAGTCCCTTTCCCTTTGGTAATTGTTAGTCTATTCTTGAGTTCTGTGAGTCTGCTGCTGTTTTGTTCTTTCAGTTTTGCTTTGGTGTTAAACTCCACAAATAAGTGAAATCTTTTGGTACTTGTCTATATACACAAGGCTTATTTCACTGAGCATAATACCCTCTAGCTCCATCCATGTTCTGGCAAATGGTAGGATTCGTTTTCTTCTTATGGCTGAATAATATTCCATTGTGTATATGTACCATCTCTTCTTTATCCATCCATCTACTGAAGGACAATTAGGTTGCTTCCATATCTTGGCTATTGTAAATAGTGCTGCAATAAACATAGGGGTGCAATCTGGGATCTTGTTTTCTTTGGGTAAATTCCTAGGAGTGGAATTCCTGGGTCAAATGGTATTTCTATTTTTAGCTTTTGAGGAACCTCCATACTACTTTCCACAATGGTTGAACTAATTTACATTCCCACCAGCAGTTCCCCTTTCTCCGTATCCTCGCCAGCATTTGTTCTTCCTAGTCTTTTGGATGTTGGCCATCCTAACTGGTGTGAGGTGATAACTCACTGTGGTTTAAATTTGCATTTCCCTGATAATTAGTGATGTGGAGCATCTTTCCATGTGCCTGTTGGCCATCTGAATTTCTTCTTTGGAGAATTGTCTGTTCACATCCTCCACCCATTTTCAAATTGGGTTGCTTGCTTTTTGGGTGTTGAGGTGTGTGAGTTCTTTATTTTGGATGTTAACCCCTTGTCAGATATGTCATTTACAGTTATATTCTCCCATACTGCAGGATGCATTTTTGTTCTACTGATGCTGTCATTTGCTGTACAGAAGTTTTTTAGCTAGATAGAGTTCCATTTGTTCATTTTTGCTTTTGTTTCCCTTGCCCGAGGAGATATGTTCAGGAAAAAGTTGCTCATGTTTATATTCAAGAGAGTTTTGCCTATGTTTTCTTCTAAGAGTTTTATGTTTCATGACTTACATTCAGATCTTTGATCCATTTCAAGTTTACTTTTCTGTAGAGAGTTAGACAATAATCCAGTTTCATTCTCTTGCATGTAGCTGTCCAGTTTTGCCAACACCCGCTGTTGAAGAGGCTGTCATTTCCCCATTGTATATCCATGGCTCCTTTATCATTTATTAATTGACCATATATGCTTTGGTTAATATCTGGGCTCTCTATTCTTTTCCATTGATCTATGGGTCTGTTCTTGTGCCAGTACTAAATTGTCTTGATTACTGTTGCTTTGTAGTAGAGCTTGAACTCAGGCAGCGTAATCCCTCCAGCTTTATTGTTACTTCTCAGGATTGCTTTAACTATTCAGGGTCTTCTGTTCCATATGAATTTTAGAACTAATTGCTCTAGTTCATTGAGGAATGCTGTCAGTATTTTGATAGGGATTGCACTGGATCTGTAGGTTGCTTTAGGCTGGATGGCCATTTTGATAATATTAATTCTTCCTATCCATGAGCATGAGATGTATTTCCATATATTGGTATCTTCTTTAATTTATCTCATGAGTGTCTTGTAGTTTTCAGGGTATAGGTCTTTCATTTCCTTGGTTAGCTGTATTCCTAGGTATTTTATTCTTTTTGACACAATTGTCAATGGAATTGTTTTTTTTTTATTTCTCTTTCTGCTGGTTCTTCATTAGTATAAAGGAATGCAACAGATTTCTGTGTATTAATTTTGTATCCTGCAACTTTGCTGAATTCAGTTATTAGTTCTAGTATTTTAGGGTGGATTCTTTAGGGTTCTCTCTGTACAATATTATGTCATCTGAAAACAGTGACAGATTAACTTCTTCCTTACCAATCTGGATGCCTTTTATTTCTTTGTGTTGTCTGATTTCTGTGGCTAGGACTTCCAGAACTATGTTGAATAAAACTTGGGAGCATGGGCATCCCTGTCTTGGTCCCTGTCTTAGATGAAAAGTTTTCAGCTTCTCGCTGTTAAGTATGATGTTGGTTGTGGGTTTGTCCTTTATGGCCTTTATCATGTTGAGGTACTTGCTCTCTATACCCATTTTGTTGAGAGGTTTTATCATGAATGTGTGTTGCATTTTGTTGAATGCTTTTTCAGCATCTATGGAAATCATCATGTGGCTTTTTTCCTTCTTTTTGTTGATGTGGTGGATGATGTTAATGGATTTTTGAATGTTATACCATCCTTGCATCCTTGGAGTAAATACTACTTGATCATGATGGTAGTATTGACGTATTTTTTTATTCACTTTTAACGTATTTTTGAATTCACTGTGCAAATGTTTAGTTGAGTATTTTTGCATCTATATTCATCAGGGATATTGGCCTGTAATTTTCTTTTTTTGTGGGGTCTTTGCCTGGTTTTGGTATTAAATTGATGCTGGCCTCATAGAATGAGTTTGGAAGTATTCCCTCCTCTTCTAATTTTGGGAAAACTTTAAGGAGGATGGATATTACATCTTCACTAAATGTTTGGTAAAATTCAGCCTTGAAGCCATCTGGTACAGGCATTTTGTTCCTAGATAATTTTTTGATTACCAATTCAATTTTGTTTCTGGTAATTGGTCTGGTCAGATCTTCTGTTTTTCCTGGGTCAGTCTTGTAATTTATTTTACCAGAAACTGTCCATTTCTTCTAGGTTATCCAATTTGTTAGCATATAAATTTTTATAGTATTCTTTAATAATTCTTTGTATTTCTGTGGTGTCCATAGTGATTTTTCCTTTCTCATTTCTGATTCTGTTTATGTGTGTATACTCTCTTTTTCATGGTAAGTCTGGCTAGGGGTTCATCTATTATGTTTATTTTCTCATAGAATCAGCTCCTGCTGTCATTGAATCTTTCTATTGTTTTATTCTTCTTGATTTTATTTGTTTCTGCTCTCATCTTTGTTATGTCCCTCCTTATGCTGACTTTGGGCCTCCTTTGGTCTTCTTTTTCTATTTTCATTAATTGTGAGTTTAGACTGTTCATTTGGGATTGTTATTCTTTTATGAGGTTAACCTGTATTACAATATACTTCCCTCTTAGCATGTCTTCACTGTGTCCCACAGATTTTGTGATGTTGAATTATTGTTGTCATTTGTCTCCATATATTTCTTGATCTCTGTTTTTATTTGGTCATTGATCCGTTGATTATTTTAGGAGCATTTTGTTAAACCTCCATTTGTTTGTGGGCTTTTTTGTTTTCTTTGCATAGTTTATTCCTATTTTCATACCTTTGTAGTCTGAGAAGCAGGTTAGTACAATTTCAATCCTTCTCAATTTACTGAGGTTCTTTTTGTGGCCTAGTATATTATTTATTCTTGAAAATGTTCCCTGTACACTTGAGAAGAATGTGTATCCTTCTGCTTTTGGGTGGAGTGTTCTGCAGATGTCTATTAGGTCCACGTGTTCTAATGTGTTGTTCAGTCCCTGTCTCCTTACTTATTTTCTGTTTGATTGATCTGTCCTTTGGAGTGAGTTGTGTGTTGAAGTCTCCTGAAATGAATGCATTGCTTTTGCTTTCTATTTCCCCTTTTAATTCTGTTAGTATTTCTTTTACGTATGTAGGTGCTCCTATGTTGGGTGCATAGATATTTATAATAGTTATAACCTTTTGTTGGACTGATCCCTTTATCATTATGTAATATCCTTTTCTTCTTTGTCTCTTGTTAATTTCTTTGTTTTGAAGTCTCTTTTGTCTGGTACAAGTACTGCAACTCCTGCTTTTTTCTCACTATTGTTTGCATGAAATATCTTTTCCATCGCTTCCCTTTTAGTCTGTGTATATCTTTGGGTTTGAAGTGAGTCTCTTGTAGGCAGCATATGGATGTTTCTTATATTTTTATCCATTCAGTAACTCTATGTCTTTTGATTGGTGCATTCAGTTCATTTACCTTTAGGGTGGTTATCGATAGATGTGTACTTATTGCCACTGCAGGCTTTAGATTTGTGATTGCCGGAGATTAAATGGTCACCTCCATAGTATCTAACAGTCTAACTTAACTCACATAGTACATTCTTTCAAACACAATCTAAGGGTTCTTTTTTTCTCCTTTTTTATTACTCCTCAATTCCTTATATATTAGTTGTCATATTCTGTACTCTTTGTGTATCCCTAACTGACTTTGCAGGTAGTTGATTTTATTTTGTGTTTTCTTAGTAATTAATTGGTGTTCTTCTTTACTGTAGTTTTACTTTCTCTTGTGACAGCTATTTAGCCTTTGGAGAACTTACATCTAGAGCAGTACCTCCAAAATACACGGTAGAGACAGTTTTTAGGAGGTAAATTCCCTGAACTTTTGCTTATCTGGAAATTGTTTAATCCATCCTTCAACTTTAAATGGTAATCTTGCCAGATAGAGTATTCTTGGTTCACGTCCCTTCTGCTTCATTGCATTAAATGTATCATGCCACTCCCTTCTTGCCTGTGAAGTTTCTGCTGAGAAGTCTGATGGTAGCCTGATACGTTTTCCTTTGTATGTGATCTTTTTCTCTCTCTGGCTGCTTTTAAAAGTCTGTCTTTATCCTTGATCTTTGCCATTTTAATTATTATATGTCTTGGTGTTGTCTTCCTTGGATCCCTTGTGTTTGGAGATCTGTGCATCTCCATGGCCTGAGGGACTATATCCTTCCCCAGATTGGGGAATTTTTCAGCAATTACCTTCTCAAAGACACTTTCTATCCCTTTTTCTCTCTCTTATTCTTCTGGTATCCCTAGAATGTGAATATTGTTCCATTTGGATTGGTCATACAGTTCTCTCAATATTATTTCATTCCTAAACATCCTTTTTTCTCTTTGCCTCATCTTCTTTGTATTCCTGTTCTCCAATTTCTATTTCATTTACTGTCTCCTCTACCTCATCTAATCTGCTCTTAATTCCTCCATTGTATATGTCATTTTGTATCCTGTATTTTTCAAAGTTTCAGTCTCTTTCTTAAAGTCCTCCCTGAGGTGTAGAATATTTTTCTGTAGCTCCATGAGCATGTTTATGACTTTTATTTTGAAATGTATATCAGGAAGAGTGGTGATTTCTGTTTCACTTGTTCCTCTTTTTGTCTTTGTGGGATTTTGGTTTGTACTAGGTTCTTTTGACATTTCATATTTGTAATGAATAATATTATGGAATAATAACTTTCTGTAGCTGCTGCCCTCTAGTGTACCGAAGGCTTGCTCTCTGAAGCTGATCAGCCCCTGGTGTGATGGCAGGGGTTGCAGGTGAGCAGCACTGGTGCCTGCCAGAGGAAAGAACTCTTCTTACTTCCCTGCTGCAGTTTCTGTCTCCACTGCCAGGGCCAGTAGTCCGAGCACCCAGAGAGGAGCCTCTATGCTGTGCCCCTGTAGCTGCCATAAGTAGAGTCACCATCTTGCTTGCCTCATGCAGTGGCAAGGGAAGCATGTTTCAAGCAGTTGTCAGCCAGGAGGAAGGAGTAGCAGGCTGCATATTGCGGTGAGGGGCCTTGGGGCTGCGTTTCCAGCTAGGGAGATGGAGTGCCTGAAACTCCAAAAATTTCCCAACCTGCTGGGCTGAGTGTACTAGGACAATTTTGTCCACCTGTCCTTTCTCTTGAGCAGCAAGCTCTGTGTAATCTTTGCCTCTTTAGCAGCCCTCTCACTGTTGGGAAGTGTTTCAAAGTGCCTGCCTTTCTTTTTTCCCAGAGCAGCCGTTTGTGGATCCCTGTTCTCCACAAGCAGCTGGTATCTGTTATTCCAAGTATTCTGCCTGTCTTAGCTTTCCAACCCCATTAATCTCCATAGCACCATGTAATGTAGGTTTGTGCTCCCAGAGCAGATCTACAGGGCTGGGTGTTCAGCAATCCTAGGCCTCCACACCCTCCCTGCTCTGTTCTTTTCCTCCAGTGAGCTGGGTTTGGGGTAGGGCTTGGGTCCCGCCAGATCGCAGCTTTGCTACTTTACCCTTTTCTGTGAGGTCTTCTCTTTTCCCAAGATGTATGCAGTCTGTTGCAGTCTTCTTTCCTTTTTTTCTTTCAGGATTAATTGTATTTGCTGTATTTTCATATTATATGTTGTTTTGGGAGGAGGTTTCTGTCTCATTTCTAACACCACCATCCTTACGCCCATCTTATCTCTTAAAATTACTTTTCAACAGGTCTGCCATTTACATTGTTTTAATTTGGTAGAGTTGTTGAGAGAAACTATAATAAAGAATTGTGGTCAGAGTTTTTTATAAGATATTTTTAAAGATATACTCTAATAAAAGATTTTGGTTTGGAAGAATAAAAATATTGAAGTTCCCATTGGTTTGGAAAATTGAATCTCCTCCATGAAAGACACTGGATTGACCCTGCAAGGGGTATTTATATGGTTAAACCTCATTCATGCCTTAAGGATGTTACTCACTAGTAGTGACAAGTATATGAAAAGGAGCTGATACAAAACAATGACTTCTGCTAAGACTTTTCTTCTTTTCTAAGACAAGATACAATGTAGACAAGAAACAATATGCTATGTGAATCAAAGAGAAATTATTCTGAAAAGGGAACCAGGAAGAGTTGCATGGGGCACTTGGTGTTAAAGTGGCCCTTGAGAATTTGGTAGCTGTTCACAAAAATACTTAAAAATACTTTTTTAAAGAGAATATAATGAGTCATATATTGTGATTCATCCTTTTCTTTTTGATATCCCAGATATGTTGACTCAAAATGTTTATTTTATTGTGTAGCCAAAAAATATTTTACAGTGCGTCTTCTATGTAAAAACATAGAAAAGATGTCCAAGATTTGATGAATGGAGAAGTGGACAGTTAACTTATCAGATAATTACCAAACTTTTACTAGCTATTTCCAATTTCCTAACTTTTTATGAGCCTGGATTCAGCAACCACATTAAATGACAAAGTTTAAAAATATCACCCTTAAATTCACTTAGCCATAGTGAAGTAATGCTGATGCTTAGCACTGATCCACAGTTGAATCCTGTGAAATTCACCACTGGACTTACTTCTTAATGCTTAAATTTCTTATTTATTATGTCCTTCTTTGCACCTGTTGAATCAGATGAATGTTTCTGTGCCAGTGTTCTGTCCTGCGGTGGAATCCTGCCAGGTGGAATTACAGTTAATATATATTCTCCCTTTCATGACATGCTTTATATTTAAGGAAGAAATTTAGTGGGAATTGTTTGGACTCAGCCTAGAATGTGTTTTTATTCTCTTATGCAGAGAAATGGATGTAAAAAATAAATGTAACATTTGTAGAGATAGTATTACACATAATTAACTGACTAGTGATGGGAGTTAAGGGTGAATAGAGAATCTAAATTTTTCCCTTAAAAATTTTGTTTTCGTCAGCTTGGATGTTTTCAGCCTTAACAGAATTCATGAGTAAAAGTATTTTTAAATATACGAAACTCAATATTTTACATAAGATGAATTCATGCAGTGGAAGATTTATAGAGATAGTTGTTCAGTTCCTCAACTACATTATCAAGAGATTCATTTTTGCTTAGTCCTTCTCAGCCTGCTATCTTTGTTTTAGGAATGTACAGGTATGTACACTAGTAACCACAAAGTTCATACTGAAATTCTCACATAACACCTTCATACAGCAATTCTTGGGGCTGGTTGAGTAGCACCTCTTCTTGTGCTTGTCTTTTTCATTAAGGTAAACCTGCTCCATGGCCCCATGGGGTATTTTCCATTGTGTATCATTGACCATAACTGCATCCCATGCTTGCAGGTAAACCAGTGTTTGACAAAGGTAATGGATGCCACAAAAATGGGATTCTTAGTTAAGAAGAAAAGGAAATTGTTGTTGGGAAGGCAATTAACAGTTTTCTCTGTAGAATTATGGTATGTCACTGGGTACTGCTAGTTATGGTTGGTGTCTAGTCTGAAAGTTGTTGGTATCTTGAAGTCATAGCAAAATAATTCATAGCATCTACCATGAAGCTCAGTATCATCTCACCTCTTGTTACTGATAAGGAAACTGAGGTCTAGGGAAGCCAATTGTTTTAGTCAAGATCATGGCTCTGTATAGTAGCAGAATTTGAATTTAATATACCAGATGGCTACACCAGTATTTTTCTCTGTTATGCCTTTCTTTGTGTTAGTCCAATTTCCCTATCTTTTGTTAGTCCAACAGGAAGGTACCGTAATTGGGTAAAAATGGACCAATACAATTCAGGTTCTTCTAGGTTAAATTTATAGAGAGTAATGAATATATCTTTGATATTTTACATGAAAATCTGGTTTCAAACAAATGTGAGTTATTTTAACATTTGCCTTTTTAAGCCTAGGATTAACTAAAATGTAATTGCTTTAGGTTATTTTTATAACCTAAAAAATGTGAAATTCATCATAAAATAAGAATGCCTTTTTTATATTTTTATAACCTAAAAATTTGAAATTTATCATAATGTAAGAATGCCATTTTCTCTGTTTTCTCAATCTAGTATCTTAATTATCAAGTATATTTTTTCCATTAAGATATTTTTCATTTCCAGTGTATTGGATTGAATCCTATTATATACTATCCAGAATTTTAGGAACCATTTTATACTTCTATCTGTGTTATGCTATAGCCACTAAAACAGTGTTGAAATGACTTTTATTGACCTCAGACTTGAGCCCAGAGTGTTCTGCTACTAGTCCTGCCCTTTCCCCAATAACACATTTCCTGTCACCCTGGACAGTCCTCTTTGGATCACACTCATAGGCTGGCCCATCACATAGGGCCCTGCAGGGCCATATTCTTCACTTTGTTGCAGTTAAACTCTGTATTTCATTTTTTAGCTTGTTCTTCTCTTAAGTAGTCTTCCTGTATCTGTTGACTAATATTGTCTTTGGTGAAGAATGTAAGACCACAGAATACTGATGAGAAACTTTGTGGAGTCCTCAAAGTTTTCTCAAATATTTCTCAGTTTTCCTCAAATCATGCCCATTAGCAGTTTTCTGCCCTACGCTTATGTTTTACTAAAATCCCTCCTCCCACCCCAGCCATCTTTATTGGTTAGCCTTACTGCTTATTGGCAAAACAAAAAACAAATCCTTCTCTTCTTCCGAAGAGGGAAAATAATGTGTTTGGGAATGCGGACTAGGAGATGATCAGAGGGGCTGTCATTATTCTCTGGTAACTGCTGCCAAATTTCAGAGTTAAGTGTGTTAGTGCCATATAACACATTAGATATCGTTGACTTGCACACCACTTACATTCCTAGGCTGGGCCCAGATCATTTGCCTTTGCTAACTTGAATGTATGCCATTAAGTCATAGTAGATGCTCATTTTATGGAAGTGTAGAGAGCTCCCTATATATGGACAATGAGAGTTGCTTATTAGTGGTGTTTTTGTGTCTTTGAATACTTGCCTCAGACCATTTCCAGTATGTCTTTGTTATGAATAATTTTCCCCCACTACCATCACCTTTCCCTAGGAGATCACAGGCACTACATAAATGGATAGACAGAGTTCTTCCTCTTTCTCCTCACTCTAGTTTTTGGCTTCATTGTATATTCTCGCTGTGTTAATTGATTCTGCTGTTATTTCTCTGTAATGCTGGATTTTATCTCAGATCTATTTCAATAGCCATTACTAATTTATCATGTTTATCAGTATAATTGTGCTCTCTGCCTTATTACAATTTGTCTGTTCTGGAAAAAGTACTTTCCAACCACCCCCCTGCCTGATCTGCCTGAATTGTTGCTCTAGTGCTACTGTTTATTCAGAAATCAAGACCCTCACCCCTCACCCTGACACCCATGCCCTTCACAGTGAGTCCCTAATGCTCCTTAGTCTTGTCTTCCACTACTTGTCCTTTTTTACCTTATCCATATTCAAATTGGAAATCTTTCCCAAATGAACACTGTACTTCCCTATATCCTTGGCCCCATAGTCCTTTGCCTTTCTCATAAAAAATGCCTTTTTCCTCACACCAAACACAACCTATTTAATAGCCAAGCATTCTTCAAGGCCATCTCTTGTGCTGCCTTCTCCCTTGGGCTTTTGCTTGGAAATATTTTGCCATCTTTTACCTCAGTAGTTTATCTACTTCTCAGTTTTCTTCTGCTGCTTTATATTTTTTAAATCAGGGACTGTGTCTTAGTCACATTAGTCAATATTTCTAGTAAATAGTACTCTTCTGACCTCTGATCAGCTTTTATGGAATCTCTGAGGCTGAGGTCAGTGTTGTACTTAGAACACATGTAATCGGTCTTTTAACACCTAGGTCAAGCTCTTCTGATTCACAGCAATATTTTGTTTGCTGTGTCATTGTCAATCAGTAACACTTTAAAATATTTTAAAGTAATCAACAATTGATTTATACTACACTTTAGCTCTTCTTAATACATTTTATCTGTATATCCTCTAATTTCTATTTCCCTTCTTTGAAACTAGGCCACTGACATCTGTGACCCTAATCCAATCCTGATGCTTATGCTTTGTGTCTACATGTACAAGAGGCTCCCTACATACCTCCCCAAGAAGGTGGTGCCCTTTCTTTGTTCTCTGCATGACACTGTGTTGAGACAGGTAAGGATACATTTGGGGCCAAAATACACATGGAGGTAAACTTATAAGAAGGGTTTTAGCTCTTCTTTCCCAGTCCAAATTTAACAAAAGTACCAATATGACATAAAAAACCTTAACAAATGTTGCTCCTTCTAAACCAAAGGTATAGTAGAGTGAAAGGGACAATTTGTGCTTAATAATAATCAGCACCTGTAATGACTCTTTCATTCATTTGATGAATGGGGTTTGGGGAAGTGGAAAATGAAAAGTAAGCACTTTGAAGAGCAAATCTTTTCAGGAAACTTAAGATCCATTTCATGTACAAGACTGACAGCGTAAGTGGAAAATTGTGATCTGAATGTGCTCAGCTTTCCTTTAGGGAGCAGCTTACTCAACCAGATGGATTTTGTTCAAACAAAGATATATAAAGGTAAATAATAATGAAAGTGCTCCTGACCAGGGCCAGGGCCACCTAATTCTCACTAAAGGAGTTTATATATGCTGGAGCTGCTAAATGTGTAGCAGTGTACTTTTTAACTTGCAGAAAAAAATTGAAAATGAAATTTTGAGTCCTATAAAAATGACAAATGTATATAAATATATCCATATTTTTCAAGTATTCTCTTTAACTGAAAAATATCTTGCCAGGGATCATTGACCTCAACTCATTTTTCAAACAATTTGTTGCATATTAACACTTGTGAAATATCTTCTAGCATACAATTTTAAATTGCTTGTACTTATCTAAGTTTGTTCCTTCCACTAGTTTTTTATAAAATCTTCAACCACATTTATAGGTCTCTCCTGGTGTCTTTCTCAGGACACTACAGGCTGATAGAATCTTCTTCTGTACCAAAATTAATTAACCGCTTTGGTCAGATCATATTTATTTATTTTCCTCAAGCTGTTTTGTGTATTCCTCCTCATATTTGGTTGAGGGAGGTAATGTTATACTTTCAATGCAAAACTTGCCCATATTTGGTGTTCAAAAGGTATGTCTTGGTGACCTTTGATTTGTACTTATAAATTCTTTGAGAAAGTCACTGTGTAGGCTCTGTGATGGCATGAGCCATGGTTGGTAAGGATTCAGTTAAAAGTCAGGAAAAACTCAGGTTCTTGTCTCAAAGTGTAAAGGGCTCAATTTAGGGAAGGGATGCCTCTTGTTATAATTTTTGCTAGCAAACATTGAGATATGTTTTTTTTAGCAAACACTGAGATATGCTTTTGTTAGCAAACACTGAGATAACCTTTAAAAATTTTTATTCTTTTCCCTTTTTTGTCAAAAAAGATATAAAACTCTTTAGAAGATTTTCTTCAACTGTATTTACTATGATAGTTCCCTAACTGCAATGATATTCAAGGGCTTTAGGGACTGACCAGCCTAGAGCTGTAATTATATTGAAGAGGAATTTCGACTTCAAAATAAAATTTCCAAAGTGTTAGAAATGTTTTGATAAGCCTGCAGAAAATAGGGGGAGGCTGAATTAGATGAAACTGATTTAGTACAGTTAAGTATTTTTACCAGTTCTTGAATTCTGTCCAGATATTTGTGTTTCTTTATGTCACTTAGTTGTTATTATCTTTAAAAAGTAGTTAATAATACAAGCTAATGTTTAAACAGAATTTTCATTGTGACTTTAAAAACCAAATTAAGGAATGTTAAAATGGAAACATGATTTCTTTCCACATTTAACTCTTCACTAGAAATAATGTTCATACCCTAAGATTATAGGTGAAATTATATAGATGTAGCTTTTCTATTTCACAAATGTAAGATATGTCTTTTGAAGGAAACAATAAAAATTAAATACAAATGCAAAACAAAAAGGTCAGTTACAACAAGCTTTGATTTTAAATTTCACTGATTCAGGAATTATTAAGAATCTTTGGCTTAGTTTGCCCCCGTGTGTCAACACCATAAATGACAGTGCCTAAATCATAGAATGTCATTTTTACCAATCCTTCATCCCTCTAGGATAAAGAAAAATCTCAAGAAATGGCTACTTTAATTAAAAAACTATTTCTATAGTTATACTATAGAATAATAGAATGTTAGAAATAGTAAAAAATACAATAATCAATGAAAAAAATGTACAGTGCAGTGATTTTCTGAGACATTTTTTAATTGAAGTCTTTTCTTTTTGAAACAAAATTTACACAGAAGCACAATAGTCAAAGAATGGCTGTTACTGCAAAGTTAAAAAAGGGGAATCGAGGCTCCAAAGCTTGCTTTCTTTCCCTTGAACAGCTTTCCCTTCTCCCCATTTACCACTCACCACCCGTACATGAGTTCAGTGGGATAATCTGACCACAGACGAGCGCAATGCTATTATGTCATACATGTGATATGACATAATGAAGATGAGTGGCTTCCTTAAGATCTCAGGACTAGTTACGGAAGTTCCAGGTCTGTAAACCAATAACAGTTCAGAGGGAATCTACTATGCATGTCCACATTTCCTTTCGGAAAATGGAAATTGCTCTCTAGAATTTAAAAACATGTGGTCTGTTAATTAATACTTTAAACACGTGCACATACACATGCATACATAAATACAGAAAAACAATACACTATGGTTGCTTGTCCCCATTGTAGTTGATTTCTATAAGTAGATGAGCAAAATGAGACCCCAAAATCCTTGGGGAAACTGAAGATAGACACTCTTCAGCAACAATATACTTGTCCTGGTAGTTAATAGAAAAGTAGTTAATTTAATCTTCCAACAAAGCTCTGCCATATTCCTTATGATCCACTGAAGTCACGCATAGCGCCAGTCTTAAACCCTTCAAATATCTGTGACTATCGCTCCTGGACTATTGTCACCTTTTTTTCACTCTAATTTGGCCCATCAGCTATGCCTTCTCCCTTCCCTGAGTCAGTACTTTCCGTGGTAACCTTGTGTCTTCCTAATGTGTGTGCGTGTTTTGAATCCCCATTATATTCTACATAAACACCTGTATACTTGCATTTTATATGAAATATTCTCTCTAAAAATGAGGTAACTCATTCTCAAATACTCTGCATACCTTGGTATCAGGACGAAAGAGAAAGCCGACTCCTAGGTCAACTACCACTTCTAGATGAGGCTACCATCATTTCCAGCCTAGGCCTCAGTTTTTAAACCTACACTCCTTATAGTATTTTCTCTGTCAAGCAGCCAGAGTATCCTTTTTGTAATTTGGATAATAAAAATTCTGTGTTTGAAATTCTCCAAAGGTTTTCCTTTGCAGTAAGAATAAAATCCAAGTGGCTAGCTTCGGATTTCACACCTTTGATGATCAGGTGTTTTACCTCTGTCATTTCATTGCTTGAAAGCTTCTTCTCTCTGCCCACTAGGTTAATACACACACACACACACACACACACACACACACACACACGTATATATAATCTTTAAATACAAAATCTGCTTTCGTTCAATGAGTGCACATGAGGAATAAGTATTTTCATCATTAAAATATATAACTCTCTGATAAAGTAAGTGTTAAGTTGTATATTTTAAAAATTAGTGACCTTATTTATACCCTGTTCTTCAACATAGATTCTACTGAAAAATTCAAGCTCCAAAAACTTAGTGTATAATGCTACAATTGTTGGAAGAGATGCCTCTGACTTCTCCCTCTCCCATTCAGGGAATTTTGTGACAATTTCTCCAAGGTAAGTGTTTGGTTTGGGTTTTTTTGTTTTTTGTTTTTTAATTTTACTTCCTTGAATACATCAACCCTAGAGATTTACTGTATGTTATAATAATAAAAGGCTGACCTGGGTTTCTTTTTAAACTGACATATGTGTGTGTGTGTGTATGTGTATAAAATGAAAAGAGTCAGTTAGACATAAATTATTCATGTGTTACTGAGATTCCCACCAACTTTGTTAAAAGAATTCTAACAACATAAAACAGCTCTTTTCTATGTATGCATTTAATTTTCATTTGTTTTCTATACAAATGGACCATACAGATTAGACTATAAGTTGTTTGTGTGTATACTATGGTGATGTTTCATGTAGGAAACTGGAATCAGTGTGTGCTAAATTTATGCACACATTATATATATTTATATTGTTAATTTTTATATAAGGTTTATAAATATGTAACATTAATATTATATACAGACAGTTGCTGACTTACTATGGCTTGACTTATGATTTTTTGACCTTTTGATGGTGCAAAAGTGATACACATTCAATAGTAACTTTACTTCCAATTTTGAATTTGGATCTTTTCCTGGGCTAGTGATGTTCAGTCCAATTGTCTCTCATAATGTTGGGCAGCAGTAGCGAGCTGTAGCTCCTAGTCAGCCATGCAATCACAAGGTAAACAACAGATACACTTAGAACCCTTCTGCACCCAAAGAACCATTCTGTTTTTTACTTTTACTACATTACTCAATAAATTACATAAGATATTCAACACTTATTCTGAAATACAATTGTGTTAGATGATTTTGTCCAACAGGCTAATGGAAGAGTTTTGAGCATGTTTAAGGTGGGCTAGGCTAAGCTATGATGTTCAGTAGGTTAAGAGTATTAAATGCATTTTTAACTTCTGATATTTTCAACTTATGATGGCTTTATCAGGATGTAACCCCATCGTAAGTTAAAGAAGGTCTGTATGGTCATTTCTGATTATAAAAGCAAAATGTGCTTATTGTATATACATATTGAGTTAAATATGAGGAAAACTATTCTCCACTCACCTATTTCTGTATTGTAAATTATATCACAGAATAAAACTTCTTGTAAAAACAACCCAGCCATTTTCTAAGTTATACATCTTACATGTCTGTTATAAAATGCAACTTTGGTAATGCAAGTTCATTTAGACATTGTCAAGGTAACATTTGTCTTCCCTCAAGATTTTGCTAATTAAGATCTGTTCTTTGCCCTTCAAGTAGGATGATACAAGTGAAGACGTTTCATGCCCCCCCCCCAGCTTTTTTTTCAGTCACAAACTCAATAGCCTCTTCCAGTATTTCAAAGCTCTAATTATGTGGAAATTCTTCCTCACAACCCACACTAAACCTCTGATATTTTAGCTTGGGACCACTTTCTTGTTAATGAAATTAACATGTATAGTTTATATTTTAAATCTAAAACCTGTATATTGTTGAAAATTTGACTGTTACAGAGAAGTATAAAGAGGAAAACAAAAATCGCCTAGAACCCTGTCATATAAACACAGTTAATGTATTAGTTCATGTCCTTCCAGTATTTTAAATGTGCAAGTATGTGTTTATTATAACATATGCATAATTATTTACGAAGTAAGTGCGTTATATGTAACTATTAAAATACTTAATGTTTAACATTTGCTGTGTACAAAATGTACATAATATGTATTTTATGTACCTTTTCATATTTAATCATCCTAACAGCCATATTAGTGTCTTCATTTTATAAAAGAAAACACTGGGCACAGAGACATTAAATCTTTCGCCCAATTTTCCCAGCTATTAAATGGTGAAGTAGAGATTGAAAGCCAAACATCTAAATCCAGAGCTTGCACTCTTATTAAAGTGATACCTGCACATACTGTGTGTATGTATGTGTGTGTATCACATTCATACAAAGCCCTGGGCATTCCATAAAATGTGGCTTTGACTATTTGAAAGTAACCCAGAAGATCCATGACATGTGACTGTATTATCTTTATTTCTCCAGGAGCTAGTTTCTGAGAATTTTTCACTTGGGTGGACCTAATAGACTGCCTTCTATTAACTTCTCAGCAGTGCTTTTTTTTTTCACCATTTCTGGTGTATAAATATAAATATATTCATAAGTATTAGCTTCTTAAAGTGTTTAATACATACCAAGTGAATATTAACTGGCCTTATATATACATGTGATCATGAATATGTGTTCGTATTTTCACCATATTGAAGATATACATGTATTCTTGTTTTCAACTTTTTTTACTCAAAATTTAACTTGCACGTGTTCTAACAACTCAAATATGCAAAGGAGTTTAAAAGGAAAAGCAAGTCTTTCTCCCTTCAAATCCCTGTCTCCAGAGATACACCTCTTGAGCCATCTATTTTGAACTCTTTCACTTATGTCTAATTTTAGTTCTTCCAATAGTTATCTCCAGAAATCTAAATAATCTGTTTATTTGCCAATATTTTATCACCTTCAAAACTAATCTATTGTCATAAAACTATAGCATTTAATAACCTAGCTTACTTACTCCTCTAGATTTATTGCTCTCCCTGCAAACATCATTGGTTCATCTCCTATTCGTTATTTTTCCAAGAGTGAAAATGTGTTTTATAAATATTTCTTTCACCATCAGTATACAAACTATCTTTTGACTCCTTTCCGAAGCTGAGAAAATTAATACATTCTAAAGAAGTACATACGCTGTCAAGTCTCTCTCCTCCCATTGTACCACATTCTAGAGCACTTCACCTTTTTCTCTTATTTGGGCTCATTACTTTCCAGAAATATTGACGAGATGTTCATATTGGACATTCTCTATTTCTCTTTGGATAGAAACTAAAATCCTTCTTAGTTTACTCACTTATTTACTGGAAAACATCCTTATGAAACCTTCTAACAAAAATTATGGGAGAGGTAAATTACACAAGATTTTACATTTCTAAGCATGTCTTTTTACTACCTTTACACTTGATTTATATTTTGCTTGGTATATTATTCTAAGTTGAAAAAATTTTTCCTCATAACTGTTAAGATAATTATTCCATTGCCTTGTAGTATTTCATACTTGTGATGGGAAAGTCAACTATAATTCTGTTTCCCCACACCTCTGAAAGTTTTTAGGCTCTTCCTTTGTGTTCTGATACTATTTCAGAATGCATTAAGGAGGGTCTTTTTTTACTCACTGTCTGGGTACACAGTGAGTCCTTTGATTTTGAAGTAGATTTTCATCAGCTCTTAAAAATTCTCTTAAATAAATTCTTTCATAATTTTCTCCTCCATTTTTTCTTTTCTCATTTTCCAACCTTTAGTTGTTGGATATTGAACATATTAATTGTATCTTCTGTGTATCCTATTTTATCACTAGTATTTTTTATCTCATTGCTTTCTCCTCTCTTTATCAATAAGCCTTCTTTTTCAACTGTTTCCTTTAGGGGAGAGAGAGAGGGAGAGAGGGAGGAAGGAAGGGAGGGAGAGAATATGAATCTCTGTATATACAGTTGACCCTTGAATAATATGGATTTGAACTGCATGGGTCCACTTATACATGGATTTCTTTCAATAAATACAGTATAGTACTGTAAAGGTATTTTCCTTATGATTTTCTTAGTAACATTTTCTTTTCTCTAGCTTGTTTTATTGTAAGAAACAGTATATAATACATACAACTTTCAAAATATGTGTTAATTGACTATGTTACTGGTAAGGCTTCCAATCAGCTGTAGGCTATTAATAGTTAAGTTTTGGTGGAATTAAAAATTATACACAGATTTTTGTCTCTACCGGGGTCAGTGCCCCTATGTCCAAGTTGGTCAAGGGTCAGCTGTATATTTCTAAGAGTATTTTCTTTTTCATTGATTATTCCTATTTCATAGCATCCCATTCTTAAATTGGGTAATAGTCTCTTCATAAATAGTTCTGACTTTTACATTCTCATCTATTACCTGTACTATTTTTCTTTTCTTTGATGTCACTTACTATGCTTGTTTATCTTGGTCTCAATGTTTCATGTTGAAGGTTTTACTCTAATGACTTGTGATACATGTTTATCCATTCATATGTAATAATACGGCAATAGAAAAGTATATTGTGATTCTGTATTTGCACAGGTTTGTCAATTGGCAGACTTCACTTTAAGGTGAAAAACATTCTGCTTTTATGCCCAATTGCCCAGCATTCTGAGTGGCCCTGGGGAGATGGATTTTGTCTGAACTTCATCTTGCCTTCCATGAAAGTGGGCATTTCTGCAAATGGCCTCTCCAGGAGTCTACAGGCCAGCTGTGTTTCCTTTTTTAGCCTCATCAATAGTGTCCTCTAACTAGCAGCTTTGTAAAAAGTCATTTTATTATAATTTTAGTGTGATTTCTCTTCAGGAGGTGATGAATCTGGGCTTCAGATGCCATTGTGGTCTAGAATCCTCCTATCATGTCATTTAACAGTTAAATGGGGGACTTTGACACTGACGTGCAGGCTCTATGATTCAGCCTCATTTTTCTTATTTGGAAGATGAGAATATACCCACAGTGTTGTCAGTCATAAGTGTAATTACATAGGCAAACACCTAGTACTATAAGCGGAACATATATATAGGAAGCAGTAAGTATTTGCACCCCCTGTTCTGAATTCAAAGTGCTGGTGATTCATAGATGAAAATATGTCAACATTGCTCACAAGTGTTTACAATCTAGCAGAGTGCCCTAGAAACAAATACAAAATGAAGATATAATTTGATAATTGTTTTATTTGTGATGTGTGTATAGAACTAGAGGAAAATGGAAAAAAGAATCTCTTAAATGTTCTTGGGGAAACCACAAAAGGGATCCCAGAAGAGGGAATGTGTAATTCTCAATGTATATGGAAAACAATTCTTCACTTTGCTACATGTATTTTATTTTGTAGGCTTGGATACTATTATTAGGTGGTTCTGTTTTTAGCTAGACTACAAAATTTCATAATCTTTGGTTTTTCCATATAGGGTTCTGAAAATATTTTGTTTTCTTAAAAAATCTATAGCTTTATCATCATATATTATAGAATTATCTCTGTTTACCACGTTTTATCATAGACTTAATCACCATTAATAATGGCTCTTTCTGCCAGCTGTGGATTTTTATTCCCAGCAATATCATTTATATAGAAAAGATTCAACAGCTACATCAACATATAAACAAACATTTTATTTTTGGATCTAATTTGATAACTACATTTAGCTATAACCACAGAGTGACTGTCATAAAAGTGAAAGTATACTTTCTGAATATCATTTTGCTTCTTTTTTTCCTCATTATTTTCATTGAGCCATATGGGCACTGACATTGATGTGTTATATATTTATTCTCCATCTTTTGCAAAAGCCAATTTTAAGTAGCTTGTGAGTCACATGCAATATTAAGATCTTATTTAATTATTTATTTATACATCATCTCTTTTTAAAAAGATTTATATTGAGGTATATACAATAAAATGCACAAATCTTGGTGTACAGCTTGTTGTGCTTTGACATGTGTATACACCTCTGTAACCATCAGACATTAGCACTAATTTTTCCTCCTTCACCTATTCCACCTATCCCCTTCCCCCCTCACCTATGGTGACCATCAGTCTGTTCTCTGTGTTTATGAGCCTATTTCTGTTTTGTTTGTTCATTTGTTATGTTTTTTAGATTCCAAATATAAGTGAAATCACATGTTATTTGTCTTTCCCTGCCTGACTTATTTCACTTAGCATAATACCCTCTAAGTCCATCCATGTTCTTGCAAATGGCAAGATTTAATTCCTTTTTATGGTTGAGTAATATTCCATTGTATATGCATATAAGGAGATTTTTTTTTTAAATAAGGTGTAGGCAGTTGGAACAAAACGAAAACAAAAGGTAAGGAAATTAATATGAAGCCTATAGCTATACATGTCTGGAGACCTAAGACTCTTACAGAAGTAGACTACCCATTTGTTTCTAAACTTAGTAATGCATTCAGGAAGGAATCCTGGCCATTTACAGGCCTCAGCATGACTTCAAAATTTTTAAAAGGAATGCCTATACTCAATAGAAGCTCAAATCTTCATGGTCCTAAAACCAGCCATTGGCCTCATAAAAAGGATAGTGTATTTTAAAATGTGTTTGATAGGATTTAAGTATAGATCCATAAATTAATTTATTAAAAGCATAATATTTAGATTATGGTCATTCTTAAACACCTCTCTTCATTTTAACCAGCTTCCATGAAGATCCATTCCTTTTCCAAGTCCCACTGATTTTGCCAAATATATCTTAAATTTGGCATCTTTTCTCCTTATCCACCTCTTCCATTCTAACTTATTATACCATCATCTTTAAACTGGGCTGCTATTAATGATGAGGAATAAGTTTGTTGTTGTTCTAATTACTCAATCCCAAAAATCTAAAACAGTGCCTGGAACATTATGTATTCTCTTTAAATACCAATTGAATGAATAGTTTTATCTAATGATGAATTTTAGAATATCTAAAAAAATACTAAATCACTCACAGGTTTTGAGTCTATACATCCTGAAAAAGATTTCAACGCCAAATAACCTTTGTTCTTAATTAAATTAAACTCCATGAGCATTTCATAATGACAAAGAAAATTTCTTTTTTGTGAATTGAGGAGATTAGTGATGACATATCTGAGTAAAAATCATCTCCTCCCCTGCTATGGATTTTGAAAGTCCCTCATTCACTTTACTCTTTGCTGCTCCTTAGACTCAGCCATTCAACAGTAATTTCATAAGGGTTCTGGGGAAGTTAAGCCAAAGTTTAACACTGACAACACCTATTCCCATCTCCATTCCCAAATATGTTCCTAAGAGAGGGTGAGAGGTAATAGTTCGTACAAAAGAATAACTGTGATATGATGCATAATGCTAACTGTGCTACAATTCAGGCCAAAAGCAAACGTAAAACTTCCCCAAGATTTAGCACCCACAGTTGTGTCAAGGCAAGGCAAAGCTGAAAGATCCAACCAGTAAAGAAACAGTGAGTCCTTTTTTTTTTTATTATTATTCAGATAGTTCGTTACTTACATAAACTATGAAAACAAAAGTTATCAAGGGGACCACATCCCCATGTTCCCTGTGCAGGGCAGTGCCACAACAAAAGGGTCAGATGACTGCATCTGTTGCGGACAGCCAATTTCAGGCTGCAGCTGAGTAGTTTTATAGCTCCTGACTCTACCCTGATGGGGGCTAAGCATTGCAAGCCTTATACCTCATCAGAATCTAGGAGGCTATGAGAAACTGGTGATAGCCTATCCTGAGAAATGTTCTTGTAACACCCCTTCACGAGCCTCCATGCTCTTACATTATGTGAGGGTCACAGGCTTTTCTGCAAGGACTTAGACCCACTGCAGTGAACCCTTGCATATGTGGGCTATGTGTTGTCAGGCAAAATTGCAAGATGCCATGGTGTAGTCATTTGCCTACACACTGGTAAGTGAAACCTCCTCCAAGAAGATAGACTCCTTAACATTTTACTGTGTTTTAAAGTGGAAAATTGAAGTTTCTTTCAAAAATCATGCAACTTGCATACCATTATTTTGATTTGAGATTTGAATATTACTTTCAACTACAGCTTTAAGTATGTTTTTAATTCTTAGACGTTCTCATTTTTTTCCTCCATGTGACCAAAAACCAGTGCTGTGACTAAGAATTTCCCTAAACAGTACCACAGAATGACCTATGAATTTCACACAAATACATATATGATGGCCTATGGCCAGCTGTTAAAAAATCCAGTATTTGGTAGACTATATGTACATTTGAAGGTAACTTTAGATTTTTACAGACTAGATCAAGATATTTTAACTGATGACAATAACTAGATTGTAGACTTCCTGAGATTTGTAACCGTCTATCTTTTTTTTTTAATTCAAATGACATTCCCATATTTCCCTCTGGCCCTGTTCCACCCCCTCTGGTACCTGGATATCTGCTTCCCAGTTATCAAGGTATTTTTTAGTCATTTCTTTCTCTAACCAAAAATGTGGTTTGTTCAAGGCTCAAAGGATGAAATGGAAAGGTCCTCATGAGTGATGGCTGTGGCAGGGTCCCTAGCCTAATGCATAGGCATTTAATTAAAAGTGGCTCATTGAATTGAAAGTAGTGGATTAGCACATCCCCAGAGCCAGCCAAGAAGGACTGGGGCAGGGGAACCTCTGAACACAACACTCTAGTTTTATTATAGAAGTGAGTATATTGCAGAGTGTAGGCCCTGGGCACATGGTCTATACAGAAGAGATGCTTGTTAATTCTGTATTTTCAGTAAAATGTTTCTTTTATCTTTTATTAAATAGAAACCAAGCTGATATCACTCTGAAGTTCACCAGTAGCTTCCTTCATCCTACTGAAGCCTCACTGCTGTTAATTTCAAAATCTAAGCATGCAATAGGAGGCACTACTATGACTTTTGCTCTTAAGGGTGAAGTCCTCAATTTCAAAGCCATTGTAAGTAATTTTACCTATTTTGTTTGTCTTGGCTTCTCTTCTCAAGCCATGGAGTGTCCTAAGCATGGCTTTTCCTCCAAGTTTTATCTCTGTGCAGCTCTCATTCTTTGAGATCATGAGTGGATAGGCGTATAGATGTGCACATACATTCATTTGCATAATTCTTGGCTTCTGTTTCTCTGATAATCTTGCTCTGATACTCCTGTGAAAATAAATCTCCAAATTTTTTAAAGAATTTGAAAGGAGTATTTTGTATCAAGTGTTATTTTAAGGTCAGATTTTTAGGATTATATTTGATCTTTTCATGATGGAGTCATTCACTAGACATATAGCAACTTACATGCCCTTCTGCCATGGAGACTTGTGATTTAAGTTAAAGCAGTTCCTGGGCTTCTGTCTATATTTTTGTTTAAATTAAGTGTTGGTTTACATGTTTCTCTTCTGTAATAGAAACATTCATCAGTTTATGTTGATGTTCCAGGCAGAGATCTGTTTGTATCTCAAAGGATGGGGGAGAATGATTTTCAAATCTATACAAAATGGTTGTGACATTGCTTTGGTTGACTTGCAGTAGCCATTATTTTGTCTAAATATTACTTTCTACCATGAATGTATGGTAGAGAAGGAGTAAGTTTGTTATGCTGCCAGATTTCAAAAACACGAAGAACTTTAGATATGCAGTGGCATGAGTAGGAAGCAAAGAGAATGGCTCTAGCAAGGGCCAGCTGAGTGAGGAGAGTGTTAAGATGCTCCCAGGAGCAGACTGGCTTATTAGAAAATGACACCCAGAACAGGAACCAGGCATTTGATTGTCACTGAGATGTGTATTGTGATCTGATTTCCTCCTGAAGAGTGAACTTTTAAATTTCTCAACCCTCTTACACAAATTCTCTGAAACTAAACATTGCTTTGCCACATGAGTCTGAGACATGGAATGATCTAAGCCCATCATTAACATGACTCTGGGGCAGGAAAGCTGACACCTAAAGCTCATGTGTCTTCTCCATCTGGCTACTCATGCTCTTAGTCATCAGAAAAGTAGATTGGATAATAACCAAGAAATAAAGTAAGGTAGGAACACGATCAGTCTAAAAATGTATAATTCCTAGAATCTTTTTCCTCCATGGAAGTCCTTTGGGTGATTTGAAGTTTTAATTTTATATTTGTGCTTTTATTACAGTGCAAATATGTTAGTGGAACTATCACATTGTACAGGCATGCCACACTCACATTCATACAGATATGCAGGCACTCACACACCTGTGTGCATGCACATGCACACACCCGTCTCATCCTTATGTTGTGTGTTAGGTGTATATATATATATATATGATTGATTCATTTGCAAATATGAAAACATGCTGTCATTAACAAAACAAATTTTAAGAAACTCAATTTAGGGGACCCTATTATGACAAAGAGTTCAGTTGTTAGCACAGTACTATGGATCAGTGATGAGGTAAAATCTACTTTTATTCTTTCCCGCCCAGATTTTAGCAGTATAGTATTTGTGGGGAAAGGGGATTTTATAAATTAAATATTGCTGTAGTATTTAAATGGGGAGTTTTTTAGGTGCTTTAAGTTTATATTTTGTAATTCAGGGTATTCTTTTTTATTGTTATCATATAGTATGTTTTATTTATTTACTTCAGGAAATTATAAAATGCATTCCCCATGTTATAAATGGAAAGAAATCACTGTGAATGTTAAAAATCCCTTCCATTCTGCTGGAGATTTCAGGTTGTTTTGGTGTAAATTCATTGCAGTTAACCATTTCTAATCTTAAGGGAAATATGTAATTTTCCTCACATGAACCTTTTTGAAGAGAAATTTTATGTATTTACATTGCTATAAACGTATAAGCAATGTCAGATAAAATAGAACAAATAATGAAGGTACATCAGTTTTCCTTGAAATACTTTTTGATCTATACAAAGCTAACACTGATCATATCAAATTTATGAAATGTTACAAGCTTTCTTTGTTGAGCTTTATTCTTTAAATCTTTAAAAATTTATAGTTGACTTTTTTCCTTCTAACTTTATTCCATCTTTTAATTTCCAAAAGAGAAATATTGATTCAAACAAAATGTGCTTTTACTTAAGGCATTGTTATTATTTAAGTGTGCACTTGCACATCTGGAGATTTAACAACAACATAGATTTGAGATGAAAAAACAATAGAATGCTTACGTGTTACTTAAGGTCACAGTAGAAAAACTATCTGTGAATCTACATGTTGAAGGAGAAGATGGGCAGTGGTAGCTTATGTACTACTTAAATTATGAGCTCTACCTCTACCAGCTTTAGAAATCAGATCCTCACAACAGTACTTGTGTTGAGACTGGAAGTTGTATTATGCTAATTATTTTAGTATTTGATGACTTCCAGTTTTAAAAATCACTGTGTATCTAGGCTTTGGTAATTTCTTATTTACAATGTCATTTCTTGTTGACAAAACAAAAATTATTTTGTTAAAAGTTATTGGTGAACTTATGGT
Organism: Phataginus tricuspis; assembly: GCA_029783875.1. NCBI lineage: Eukaryota > Metazoa > Chordata > Mammalia > Pholidota > Manidae > Phataginus > Phataginus tricuspis. The sequence continues at coordinate 28,963,462 of JAQQAC010016209.1, forward strand.
GCCCATCTTTTTGCAAGAGAGAATTTTATTTACTGTAATTTTATTAAAGTTTTATATTGGAATATAAGGGAAAAAGTCCGATTATGTGGCATTAACACAGTATTAAAATACATCCTTACATGAAGCAAATGACTGACTACAGTTCTTCAGAGGAAATCAGGATCAAACATACTTAGTCTTGCATTCTGGCAGCAGAGCTGAAAGAAAACCTCAAAGTTCATAGAATTGGTAGAATATTATAGTTGCATGTTTCTCAAAAAATCATAATCTTTTATTGTTACTGTATGGTTTAACTCAGAGTGAATTAAAATTGTTACTTCTTGTGAGGGGTGCATGGTTTAGTAAAGGGCAATATTGTTAATTGGGGAATTTTGACTCCTTCTCCCTTGTATAAATGTGGCCCTCAATCTTAGGCAATGGGCATATAAACTCAAAACTTTAAAGCTAATCAAAAGCTTTGTAAAGTCAATATTTCACAGTAAGCATATATTGCTTTTAAAATTTTTAAATGAATAGATTAAAAAAGTAAAAATAATGGCAATGAATTCATAGAGACTATTTTTGTTACAAACAGGGTAACAATAAATGACCTAGGTTTTAATAGTACACTTACAAAAATGATCAGAATTTAGCTATTAACCATCTATTAAACGTACCTTAAAATAAAGTAAAAATTACCATATATTTTCCCCCAAATTATATGCAGCCAGATTTGATCATTTTTATCAAAATTTAACATTACTTATAATGAAAAAGGCAACCCAGCCTAGATTTAACAGAGACAGGATTAGCCCCCATGCCCCTGTTGGATCTGTAGTCCTCAAATACCTCTTTTGCAGAATGCAACTATTTCTTGCTGTATAATGGTTTTACATGTTGTAAGGTTTGGTTTGCTAGTATTTTGTTGCAGATTTTACATTTATAATCAAAGCATATAATAGTCATTCCCTTTTCTTGTAATGTTTATATATTTTTTTATCATTTAATACTAGCTTCAGAGAATGATTTGGGAAATGGTCCTTTCTAATTTATTTTTTGGAAGAGTTTGTGAAGGATTGGTACTAATTCTTTTAATGTGGTAGGATAGACGCCGTCTGGTTCTGAGCTTTGCTTTGTGGGAAGTGTTAATCTGTTACGGACCTAATCAGATTTTCTTTTTCTTCTTGAATCTGGTAGTTTGTGGCATTCTAGGAAGTTGCGCATTTCCTCTACTATCTAATTTGTTGGCACAGTTTTCGTAGTATTTCTTTATAGTCCTTTAGAAAAATGACTATATAACTATGTATAATTGATACACAAAAAAGTTGCACATTTAATGTATACAATTTGATGAGTTTGGACATATGCAACTGTAATATTGTCACCACAATCAAGGTAGTAAAATATCCATCACTTCCAAAAGTTTCCTTGTGTTTCTTTTTTTCTATGATAAGAATGCTTAATGTGAGATTTGCCCTCTTAACAAATGCTTAAGTGCACAATACTGTTTTGTTAACTGTAGGTACTATGATGTGCAGCATATCTCTGGTACTTACTCATCTTGCATAACTGAAACAACTCCCCATTTCATCCTCTTTCCAGCCCTCAGCATCACCATTCTGTTCTCTGCTTTCTGAGTTTGACTATTTTACATACTTCACACAGTATTTGTCCTGTTATGATTGGCTTATTTCACTTAGCCTAATGTCCTCAAGGTTCATCCATGTTGTCACATATCATAGGATTTCCTTCTTTTTTAAGCTGAATAATAGTCCACTGTTTATACACACACACACTACGTTTTCCTTATCCATTCACTTTATCCATTCATCTGTCAGTGGACATTTGGGTTGTTTGGATTGTTTCCCTATCTGATTATTATGAATAATGCTGCAATGAATGTGAGAGTGAAAACAGCTCTTTTCCTGATTTCAGTTCCTTTGGATAAATACCCAAAAGTGGAATTGCTGGATCATATGGTAGTTCTACTTCTAACTTTTTGAGGAACCTCCATGCTATTTTCCATAGTGGCTGCACCAATTTACATTCCCACCAGCAGTATACCTGTGTTCCCTTTTCTCCATATACTCACCAGTGTTTGTGCTCTCTTGTCTTTTCGATGACTGTCTTTCCAACAGGAGTGAGGTGAGACCTCATTGTGGTTTCTGATTTGCACTGAGGTAATGATTAGTTACATTGAGTAACTTGCTATATACCTGTTGGATATCTAATATATCTTCTTTGGAGAAATGTCTATTCAGTCCCTTTGTCCATTGTTAAATTGGGTTATTTTTTTTTTAATTTCTGAATTGTAGGAGTTTCTTTATATTTTAGGTATTAACTCCTTATCAGATAATGGTTTACAAATATTTTGTCACATTCCATAGGTTACCTTTTGACTCTTTTGATTGTTTCCTTTGCTGTGCAGAACCTTTTTTAGTCTAATGCAGTCCTACTTGTCCATTTCTGCTTTGTCGCCTGTGCTTTTGTTGTTATATGCAAGAAGTTACTGTCAAAATCAATATCAAGAAGCTTTTCCCCTATGTTTCCTTCTAGATTTATACCTTCGGTTCCTACATTTTAGTCTTTAATCTGTTTTGAGTTGTTTTTTGTTTATGGTATAGCATAAGGTCTGGTCTCATTCTTTTGCATGTGAATATCCAGTTTTGCCAGCATCATTTGTTGAAGAGACTGTTTTCTCCCATTGTGTGTTCTTGGCACCCTAGTCAAAGATCAGATGATGGTTTACATAGGATTTATTTCTGGGCTTTCTGTTCATTTCCATTGGTCTAGTATGTCTGTCTTTAAGCCAGTACCATACTGTTTCAATTACTTTGTAATATATTTTGAAATCAGAAAGTGTGATGTCTCCATCTTTATTCTTCTTTCCCAAGATTATGTTAGCTATACTGGGTTTTTCATGGTTCCACACGAATTCCAGGGTTGTTTTTTTCTGTATCTGTAAAGAATAACATTGGGATTTTGATGAGGATAAATCACTTTGGTTAGAGTGGACCTTTTAACATTATAAGACTTCCAATCTACACACACAGAATGTCTTCCCACTTTTGTGTGTGTGTGTCTTTTTAAATTGCTTTCATTACTGTTTTGTAGTTTTCAGTGTATAAGTCTTTCACTTCCTTGCTTATGTTGATTCCTTAGTATTTCATTCTTTTTTGATGCACTGTATATAAGATTGTTTTCTTAATTTCCTTTTCAGATAGTTTGCTGTTAATGTATAGAATTGCAACCAGTATTTTTTAATGTTGATTTTTGTACCCTATACCTTTGCAGAATTTTTTAGTTCTAATAGTTTTGGGATTTTTTTGGGGGGGGTCTTGAGAGTTTTCTATAAATGAGGTTATGTCATCTACAAATAGAAATAATTTTACTTCTTCCTTTTGAATTTTGATGCCTTTTATTTTTCTTGCATAATTGCTTTTGCTACAATTCCAGTACTGTGTTGTATAGCAGTGACAAGAGTGGACATCATTGTCTTTTTCCTGATCTTCAAGGAAAAGCTTTCAGTTTTTCACCATTGAATATCATGTTAATTATAGGTTTGTCTTTTACAGCTTTTATTATGTTAAGGTGCATTTTTTCTATACCTGATTTGTTGAGAATTATTATAAAAGGATATTGAATTCTGTCAAATGCTTTTTCTACATCTATGGGGATGGTCATATGATTTTTATATTTCAGTCTATTAATGTGGTATATCACATCTGTTGCGTTCTGCATGTTGATCCATCCTTGCATCCTAGGGATAAATTCTACTTGGTAATGGTGTATGATCCTTTCAATGTGCTGTGAAATTTGGTTTGCTTGTATTTTGCTGAGGATTTTTTGCATTAGTGCTCATCAGGCATATTGGTCTATAATTTTCTTGTAGTTTATTTTTCTGGCTTTGCTGTCAGGGCAATACTGATCTATAAAAATGAGTTTGGAAGTGTTTACCATTATGAAATATCTCTTTTCAGGTACAGTTGCATTTGCATTTTTTGTTTCGATTTCTGTCATGTCTGGTATTAGTATAGCAATCAGCTTTTTTGTAGCTGTATGCATGATATATATTTTTCTATCCTTTTATTTTCAATCTGTTTGTATATTTGAATTTAAAGCATGTCTCCTGTAGGGAGCATATAAGTTGGATCTTGTTTTGTTAGTTTGTTTTTTAAATCCGGTCTTACAATTGCTGCCTTTTAATTGGATTGTTTAATACTTAAGTATTGATGTTATTATTGATATAGTTGGATTTATATCTGTCGATTTCCATTTACTTTTCTATATATTTCATGTCTACTTTTTGTTAATCTATTCTGCCATGACTATTTTATTTTATATTAAGTGAATATTTTCTAATGCAGCATTTTATTTTCTATAATGACCTATTAACTATATTTTTGGAGTTCTGTCCTTAGTGTTTGCTCTAGGGGTTACCATATACATATTATTTTATCATAATCAGCTTCAGATATATGCTAATTTAATTCCAGTGAGATTCATGAAGTGTTACTCTTATATAGCTCTATTCCCTTTCTACCCTTTTTGTGGTATTTTTGTCATAAGTATTATTAATAATGTTAAAATAATAATGTTACATAGTATTATGAGTATGTCTTTTTTTAAATTTTGTATAATTTTTATGATCTTAAAGCCTAGAGAAGAAGGGACACTGTGTTAAATTTGCTAGCGCTGCCATAACAAAAGTCCAAGATCAAGGTGTTGGCTGACTGGGTTTCCTCTGAGGCCTCCTTCCTTGTCTTGCTGATGGCCACCTATTTTCTGTATCCTCATATGGTCTTTTCTCTGTATGTGTGCATCCACGGTGTCTCTGTGTATATCCACATTTTCTTAAAAGAACGACAGTGAGAATAGATTAAGGTCCACTCTAATGGCCTCATTTTAACTTAATCCTCTTTTTAAATGGCTTAGTTCCAAATATACTCACATCTGTGAGAGGCCTAGGGGTGAGGGCTTCAACATATGCAGTTGGAGGGGGGACACAATAGAGTCCACAACAGAAAGTATATATTTATGGCTTTTATTATATTAGCCTTTTCATTTATCATTTCTGTTTTTATTTTTCTGATGGATTCCTCTTACGTTCTGGAATAATTTCCATAGCTCAATCCAGCTTTGCTCTCGCCCACCTCATTTTTCAAATGGTTTTCCTTTTCCTTTCTCTCCTCTGCTTCTGGTGATTTCTTTACCCATATGTTGGTGCATTAAATGGTGTGCTGTATATGTATGAGACTCTATTTTTCCTTGTTCTCTCTCTCAACTCAGATTGCATAATCTCTATCAATCCTCAAGTTTGTTAATTCTTTTTTTTCCTGCCAGTTGAAATCTACTATTGAACCCCTCTAGTGATTTTTTTTTTTCCATATCTGTTACTGTAGGATTTCCATTTGGTTCTTTTATTAATTTCCAGGATTTCCATTTGGTTCTTTTATTAATTTCAACTCTTTCTGCGATTTTCTATTTGATGTTGCATTGTCATCATAACTTCCTTTACTTCTTTAGGCATAATTTCCTTCGTTTTGGAAGACATTTATAAGGGTTATTTTGAATTAGTGTTCTGTTAAATCTGATAGCTGGTCACCCTAACAGGCAGTTTCTGTTGTCTGCTTCTTTTCTTGTTTCTTTCCTTGTTTTATAATTTTTATTTTGGAAACTGGACATTTTAGAAATATAGCAATTTTTGTTCTCATCTCATCTCCCACAGGATTGTTAATATTATTTGCCTGTTTAAATTTTTACTGACTGGCTGTATATTATTTTAGTTATGTCTACCTCCTCCCCACAAAAAACTCACACACGTGTAGTGTGAAGCTTCTAATACCACTCCTCAGGGAAAACAGTCTTGGGTAGGCCCACAATCACTCTGGGATGACAGTGGCTGGCAGGGCTCTGGTTGATTATCTCTTTCCCTTTTCACACCCAGCTATTAAATTCCATTAATCCTAATTCTACAGGAAGCATAAATTTTTTCTCAGATCAAGTCAATCAAATCCAGGCTCCTTTGAAATAATAGTTCCTTAGGTCAGTGCTTGAGTTTTATTCTGACCTTAGGAGGGTTCCTCCCAGCTGTCTCTTTCTCCAGTTTTCTCCACCTAACTAGCAGGCCTACAGTTTAGCCTGTATCTTCATTGAATATACTAATCTCCTCCCAATTACCTTTCACTGCAACCTATACTATTTTTAAGAGCATTTTCTGGCTCAATTTTCTTTATACTTCATTGAAAATGAGATCAGGTCCTTTGGGAAGAGATTAAGAGCTATTTTAAGGCTATCTTCTCAGGCAAAATCTCTGAGCCATGGCTCTGTAGCTGGTGGTGGGGATGATGGTGCACTTTTCTCTGAGTAACACCCCTACATTAGAAGCTGAGTACCAGGTGGGACAGGGGAAAATAGCTTTAGATCTTGGCTTGCTTCGGTACGCATAGAACCACCACTTTTTAAGATAGAGCAAGGGCAATTTCACAATGAAAACACCTTAACTCCTTTGAGGAAGGGAGGTGTTGAGGAAAGGAGCACCTCAACTCCTTTCAGCTATACTTGCCCAAAACTTAGCTTCTGCAACATATCTTGGGGGCAGCATGAGAAATGTTGATGTGTTACTCCTCCCAGAAAGATAGCTCTCTAGCTGGGATCTGGGGGAGGAGAGAGCTCTGTATTCTTGGCTGTACAAGTCTAGAGTTTCTGTCTTACTGAGTGGGGAAGGAGGAGGAAGGAAGTGGTCTTGCATCAAATGCTAGAGATTATATATATTCTTAATGAATTTGAGCAAATGAAGAAAAATCTATTCACTGCCCTTGGGATAATTTCCAAAAAGTTTAAATAGTGGACTTTTATAATTTTTACTTATTTCCCTGGGAAGTGGGTCAGTGGAGCTCTCATGCTAGAACAATATATACTTAAGTTCTATTTTGTCTGTTACTAGTATAGCCACTTCCGTTCTCTTTTTGTTACTGCTTGTGTGGTATGTATTTTTTGTTCCATTCGCTGCCAGTCTGTTTGTGTCTTTGAACCAATGTTTTGTCTTTTTTCTAATCTTTTAAAATCTGTTGTCAATTTCTGCCTTTTGACTGGAATGTTTACCCCATTTAAAATTAATATAATTTCTGATTCAGTGGGATTTCTGTCTGCCATTTTGATATTTTTTTCTACATGTCATGACTTTATTTATGTATTTCTCCATTACTGCTTATTTTGTATTCAATATTTATTTTCAGTGTAACTTTTGCTTTTTTCTTTCTTTTACTATATGTTTAGTTATTTTTTAGTAGTTACCCTGAAGATTATAAACAGCAACCTAGTTTAAAATAACTTAGCTCAAATTGATACCAACTTAATTTCAACATAATTCAGAAACTTTGCTGCAATGTATCACCTTTTCCTAGTCCCTTGTTAGTGCTAGTTTTGTTATACCCATTACATCGTTACACACCATAAACACATAACATGGTTTTATATTTATTGTCTCACGCTGTTTTCTTTTAAATTAGAAAGGAAAATAAAAAGGGTTGCAAAGAAAATACATTAAAATTAGAAAGGAGAATAAAAAGGGTTGCAAAGAAAATACATTAATATTTGCTTTTTTTATATACTTGGCTATGTAGTTATCTTTGCTGGTGCTTTTTATTTCATCATGTGGTTTTGAGTTAATTTCTAGTGTCCTTTTATTTCAGACTGTAGGACTGTCATTAGGGTTTCTTGTAAAACAGGTCAGCTAGCAATGAATTCTTTCAATTTTTGTTTATTTGGGATATCTTAATTTCTCCTTCATTTTTGAAGGACAGTTTGGTTGTATACAGTATTCTGAATTGACAGTCTTTTTCAGCACACTTAAAGTATTATCCCATTGCCTTCTGTCCTCTAGGATTTCAGATGGGAATTCAGCTGTTAATTTTAGAGGGGCAATGTGGGTGTTGAGTCAGTTTTGCCTTGCTGCATATCATGCCTTAGCCTTTCAACAGTTTGACAATTATTGTCTAATTTTAGATTGCCCTAGATTTATCCCAGATAGCATTTTTTGTGCTTCTTCTGTGTAAATTAATGATTCTCATCAAATTTGTAAGTTTTCATCATTCTTCACATTTTCTTTCTGCTTCTTTCTTTCTAGCCTGTCTTTTTAGGATTCCGATTATGCTTATGTTTGTATGCTTGATGGTGTCCCACAATTCTCTGAGGCTGTGTTAATTTTTCTTTGTTTATTTCTGTTCTTTAGAATTAATCATTTTAAGTGGTCTTTTCAGGGCACTGGTTCTTTTGCTACCTCAAAACTGATGTGTTCCTCTAGTGATTTTGTTTTATTTCAGGTATTTTATTTGTTAATTTATAATTGGTTATTTTGTATAATTTCTCCTTTATTGGTATTCTTTATTTGATTAGACATCATTTCCCATGGGTGGGGTTGAAAATTGTTGACATATTTTGAGAATCTGGCAAGCTACTTGTCTTGCCAATGGGTTTTAGCCCTGGGCAAGTTCACTATGGATTCAATGAAATCAAGGAATGATAATGGAATGTTCTTGGAATGAAACGGTTTACATCCAACTTTATTCCCACAGTGGCAGGTCAATCACTAGAATCCCATCCACTCAGCAAGCTGGTCTCTGCCTCTGGGCTTCTCTACCCCCGCAGCTGTCTGTCTCTGTCCTCAGTGCTGTCACTACTCTAGTCTCGTCTCTGCTCTACTGCAGCCATGCAGCCATGCCACCGTGTTGCCCAGAACACTGGGAAGAGCTCTTTATATAGAGTCAGTAGCAATGTATTGCCCACATGTGTGTACTGAGCTAGCCGACGAGGACCAGGTAAGAATCCTGGCCATAGGAACCTTCAGTTTAACCACACCACTGCAGAGCTATGGAGAGGATGATGGGAGTTACACCATGGTGAGGAAGTTGTGGTTCCTATGGCCAGGATCATCACTGAACTTAAACCACCTGATGATGTAACTGGCCTGTTGTTAGGCTACCACTTCCACACCTTTAGGCAATAAGCTATTATTGCACTATATAGAGAGGTCAGCCTAGTGCTCAGGGTAGAGGCAGAGATGCTAGTGCTCGACCTACCACTGGGAGAACAAGCCGGGTAACAAACCCTTTTACCCCAAAGAATGTTTGCTGTCATTTTCTTTGGTCACATTGAATCCATAGCAAACTTGCCTGGGGCTGAAACCCATTGGCAAGACAATTGGTGTAGTCAGCAGGATTCATTGTTGACCAAGGAAAAAGACAAGCTGCCTTATGGGAGGGGTGCTTCAGCGGGCTGCCCCTGTGAATGGGGAAACAGTGGATTGTCCCCCAATGGGTATGTGGTCTGAGGTGGCTTGCCTCCTAGAGGACTGAGCCCACCCCAGGACTGGAGGCAAGTGGAGGTGATACCTGAGGCAGTAAGGGTGGCCTTTGGTATGGAGAGTAGGTCTTTTGAGAGACAGAGTGCCCCTGAGGCAGAGGGGACTGTGGGTTGGCTGCTTCTCACAGTATTAAAAAAGTCTACAGAAGAGAAAGACATGCTCCTGGAAAAGACCCAAGAAATGGCGGCACGAGAATGCGAGCTGCAAACATCTGTGGATTCCCTGAAGAAGGAAATGGAATTCATGTGAGAGGAGGCAGCATGAGAATGCCAGCAGCGAGGTGCCATTGAAGAGGTAAAAGATTCCTTATAGAACGAGACAGTAGCACTACCAGGTGCTCTGAAGGAGAAAAAGGCCATCAAGGAAAAAGACGAACTCCTGAGGGAAGCACAGGCGGAGGTGGCATGAGAACACCAGCTGCGAAGCATTGAGGTGAAGGCAAAAGAGCTGCTGAAGACTGAACTAGCATTGCTGCGAGGCATGATAGAAAAGATAAATGTTGTAGCAGAAGAGGCACTCAGGGGAGGGGAGAGAAAGTTGCCATCAGCCCCAGAAATGGCAGAGCTGGGGAAGGATGACGGGTGGTGCCAGAGGCACCCTCCTGTATTGAAAGCATGCCCAGTGATTGTAAAGAAAATAAAGACCCAGCAGCTGAAGGTTCCCCAAGGAGAGGAGCAGCCCCCTCCCCAGGTCGTAGAGCACTCTATGGTCCGGCCCTATACTCAGGCTGAACTGGTGGATTTGGGCTCCCGGTTTAAACAGAAGCCCTTGGAGTCAATATCAGCTTGGCTCCTACGTCTGTGGGACTTACGGGTGGATGGAATTGTTCTGTCAGGCTCAGAGATGGGAAAGCTGGCTTCCCTGACAGTGCAGCCCACCTTCAGGTAGTGATTACAAAATCCACATCAGACCCCAGGGAGTCACTTCCTGCTCGATTAGCTTATGGCTGCACTTTGTGCTTTTCCATTGCCACTGAGCAGAAAAGTCAGGAACAGTTTGCCTTCATGTGGGAAGGGTGGCAATGGACTTTCACCATCCTTCAACAGGGATACCTCCACAGCCCCACCACTGTCATGGACGTGTAACCCAGGACTTGGCTACATGGGAGAAACTGCCAATGGTGCGGCTGTACCATTATATTGATGATGTCATGCTCACGTCCGATTCTCTTTCAGATCTAGAAGGTGCAGCATCTAGACTGCTGCAACATATACAGGAGAAAGGATGGGCTATGAACAGTACCAAGGTTCAGGGACCTGGTTTGTCTGTCAAATTCTTGGGGGTCGTCTGGTTGGGTAAGACCAAAGTTATACCAGAAGCAGTTATAGATAACGTCCAGGCCTTTCCTACCCCCAGAACAGTAGCATTGCTACAGGAGTTTCTGGATCTTCTAGGCTACTGGAGAGTGTTTATCCCACACTTGGCACAGATTCTGAAGCCTTTATACCGGTTGGTAGAAAAGGGCGTCAGGTGGGACTGGGATGAGACATATGCATTTCCCTTTACCACAGCAAAACGGGCAGTCAAGGCCGTGCAGTCCTTGAGTGTGATAGATCCATCAAGGTCCTGTGAGCTGGATGTTCATGTGACTAAAGACGGTTATGGCTGGGATCTCTGGCAGCGACTTGAATGAACTCGCCAACCTATTGGATTCTGGTCACAACTCTGGAAGGGGGCATAGGTACAACGCACTTTGATAGAAAAACAACTGGCTGCCATGTATCACACCTTGCTGGCTACAGAACCCATCACTGGAATGGCCTTGATAAAGGTAATAACCACCTATCCCATGTTGGGGTGGGTAGGAGACTGGACCCAAAAGTCAAGGAGTGGTGTGGCACAAATGCCCACACTGGCCAGGTGGGGTGCTTATCTACAGTATCATAGTACCCTCTCTAGTAGCCCCTTGAGTGAAGAGCTCCAATGCTTATTGGGGCCGGTGACATATACTACTGAAAAGCTGGAAGAACTTGCTTTTGAAACATTAGTAGCAGAGAGTCCCTATCAGGAGGGAAGAGCCCCTATACCCGAAGGTGCATGGTACACAGATGGCTCCAGCTGTGTGCAGCCCCCAAAATGGAGGGCCATAGCTTTCCATCCTAAGACTGAGACAATATGGATGGAAGATGGTGAGGGGAAGAGCAGCCAATGGGCAGAGTTGTGGGCTGTGTGGCTTGTGATCAGCCAGGGGCCCTCCCCTATAATTGTCTGCACTGACAGCAGGGCTATCGGGGCTTGACCCTGTGGCTACCAACCTGGTACCATGCCAACAGGCTCATTGGTCACTGACCCCTTTGGGGGCAAGAACTGTGGCAAGACTTATGGGCCTGTGGTCAGACCAAAATAATTACAGTATACCATGTGACAGGGAATTTTCCACTGGCATCCCCAGGAAATGATGAAGCAGATAAATTGGCCCAGATATGTTGGTTAGAAGGAAAGCCTGCCTCTGATGTAGCCCAATGGTTACATCAGTGTTTGTTGCATGTGGGGCAAAAGACAATGTGGGCTGTAGCCTTTGACCTTTGAAGAAGTTAGTAGAGCCCGGCAGGAGTGTGTCTTGTGCTCCAAAAGGGACTTACACTGAGTTACACAGCAACATGGGACAATAGCTAAGGGACCTATACCCCTCATCAGGCAGCAGATAGACTATATTGGGCCTCTACCTGTGTCAGAAGGATATCGGTATGCCATGACTTGTGTGGACACAGCTACTGGACTTCTGATTGCTTTTCCTACCCGTTGTGCAGACCAGAAGATGACCAAAAGAGGCCTGGAGCATCTCTTTCCCGCCTATGGCCAACCAGAGGTAATTGAGAGTGATCAGGGCACCCACTTTACTGGACATACACTGCATGAATGGGTGCAACATCTAGGAATCAAATGGAAGTTTCATGTGCCATACAATCCTACCGCAACAGGCATGATAGAGAGGCACAATGGCTTATTAAAATCTGGACTAAAGTCAGATACCAATAGTCTGCAGGGATGATCAATCTGCTTATGGACCGTGCTATGGCGTTTGAACGAGAGGCCCTGAAAGGGAGCCCTGAGCCCCGTAGACATGTTAACACATACGGCTGCCTCCCCTATACAACTGCAAGTACAAACCAAGGAAGAATCACTAAAGCCGAGGTTCAGCCACCAGAATAATATCTTGCTGCCAGCACCAACTGCGCTGAACACTGGAGACTCCAGTGAGAGGACGTTGCCTTGGACCTTTTGACACATAGACTAATGATGGCTGGCTCTCCTGGCACCTTAGGGACAAGGCCTGGAAGCTGGCCTCCTGTGTATTCCTGGAATAACAGCAGAGTGGCCGCCAAAGGTCACAGTAGTATATCCTGAACAGCCAGAAGGTAGGAGCATCTTACCGGGAAGTTTTACCATTATGGCCAGTGCATGCACCTCAAGTAGCACTATATATAGACCCTTCAGTAACCCCCATGGGGAAAGGAGTAAAAGTATGGTATACTAGACGTGGAAGGGACCCCCTTCCTGCTACAGTCCTATCACAGGACCACTGTCTTGCATGCATCCTACCTGAGGGACAAGATTTGCCTATGTTGGTGTCATTAAAACATTTGTCTTATCACCCTTAAGGTATTTGTCGACTGGGAACTTCCTCTGGCTTGAGGATTATTATAATTTTTGTTATTAGGAACCTCCTCTAGCTTGAGGATTACTATAATCTTTGTTACCTGTATCAAAACCTTGTTGTATTTTTGTTATTATCTCTAAGTTGTTGTTATCCTCTGTTGCTGTTGTGGAATCTGGCTACAGTGCTCCAGCTTTCTCGCACAGGGACTATTGCAGAAGACTGAACGTGCGTAGATTGTAAGGCAAGAATCCTGGAAGGGTAGAGTGTGGGGAAGTTGGGGTTCCTTTGGCCAGGATCCTCACTGACCTTAAACCACCTGATGATGTAACTGGCCTGTTGCTAGGCTACCGCTTCCACACCTTTAGGCAATAAGCTATTATTGTGCTGTATAGAGAGCTCGGCCCAGTGCTCTGGGTGGAGGCAGAGATGCTAGTGCTTGACCTACCACTGGGAGAACAAGCCCGGTAATAAACCCTTTCACCCTAAAGAACATTTGCTGTCATTTCCTTTTGGTCACATTGAATCCATAGCGAACTTGCCCAGGGCTGAAACCCATTGGCAAGACAAACATGAAAATTACAAGACTGTTAACTCTACTGTTCTTACCAAAGTTTGGTGGTTTTTCCTGAATAAACACTACTCATATTGTTGTAAGCCTTTCATTAATTAATAAGAGTTCTGAAAAAGTTAAGCTTGACCATTTTTTTCCAGTGTTTTTGTTGCTGTTATAGAGGGGTGAATTATAACTCTGCCATTTCCTGCTTTTCTTTTCCTGATAGCCTGGTTTTATTATTTGAAAAATAGTTTTTGTTTTATGTTAGACTCATTCTTCTCAAAGTGTGATTCTTGAATCAGCAAAATCTCCATCACCTGAGAGCTTGTTAGAAAACAGACTCTCAGGCCCACCCCAATGCATCTGAGTCAGAATGTGCATTTAACAACATCTCCAGGTGATTTTTTTGTACATTACTGTTGGATCAGTGTTGGTCTAAGTCAGGATTGTTTCAAGTTTAATGCATACATAAGGTATTTAAAAAGCATCTGGAGAGCTTCTTTTACATGGCTGTTCTTGGAACCCAGGCCAAACTTACTAATTCAGAATTCATGCAAATAGAAGCTTGGGAATCTGCATTTTGAACAAGCAATCCAGATTATTGTAATGAAGTGTGAGAACCACTGATTTAGAAGCTGTAGTAACAAATAGGATTTTTTTCCCATTTTAATGTTAGTCTCTTTAATTTTTACAGTCAATGTTTCTATTTTAAAGAACATATGTTCATTGTAATTAAGCAGGGGCTTTTCAGACAGAAGCATATGGAATGCCATTTTAACTTAAAGTGGTACATGTACAATATATGAAAATTTTAGTATTTATTAGATGGGTTTTTAGTCTTATTTGTGTGTCAAACTGTATTATCTTTGTGACTTCTTTTTTAGCCAAGACAAATTATGACCAAAATAAATTACCCCAATGATTCACCTTGGATTTAAAGAAATATAAAGAAATAGTGTAAATTTTTTCTGCCTCATAATTTTATGAGATTTAAATGAGAGGGCCTGATTTTAAATTTAAATTACTCTCTGGAGAAGAACTCTTCCTACATTTGCTTACTTATAACTTTAAAATGATATAAGCAGATCTGGTAGTCTGATACATGTCTTACATTGTTCATAGTTTCCATTTTACTACAGTTAATTTTGTCTGCTTAAAAAATTTTAATATTAATATTAATATAATCCTTAAAACCCTAGTATGAAAGCATCAGAACTGTCAAGCTAAAATAAAAGAACAAAACTGTTAGCATTCAAACACTAGGATATATGAACATATGTTCCATTTTAGTTTTTGTCTGCAGTTGTATTTGCATATATGTGTATGGTTCAAGACTAAAACATTTTATTAATTTCATTTATCTGTTTTTCCTATAAAGCTATTATTGTGAGATCTTAATAATTGTTACATAATAAAACACGTTTCCAAATCATGTTTGGATAAATCTGTTCTTACTATAATACAGATTCTGTTCAACTCTGCAGGTAGAATGCGACCTTCCTTACATGACATGTCTTCTTGACATTTTTCACTTTCTGCTACAGTATCATTTCCACACTGTCCTCCCACTGCAATGTAGGCAGCCTAAGGCAGAGAGGATAGCACATTCATGTTTGTATTTTCCAGCACCTAGTCCCATGGCTAACATGTAATGGAGTCTCCATAACTGTTTCTTGAGTGAATGAGCATTATCATATTAGAAGGACTGAATTGCTGTGTGATTCCAGAAGATGGCATAATCATTAATGCACTGATTGAGTAGGTATCTGCATCTCATGTCTACTTCTGAAGAAACATTTCTCTTTTGGTAATAGGATTAGAAATCATGAAATGTGTGCAGCTCTGACAATGCACTGAGACTAGTGTGTGATGTTCGCATTGTTTCTAGTGTATAATTTGAGCAATCATTGACATACTTCCATTCCAGATCTTTCCCTTCTTTCTAACATATATATTTTGAGTTGCAGAATGAGGACACATGGATTTTTTGAACTCTAACATATTCTGATTCTAATTGTATTTTATGAATGAAGGAAAAACTTAGAAGATTGTTGTGTGGTCATCTGAATTTTGTTGCCAGTAGAATTAAAAATAATCCTTTTTTCATTTATTTTAGTGTCATTTTGGTGGAATCCTCAACATTTGTTTCTTTGCCGTGTCAACTGACTGAATCTAGACGATTTGTTAACCACACAAACAATGGGTAAATGTCAACATATTTTATGCTTATAATTGTCTGAGGAGAAAATCTGAGAAATTAGCATTTTAGTAAACTTGTTATATAATCACACAATAGTTTTAATTTATTTGAAAAGTTTGTGTTATATAAAATTTATCTTATTCAAGCTGTTTTTCTCACTTTACATGTTACTAGGTTTATGTGCATGAAAATTGAATAAATAGGCACTTGATTAAATACAGTGGATTTTCATTATTCACAGTAGTTATGTTCTATAAAATTGTGGCAGTTAGTGAATACTGCCGTTACTCCTAGGAGTGTATATATATGTGTACACACATATATATATACAAATATACATATATATATACATATAATCACATAGATTACAATCATAAATCTTCAAAGCAACATGTTCCTGGTAGATTGTATTTTCTTTACACAGAGAAAATGAGGTTCAGAAGTATTAAATGATTTGAATGACACTGACCCATCAACAAATGCCAGAGAATTATCTCTAACCATGTCCACCTGGCCCCAGAGCGAGACCTTCCTGCACTTAGGCACTTCTGTACTGCCTCTTACCATCTCCATTCTCTGCTCATCCATGTATGATAATTGAAACAGAAAAGCCCAATCACCTTGTTTGACTTCAACTGGGAACTTGCCTGGCTGATGACATGAACTTTTCAACTCTCTGCACATGTCCTGAAACAACTATGAAAGGACCATGAGTATTGATTTTGGGGTTACAAATCAGTTTCAGCAAGGAGGAGAATTTGTAAATAATGGAATTCATGGGTAATGAGAATTGACTGTATTTAAGCTTACTCCATCTATGTTATGAGGTCTATATTTAGTTTAGACAGGAACTTTGAGTTCTGAATAGAGAAGCAGAATTTTTAAAAGTTAGGTTGCTTTATATATCTCTTGTTTTAAACTATAGAATGGTTGTTTAAAGTGAAGTAGAATAAAAATGATGTTACCAAGGTGTTAAAGAAACTCAGACAGAAAGAAAATAATGTAGGTATCTGTTAGTGAAATGTGTGCATATTGACCATTACTATGTTGTTAGTTTATTTTATAACTTTGTCTCTGTGTAATTCTTGACAGCATCAGTGTCATCCTTTTAGATGCAAAAATGTCTCAGGAAACAAGATTTGGTAATTTTGATAGCATAGAAATTCCCAATATTAGAGTCATCAGAAACCATTAAAGTGATTGTGCAGGTCTTGCTAAGATTAAAATGATGCAGTTTTTTTTTCCAAAAGTGAACTGTATTTAAACCAATAGTTTTAGGGGATTATAAGGATTGTATTTATTATAAGATGTTAAAGTTTTTCATTGGTTGTTTGGGGAGAAAAACTGGTAAAGGAAAAACAATTTTGGTCTTACTACATTTGTTCTATTGAATGCTAAATTCTTGCTTAACTAAGGCACTGAAAGTCTTCCTTTCTTATTTTACTTTAATGAACAATAAAATATGAATTAATATATTGAGCTATAAGGCAACATTATAGATATTATAAGAATAGAGTATTGTAGGCATTTTATGTTAATTTCGTTGTAGTGCCAAATACTAGATTACGAAGAACTCTTTAGGAAGCAGTTCTTCTAGCTTTTTATCTTTTCAATCCCTTGCTTCTTGATTACCCAGCTGCTTTATAATCATAGATTTTACCTAAATGGCCTTGAAGTAATTTCTTCACATTAATTTCAAATAATTTATAGTGTCACATATTAAACTAGAGTCAGATCTCAAAGCAATGCTGTAGGTATCTGTGACATAAGTAACTCAAACTTGGGTCACTTCATTGCACAGAAAAATTGAATCTACTTTTGTAATTTGCAATGTAGCAGGAATTCTGTATCTCAAATTTTAACATAATTTCCTTCATACAATATTCTGAAAGGGTTTTGATTAGATCCAAGGTTCCAAGATTATTGAAGCTTACAGAGATCTTTTTTATGTTATGCTTCTTAAATCAGAAACAAAATGGAATGAACAAGTATTAAGGCATTTATAATTTAATTTCGTCAGAAAAGAAAACTTTGGAAATCCTCACCCCAAGTATTTGCCAGTTCAGCATGAAGTACAACCTAGGAAGTGTGACTGCCATGGTCTCACACATTATCGATCATTCTTTCTCATAGTCTCTTCCATTTGTATTTATAATACTGTACTTTCCTAGTTCTCTCAAGCCTTCTTGTGATAAAAAAAAGCAAAGTACAGTGACCTTGAGTGTTGCCTTGCCTCAGGGAGAACATGATCCAATATGATCAGGCCTCTGTAGATGAGCTCTCACAGACTGCCTCACAGCCATTAGTTTAAAGCCTTGAGGACCCATTCCTGTGTGCCTCTGTGAAGGCTGTCCGCCAGACCAGAGGCAAGGGTGGGTCTTAGAAGGACAAACGCCACTCAGTTTCTCAGAAAAAAAGGGCTGATTCTTGGTTTGTCATTTCACCACTGGCATGGGCTGAATGCTGGGCCCCAAATCCATAGTGTAGACTTGAGATGGACCAGTCTCATGTCACTAAAAGGCTGTATTTCTGACCACTCTGAGGAGATTTATTGGAAGCAGTTACTGCGGCCCTCCATCTGGGATCCTGACTGTTCAGGTAGCAGACAAGTCCTTACTCGCTTTCTCAAGTATCAGCTAAGGTATCCAGAACTCCAACAATCAAATCCACATTACAGGTCACGGAAAGGAGGAAGTTCAGGGATAAGAATGCCCTTTCTCTGTTAGGGAAGCTTCCCAGAAATACAATAGAGCACTTCTGCTTGTAGCCCATTGGGCAAATCTTAATTAGATGACTGACTGGACTAACTAGAAGGAAGACTGAGAAATTACCTTTCTCCATATATATATAAAAATAAACTGATGGTTTGGTCACTGAGGAAAGGGCCAATGGTTATTGGAATAGGCAACCAAGAATTTCCACCCCATGGGAACACAAAAGAGAGTTTTATCTTCAAATAGCACTAAGTTATCTAATATTTAATCAATCTGGCGTCATAGGCATAATGAGGCCGTTTGGTCTTTAAATATGTCTTAGTAATATAATACTCAGTAATGTCACATACCCCATTTTTCTTAAAGCTCTCCTTAATATTTGCCTCAAATAGATTTCCTGGCACAAACAAAATTTAAGAATATGCACTTTAAATCATGACCACAACAGAACTGTGGTATAGTACCCCTATAATTAACTCTCATATGTAATATACCATATAATCAGCATTACATTGTCTCAATGAATCCCTCGTCTGGTCTCTAGGTTTAATCAGCAAAGTACCGTAAGAGAACAAGAAAAGGTTGAAGAAAATATCCATAAACTATCTGTATTTCTTTTAGAGTTTTTTAGATATCCCTAGTTTTCTCTTGTTAGGCACATGGTAATATTGCACTTCCCCAGTCATGTTGAAGTTATGTGTGAACATGTAACTTAATTGGTTAATCGCATCGGAGGTGAGATGCTGGATGTTTTTCCAAGTGGTAACTTTAAGACACAGTGAGCAAGTTTTCTTGTTCCCTTGCCCTACCACAGTTTATTAGAGAAGCGCATATAGAAATGAAGCCTCGTTTACCAAGTGTCTCTGAATGCATTCTCATCACCTAGGATGGACATTTAGTGTGATACATAAATTATTGTGATACATTTGAAACCACATGGATGATAAAACCTTATATTCATCACACATTTTACTTTATGGGGACATGATCCATGAGCATAACTAAGAGCAGTTAAGAAATTCTTATTCTAATTAAATCCAAAGGATTATCAGAAAGGATCAGGACAGGAGACTGATTTTAGCCACACTTTAAAAATGAACAACAAGCAGCAGTGCTCAGAAATGAGCACTTTTTGAATGATTTCCCATAGTGACATGACTTACTCTTTTTTTTTTCCAGCGGTACTGAATTCTTTATCAGTCAATAAATTTTTACTAAGTGGTGCCTCAAGTACAGTTCTGAGTACTGGAGAAATATAGGGTTAGGTAAGTCACAAATATGGCCCTCAAGGAGCCATCCATCAAGCAGAGAAAAAAAAATACAGAAATGGAGACAAGTGTACAGAGCAGAATGAATTCAGAAGTATATGTTACTCCAAAATAAGCTCCTGATTGGCAAGGATTATCACCCGCTAAATATTATATAGACCTTTGTAGAAGAAAAGACATTTAAGGACACTCATTTTGGGAGTTAAGGCTTCAACATAAGAATTTAAGGGTGCCACATTCAGTGCATAGCATAAAGGAAACTAGGTATTATCAGTAGATTATCAAAGTATTAAAAAATTTTAATATATTAAAACATATACTTCATTAGTACAATACATAAGATCTGTGGAAATAATAGCTACCATGTTTTAAAAGTAGTAATGAACATAAATAATAGCTGCAGATATGTGCAAGAACTGGGATATGATATAAACAGATCTGTAATTATTTGCTCACCAATTCATAGTACAGCTAATACTACTGTGGTTTGACTTACCTTGTTGTTAAGAGTTAGTGGACATCAAGAAGGAATTTTTACCCACTTAAGCTCACAGATTCACTCTGTCCTGGGACCCCAGGTTAGCATCCTTTGCTTTAGAGACTTCTCAACTGCTCAGGGGCCAAAGTGGTACAAAAAGCAGCAAACATCCCATTTTTACTGCCCTTCAGATGGCCACAGGGCCCTTTTTTGAAGAACTCCTGGACACATAGAGGCTGAAATGAACCTAAAAATGGATCCTCTTATTTTCCTTCCCGTGGTGCATAAAAACTATGTGCTATTTGGTTGGGACACAGCCCTGAATGCTGACCCAAGGGTAGTAGCTTCATGAAGGCTTATAATAAAGATCTTCCTTCCCTATCGGGAAAGGCTTGAGTAGGAAGTCATTCTGATTTATTCATGCCCTGAATTGAGCCAGTTCAGTGTCATTCTGATTCATTTATCTTGAAATGAGCTGCGTGCCATTACTGCAGAGGAGAAAGGGGTGTATCCCTTAGAATCCCATAAGTAGGTTCTACTCCCTGACTTTGGCCCACTACTAAATTAGCAGAAAATATTCCATTGCTTTAGCTATGGTATTTCATATAATTTTAGCGCTTTTTGATGCAATTTCTTCCTTAAGACCAAGAGTTTAAAACATGCATCCTCTGCCATAGCTTAGCAATAGTCAGTGAGCATCTAGGTGGATGGCAGCGTGGACTGAGATGCAAGGAGTAACAAAAAAGGTAAATGGTTTAAGGTGTTTTCTGTTCCGTCTTTGGGACATACAAGATGCTAGTTTTGGAAACAACTTGGGTTTATCACTGAATTTCTTGAATAAAGAACACTAATCAGATAAAATAGAATTTTCCTGAGCCAAATTATTTTATTAAATTATTTTCTGATGTCTCTCAATTAATCATGATGATAGTTAGCTTTATCAACAAGTCAATAAAATTCCTAGGTCTACAATTTTTTTTCTGTCTTTACCATAAATAGTAAAGGTTACTCAGTTTTTGGGGTTTGAGAGTCTCCTTTGAGGAAGAAGCAGCTCTTTGATTTATTCCAAAGGCACTTTCATTAGCTGTTCTCCAACAAAATAGGTAAAGAAAAGAAAAAGATGACACCCAAATTGCTCTGCTTTTCTATTCACTACGAAAAAAATGACTGAAGGGCTAGCGATTGCAAGTATTGAACAAAATGAAGCTTGGAGATTATCTGAGGATTTTAATCAGGCATTCTACCCACAGCTCCATTATCAAAGAGATGGCAGTGGAGTTCTACATTGAGAATTAAGCATTCTTTGTTCTTTCCAATCTGTAAGCTTTCTCTTACAAATGCTAAAATATCCATCTATTACGTCTCTGGTAGCCTTAAAGTATCTTTCAAATGCTCAAATTACATAAAATATTAGATGTTTTTTACCTCAAAAAAAGCATTACTTAAACTGCTAATGAGAATGCTTGTGAGTAGGAAAAAAAAAAAAAACAGAAGAATGCCTGTGAGTATAAGTAAACCAGAGATCTGCCAATTAACTTTCAGAAATGCAGCCAGAGATTAAACAGCTGCCCAGGTCTTCTACCTTTATGAGGAAGAAGCAAATGTGGAAACAGTAAGCTGAGAGAAGAGAATTTTTCAAGAAATCATGTTCTAGAGCCACTTCTGCAGAGAGTGCCTATGTAATCTTAAATTGAAGCCATCTCCTTTTAAGTCTCAGGATTTGGGTTTTCATTATCAAATGTTTACATCTCTATACTATTTGAAAGTAAAAAGGAATTGCTTTACCACAACTTTTTAAAAACAGTGGTGGAAATATTTATGATAGTTTCCTTTTTGCATTTTTTAAAATTACAAAACAATATAAACATGAAAATGACATATGAAATGAACCTGTGGTCTTTGTATATTGTATGTAGCCATAATTTTTAAGAATCTATAAGATGTAATAGAGAAAGATAATTGTTTTTCAATTTTCTTTGTGTTCTTGATGTTGCTTTCCTGTTTCCTTATGGCAGAGATGTTGTGAGTAGCTGTGAACGTGATGGTGCTGAGGGTTGTTCCAATGCCCCACATGCCTAAAGACTTGTGAGTACCTCAAGTAAAAGCCTTTACAGGCATTCCTGGTTTTATTGTGCTTCATTTTATTGCATTTTGCAAATACTGCATTTTCTTTTCTTTTTTTTTGGTATCATTAATCTACAGTTACATGTGCAACATTACGGTTACTAAACTCCCCACTTCATCAGGTCCCCCCCATTTACCCCATTACAGTGACTGTCCATCAGCGTAGTGAGATGCTATAGAATCACTACTTGTCTTCTCTGAGTTGTACAGCCCTCCCCGTGCCCCCCCAACATTATGTCTGCTAATCGTAATGCCCCCTTTTCCCCCTTGCCCCTCCCTTCCCACCCATCCTCCCCAGTCCCTTTCCCTTTGGTAACTGTTAGTCCATTCTGGGGTTCTGTGAGTCTGCTGCTGTTTTTTTCTTTCAATTTTTTTCTTTGCTCTTATACTCCACGTATGAGTGAAATCATTTGATACTTGTCTTTTTCGGCTTGGCTTATTTCACTGAGCATAATACCCTCTAGCTCCATCCATGTTGTAGCAAATAGTAGGATTTGTTTTCTTCTTATAGCTGAATAATATTCCATTGTGTATATGTACCACATCTTCTTTATCCATTCATCTACTGATGGACACTTAGGTTGCTTCCATTTCTTGGCTATTATAAATACTGCTGTGATAAACATAGGGGTGCATCTGTCTTTTTGAAACTGGGCTGCTGCATTCTTAGGGTAAATTCCTAGGAGTGGGATTCCTGGGTCAAATGGTATTTCTATTTTGAGTTTTTTGAGGAACCTCCATACTGCTTTCCACAATGGTTGAACTAATTTGCATTCCCACCAGCAGTGTAGGAGGGTTCCCTTTTCTCCACATCCTCGCCAACATTTGTTGTTGTTTGTGTTTTGGATGTTGGCCATCCTTACTGGTGTGAGGTGATATCCCTTCTGGTTTTATATTGCATTTCTCTGAATTTCTTCTTTGGAGAAGTGTCTATTCATGTCCTCTGCCCATTTCTTAATTGGATTATTTGCTTTTTGTTTGTTGAGGTGCATGAGTTCTTTATATATTTTGGATGTCAACCACTTATCGGATATGTCATTTATGAATATATTTTTCCATACTGTAGGATGTCTTTTTGTTCTACTGATGGTGTCCTTTGCTGTACAGAAGTTTTCAGCTTGATATAGTCCCACTTGTTCATTTTTGCTTTTGTTTCCCTTGCCCGGGGAGATATGTTCATGAAGAAGTCGCTCACGTTTATGTCCAAGAGATTTTGCCTATGTTTTTTTCTAAGAGTTTTATGGTTTCATGACTTACATTCAGGTCTTTGATCCATTTTGAGTTTACTTTTGTGTATGGGGTTAGAGAGTAGTCCAGTTTCATTCTCTTACATGTAGCTGTCCAGTTTTGCCAATGCCAGCTGCTGAAGAGACTGTCATCTCCCCATTGTATATCAAAGGCTCCTTTATCATATGTTAATTGACTGTATATGTTTGGGTTAATGTCTGGATTTTCTATTCTGTTCCACTGGTCTGTAGGTCTGTTCTTATGCTAATACCGAATTGTCTTGATTACTGTAGCTTTGTAGTAGAGCTTGAAGTCTGAGATAATAATTCCACCTGTTTTATTCTTCCTTCTCAGGATTGCTTTGGCTATTCGGGTTCTTTTGTGGTTCCATATGAATTTTAGAACTATTTGTTCCAGTTCATTGAAGAATGCTGTTGGTGTTTTGATAGGGATTGCATTGAATCTGTAGATTGCTTTAGGTAGTATAGCCATTTTGACAATATTTATTCTTCCTAGCCAAGAGCATGGGATGAATTTCCATTTGTCGGTGTCCTTTTTAATTTCTCTTAGGAGCGTCTTGTACTTTTCATGGTATAGGTCTTTCACTTCCTTCGTTAGGTTTATCCCTTTGTATTTCATTCTTTTTAATGCGATTGTGAATGGGATTGTTTTCCTGATTTGTCTTTCTGCTAGTTCATCTTTAGTGTATAGAAATGCAACAGATTTCTGTGTATTAATTTTGTATCCTGCAACTTTGCTGAATTCAGATATTAGTTCTAGTAGTTTTGGAGTGGAGTCTTTAGAGTTTTTTATGTACAGTATCATGTCATCTGCAAGTAGTGACAATTTGACTTCTTCTTTACCAATCAGGATGCCTTGTATTTCTTTGTTTTCTCTGATTGCCATGGCTAGGACCTCCAGTACTATGTTGAATAACAGTGGAGAGAGTGGGCACCCCTGTCTTGTTCCCAATCTTAGATGAAAAGCTTTTAGCTTCTCGTTGTTAAGTATGATGTTAGCTGTGGGTTTGTCATATATGGCCTTTATTATGGTGAGGTACTTGCCCTCTACCCATTTTGTTGAGAGTTTTTATCATGAATGGATGTTGAATTTTGTCAAATGCTTTTTCAGCGTCGATGGAGATGATCATGTGGTTTTTGTTCTTCTTTTTGTTGATGTGGTGGATAAAGTTGATGGATTGTCGAATGTTGTATCATCCTTGCATCCCTGAGATGAATCCCACTTGATCATGGTGTATGATCTTCTTGATGTATTTTTGAATTTGGTTTGCTAATATTTTGTTGAGTATTTTTGCATCTATGTTCATCAGGGATATTGGTCTGTAATTTTCTTTTTTGCTGACATCCTTTCCTGGTTTTGGTATTAGAGTGGTGCTGGCTTCATAGAATGAGTTTGGAAGTATTCCCTCTTCTTCTAGTTTTTGGAAAACTTTAAGGAGAATCGGTATTATTTCTTCTCTATATGTCTGGTAAAATTCAGAGGTGAATCCATCTGGCCCGGGGGTTTTGTGCTTAGGTAGTTTTTTGATTACCGATTCAATTTCTTTGGTTGTAATTCGTCTGTTTGGGTTTTCTGTTTCTTGCTTGATCAGTCTTGGAAGGTTGTATTTTTCTAAGAAATTGTCCATTTGTTCTAGGTTTTCCAGCTTGTTAGCATATAGATGCTCGTAATATTCTCTTATAATTCTTTGTATTTCTGTGGGGTCCGTCGTGATTTTTCCTTCTTCATTTCTGATTCTGTTTATGTGTGTAGATTCTCTTTTTCTCTTAATACGTCTGGCTACAGGTTTATGTATTTTGTTTATTGTTTCAAAAAACCAGCTCTTGGTTTCATTGATTTTTTTCTATTGTTTTATTCTTCTCAATTTTGTTTATTTCTTCTCTAATCTTTATTATGTCCCTCCTTCTGGTAACTTTTGGTTTCATTTGTTCTTCTTTTTCCAATTTCAGTAATTGTGTCTTTAGACTATTCATTTGGGAATGTTCTTCCTTCTTTAAATAGGTCTGGATTGCAATATACGTTCCTCTTAGAACTGCATTTGCTGTGTCCCACAGAAGTTGCGGCTTTGTGTTGTTGTTGTTATTTGTCTCCATATATTGTTTGATCTTTGTTTTAATTTGGTTGTTGACTCACTGATTATTTAGGGCATGTTATTAAGCTTCCATGTATTTGTGAGCCTTTTTGTTTTCTTTGTACAATTTATTTCTAGTTTTATACCTCTGTGATTTGAGAAGTTGGTTGGTAGAATTTCAATATTTTTTAATTTACTTAGGTTCTTTTTGTGGCCTAGTATGTGCTCTATTCTGGTAAATGTTCCATGTGCACTGGAGAAAAATGTGTATCCTGCTGCTTTTGTGTGTAGAGTTCTGTAAATGTCTGTTAGGTCCATCTGTTCTAGTGTGTTGTTCAGTGCTTCTGTGTCTTATTTTCTGTCTGGTTGATCTGTCCTTTGGAGTGAGTGGTGTGCTGAAGTCTCCTAAAATGAATGCATTGCTTTCTATTTCCTCCTTATTTCTGTTAGTATTTGTTTCACATATGTTGGTGCTCCTGTGTTCGGTCCATATATTATTTATAATGGTTATATCCTCTTGTTGGACTGACCCCTTTATCATTATGTAATGTCCTTCTTTATCTCTTGCTACTTTCTTCGTTTTGAAGTCTATTTTGTCTGATACAAGTACTGCAACACCTGCTTTTTTCTCTTTGTTGTTTGCATGAAATATCTTTTTCCATCCCTTCACCTTTAGTCTGTATATATCTTTGGGTTTGAGGTGAGTCTCCTGTAAGCAGCATATAGATGGATATTGCTTTTTTATCCATTCAGTAATTCTATGTCTTTCGATTGGTGCATTCAGTCCATTTACATTTAGGGTGATTATCGATAGATATGTACTTATTGCCATTGCTGGCTTTAGATTCGTTGTTACCAAAGGTTCATGGGTAGCTTCTTTACTATCTAACAGTCTAACTTAACTTTCTTGTTAAGTTATTGTAAACACAGCCTGATGATTCTTTATTTCTCTCCCTTCTTATTCCTCCTCCTCCCTTCTTTATATATGAGGTGTTTTATTCTTTGCCTTTAGTTAGCATTTGGATGGTCTGCTTTCTTTGCTATGATTTTATTTTTTCTGGTGACACCTATTTAACCTTAGGAGTGCTTCCATCTAGAGCAGTCCCTTTAAGATATCCTGTAGAGGTGTTTTGTGGGAGGCAAATGCCCTCAACTTTCGCTTGTCGGAATTGTTTAATCCCTCCCTGAAATTTAAATGATAATCGTGCTGGATACAATATTCTTGGTTCAAGGTCCTTCTATTTCATTACGTTAAATATATCATGCCATTCTCTTCTGGGCTGTAAGGTTTCTATTGAGAAGTCTGATGATATTTTGATGGGTTTTCCTTTGTAGGTGATGTTTTTTCTCTCTCTAGCTCCCTTTAATACTCTGTCCTTGTCTTTGATCTTTGCCATTTTAATTATTATATGTCTTGTTGTTGTCTTCCTTGGTTCCCTTGTGATGGGAGATCTGTTGGCTTCCATGGTCTGAGAAACAATTTCCTTTCCCAGCTTGGGGAAGTTTTCAGCAATTATTTCTTCAAAGACACTTTCTATTCCTTTTCCCTCCCTTCTTCCTCTGGTACTCCTATAATGTGAATATTGTTCCGTTTGGATTGCTCTCACAGTTCTCTTAATATTCTTTCATTCCTAGAGATCCTTTTATCTCTCTCTGCCTCACCTTCTCTGTATTCCTGTTCTGTGATTTTTATTCCATTAACAGTCTCTTGCACCTCATCCATTCTGCTCTTAAGCCCAACAATCGATTGTTTCATTTCTGTATTGTCCCTCCTGACTTCCTCCCTTAGCTCTTGCATATTTCTCTGTAGGCCCGTCAGCATGGTTATGACCTTTATTCTGAGTTCTTTTTCAGGATGGTTGTTTAAATCTATCCCACCAGGCACTCTCTCTGGGGTTGTCTGGGTCATCTTTCACTGGACCATATTCTTCTGTCTTTTCATGGCGATAGAAATGGTCACAGGCAGGTGCCACGGGTGTCAGCTGGGAAAACAAAGTCCCTTCCTGCTTGTTGTTCTCCTTGCTGTTCTCTGCAGCCTGTGCTGGTTACCCAAACACCGGGAGGCAGTCTCTGGGATAAACCCGTGAGCTGCCATGTGCGGGTCTGCCCTCAGGCTAGCCTAGAGCACTGCGGGGTTTTGCAGCCGTGCCAGGTGTGTTCTGCACCCCTTAGTGCCTTCTGGACCTTGCTCTGGTTTCCTTGGCCCTTCCCGGTTAGCTGTGCACCCACCAGGAGGAGATTCTGTGTGGTTGCTGTGGGCAGTGCCGCTCTCCCACTGTTCCGCAGCTGTGGTGGATCCGCTGGATTGTTTGCAGCACCGGCCGTGGGGAATGAGTGGCAGGCTGCTCATCATCATGAGGGGCTTTGTCAGGGCTGCTTTACCCGGCAGCTGGTTAGAGGGTCTGAAATTCCTCAAGATTCCCAGCCTGCTGGGCTGAGTGCACTGGGATGATTTTTTTCCACTGCTGGGCCCTTGTCTCTAAGACTTTTAAAAAAGTGCCCATTTTTCTTTCGTCCCAGGGAAGCCTGCTGTGGGGACCTGCTCGCAGTCACCATCTCAGATCCTGCCCTTCCGTTTCTCTAATCTCCAATATATCACACGATGTGTGTCTGTGCTCCTGATGCAGATCACCAGGGCTGGTTATTTAGAAGTCCTGTGCTTCCCCTCCCTCCCCACTCTGATTCTTTTCCTCCAGCCATTGCGCTGGGGTGGGGGAGTGCTCGGGTCCCGCCAGGTCGCAGCTTTGTATCTTACCCGCTTTGTGAAGCGCTGAGTTCTTGCAGGTGTAGCTGTAGCCTGGCTGTTGTCCTGTATCTTCTGGTCTTTTCGGAATAGATGTATTTGTTGTATTTTCACAAATATATATGGTTTTGGGAGGAGATTTCCGCTGCCCTGCTCATGCCGCCATCTTCCCAGCTTTCTCCAATACTGCGCTTTTTTACAAGCTGAAGGTTTGTGTTCGACCCTACTTCATTCAAGTCTATTGGTACTGTTTTTTTAACAGCATTTGCTTGCTTCATGTCTTAGCCTTTTCTGTTCATGACTCTTCAGAGCACTCTACCCACATCTTTCCTCACACTACAGAGTATTAGTTTCCTCACCTGCACAGTGAATATATTTAGATAAGTGACCTTTATGTTTCTTTTGGCTTTTTCTGAACTGTTTAAACCTATATAAGTGACAGGTATCACGTTTAAAACTACAAGAAGAGCACAGATTTACTTTGTTTTATGAAATAACTGTAGATTTAGAAAATATCAATAGGATGATGGATATAGGGATGTTCTGGCTATCAATAGCTGTAGAAGAAACAACTCCCAGTGTACTGGCATTAGACAATGAGAAGGTATTACGATTATTTTCTCTCTCATACTTCTGGGGTTACTGGCCTCAGCCAGGTGACTCTTGCTCAGAGTCTCTCATGAAGTTACAGTTAGGTTGAGGCTGGGCTTGAGTCCCGCCGAAGGCTTCTTCACTCACGTGTCTGATGATTAATGCCTGTACACTTACCTGTGGCCTCTCCTTGTGGCCTAGGCTTCTTCACACGATGGCAACTTGGTTCTAAAAGCAAGTGAACCAAGAAAGAGAGATAATAAGGAAGAAGTTGTTTTAAATTTTCTGATCTAGTGTCAGAAGTCATACTGCTTGACTTTTGCTGCATTCTAGTGTCCTATTTGTTAGGATTAAGTCACTAAGACTGGTCCCCCCATAACAGCACATTCAAGGCAGTGTTAAAGAATTTGTGGACAGGTTTTAAAACCAACAAAGTGTGTGTGTGTGTGTGTGTGTATATATATATATATATATATATACACATACACTCTATTTCCAGTTGAAGATGACTCTTAGAGCCTGTTATGTGAACCATTAATAGCCCACAAAATTGTTGAAGATTCTTGGATGACCAATTTGCTATTTATATATGTATGTACAGCATATGTTTAAACACTAAGTCCCTTTGTAAAGGAACTATTTATTAAGGAATCTTTAATAGAGAATGATAATTACACATTTTTTTATTATATCAAGCTTACACTGGGTCATCCATACTTTCATTAACAAATGTATGTGTCTTCTAATTTTGTGTGCTAATGCTCTGAACATCTTTTGTATTTATTCCAGAACTTTAGTCACTAATTCAAACAGCTTCTTTATTTGAATAGCACTTAGGAAGTGATATGTAAACAAGCTATGTTTGATATTTTGGCAGCAATTATGCCCAATTTCATCCGAGAGTTCTTCTGCTCAGCACGTACTCTTCACCTGGAAGTGAAAGAAACTTCAAGCCTGGAGCTCTTCTTTCCCCCCTTTGAAATCCACATTCGATACTGGGTCATCATCCTCAGCAACAAAAAGGTGACAACAGAATTGTGGTGTGTGCTTTCATCATGGGCTGTCACTTTAATGGAATAACCAGTACAGGCAACTTGGAGGCACTGGAAGACTCTAGAAATGTAGATAAAAATTTCTGCCCTCTAGTTGTTAAACAAAGAGCTTATCCTCAGGAATAAGCAAAGAGTTACACAAGTTGTGAGTAAATTTTGTAACGGCTGCATGAGGCAATCCCATAGGAGCAAAGCGGAGGCATGCCTAACCTTACTGTGGCCCTATCTGTATTAGTTACACGTGTTTATTAGGTCACATTTCCCATGGATCAGAGGTCCAGTTATGACCTAGATGGGTCCTCTACTTAAGGTCTGTCAGGTCTTTAGTCAAAGAATCAGCCAATGCTGGGTTCTCCTCAGAGGCTCAACTGAGGAAGGAGCAGCTTCTAAGCTCTCATAGGTTATTGGTAGAATTAATTTTCTAGTGGTTCTAGAATCCATCCAGCTTGCTTCTTTAAAGCCAGCAAAGGAGAGAGACAGAGAGAGGAGAGAAAAAGAGAAAGGAGAGAGAGTGCGTGAAGAGAAACAGACAATTTAGAGAAGTTTTATAGCATTGTCCCCTTCCAGAAAGGCATTGCCATGTGATGAACTGAAGAGGGAATTTTTAAACCCCAAAAGATAACCCCAAATGTTTCTATTACATATTAATCATGATTATTATTGAATGCATTGGCAATGAAATAATGGTAACTGGGAAGAGATATTGACTGTAGGATCATTTACACATGAAAAATAATAATAGCCTATTAAATATATAAAGGATGGTTTAATTTTACACTTAAATTATCATTTAGGAGAAAAAATACTGTTTTATAGTAATACTAAATCTTGTTATTTCTTTCTTTAGTTTAAAGGAGTTTCAGATTTAACTGAAATTTCTGACAAATAGCAGCTGTAGTGTGACCAGTAGTTGTTTTAAATGCTTCACAATCTGTTTTGTATATCAACTTATAATATAGCCGTAAAAACCATTTTAGTTAATTTCTTTTTTTTTATTAAAGTATCATTGATACAAACTCTTATGAAGGTTTCACATGAAAAACATTGGGCTACTCATTCATCGTTATTATCAAGTCTCCCCCATACCCCATTGAAGTCACTGTCCATCACTGTAGTAAGATGCCACAGTCACTACTTGCCTTCTCTGTGTTACACTGTCTTCCCGGTGACACCCACTACACCAAGTGTGCCAATCATAATACCCCTCAATCCCCTTCTCCCTCCCTCCCCACTCACCCTCCCCCACCCCTCCCCTTTAGTAACCACTAGTCCCTTCTTGGAGTCTGGAGTCTGCTGCTGTTTTCTTCCTTCAGTTTTCATTGTTAAACTCCACAATGAGGGAAATCATTTAACACTTGTCTTTTTCCGTCTGGCTTATTTCACTGAGCATGATACCCTCTAGCTCCATCCAAGTTGTTGCAAATGATAGTATTTGTTTTTTAAGTATGGCTGAAAAATATTCCATTCTGTATATGTACCACCTCTTTTTTATCCATTCATCTACTGATGGACACTTAGGTTGCTTCCATTTCTTGGCTATTGTAAATAGTGCTGTGATAAACATAGGGGTGCATCTGTCTTTTTGAAACTGGGCTGCTGTATTCTTAGGGTAAATTCCTAGGAGTGGAATTCCTGGGTCAAATGGTATCTCTATTTTTAATTTTTTTGAGGAACCTCTGTACTGCTTTCCACAATGGTTGAACTAGTTTACATTCCTACAGCAGTGTAGGAGGGTTCCCCTTTCTCCACATCCTCGCCAACATTTGTTGTTGTTTGTCTTTTGGATGGTGGCCATCCTTACTTGTGTGAGGTGATATCTCATTATGGTTTTAATTTGCATTTCCCTGCTAATTAGCAATGTGGAGTATCTTTTCATGTGCCTGTTGGCCATCTGAATTTCTCCTTTGGAGAATTGTCTGTTCATATCCTCTGCCCATTTTTTAATTGGGTTGTTTGCTTTTTGGGTATTGAGGTATGTGAGTTCTTTATATATTTTGGGTATTAGCCCCTTGTCTTATAAGTCATTTACAAATATATTCTCCCATACTGTAGGATCCCTTTTTGTTCTACTGATGGTGTAATTTGCTGTACAGAAGCTTTTTAGCTAGATGGAGTCCCATTTGTTCATTTCTGCTTTTGTTTCCCTTGCCCGAGGAGGTAAGTTCAGGAAAAACTTGCTCATGTTTATATTTTATAGCGTTTTGCCTATGTTTTCTCCTATGAGTTTTATGTTTCATGACTTACATTCAGGTCTTTGATCCATATCGAGTTTACTTTCTGTGTGGAGTTAGACAATAATCCAGTTTCATTCTCTTACATGTACCTGTCCAGTTTTGCCAACACCAGTTGTTGAAGAGGCTGTCATTTCTACATTGTATATCCATGGTGCCATTATAATATATTAATTGACCATATATGCTTGGGTTTATATCTGGGCTCTCTATTATTTTCCATTGATCTATGGGTCTGTTCTTGTGCCAGTACCAAACTGTCTTGATTACTGTGACTTTGTAGTAGAGTTTGAACTCAGGGAGTGTAATCCCCCCAGGTTTATTATTCCTTCTCAGGATTGTTTTGGCTATTAAGGGTCTTTTGTGGTTTCATATGAATTTTAGAACGATTTGCTCTAGTTCATTAAAGAATGCTGTCGGTATTTTGATAGGGATTGCACTGAATCTATAGATTGCTTTAGGCAGGATGGCCATTTTGACAATATTAATTCTTCCTACCCATGAGCATGGGATGTGTTTCCATTCATTGGTTTCTTCTTTAATTTCTCTCATGAGTGTCTTGTGGTTTTCAGGGTATAGGTCTTTCATTTCCTTGGTTAGGTTTTTTCATAGTTTTTTATTCTTTTTGATGCAATTATAGTGGAATTTGTTTTTTATTTCTCTTTCTGCTAGTTCATCATTATTATATAGGACCACAACAGATTTCTGTGTATTAATTTTGTATCCTGCAACTTTGGAGAATTCAGTTATTAGTTCTAGTAATTTTGGGGTGGATTCTTTCGGGTTCTCTATGTACAATATTATGTCATCTGTAAACAGTAACAGTTTAACTTCTTCCTTACCAATCTGGATGCTTTTTATTTCTTTGTGTTGTCTGATTTCCCTGGATAGGACCTCCAGAACTGTGTTGAATAAAAGTGGGAAGAGTGGGCATCTTTGACTTGTTCCCGATCTTAGAGGAAAAACTTTCAACTTCTTGCTGATAAGTATGATGTTGGCTGTGGGTTTGTTATATATGGCCTTTATTATATTGAGGTACTTGCCCTCTATACCCATTTTGTTGAGAGTTTTTATCATTAATGGATGTTGAATTTTGTCAAATGCTTTTTCAGCATCTATGGAGATGATCATATGGTTTTTGTCCTTTTTGTTGATGTGGTGGATGATGTTGATGGATTTTCGAATGTTGTACCATCCTTGCATCCCTGGAATAAATCCTATTTGATCATGATGGATGATCTTTTTGATGTATTTTTGAACTTCGTTTGCTAATATTTTGTTGAGTATTTTTGCATCTATATTCATCAGGGATATTGGTCTGTAATTTTCTTTTCATCTGGTGTCTTTGCCTGGTTTTGGTATTAGAGTGACGCTGGCTTCACAGAATGAGTTTGGAAGTATTCCCTCTTCTTCTACTGTTTGGATAACTGGATGGATATTAAGTCTTCACTAAATGTTTGATAAAATTCAGTGGTGATGCCATCTGGTACAGGCATTTTGTCCTTAGGTAGGTTTTTGATTACTAGTTCAATTTCGTTGCTGGTAATTGGTCTGTTCGGATTTTCTGTTTCTTTCTGTGTCAGCCTTGGAAGGTTGTATTTTTCTAGAAAGTTGTCCATTTCTTCTAGGTTATCCAGTTTGTTAGCATATAATTTTTCATAGTATTCTCTAATAATTCTTTGTATTTCTGTGGTGTCCATAGTGATTTTTCCTTTCTCATTTCTGATTCTCTTTATGTGTGTATACTCTCTTTTTTTCTTGATAAGTCTGGCTAGGGGTTTATCTATTTTGTTTATTTTCTCAAAGAACCAGCTCTTGCTTTCATTGATTCTTTCTATTGTTTTATCTTCTCGATTTTATTTATTTCTGCTCTAATCTTTATTATGTCCCTCCTTCTACTGACTTTGGGCCTCATTTGTTCTTCTTTTTCTAGTTTCATTAATTGTGAATTTAGACTGTTCATATGGGATTGTTCTTCTTTCCTGAGTTAGGCCTGTATTTCAGTATATTTCCCTCTTTGCATGGCCTTTGCTGCATAGCACAGATTTTGTGGTGTTGAGTTATTATTTTCATTTGTCTCCATGCATTGCTTGATCTCTGTTTTTATTTATTCATTGATCCATTGATTATTTAGGAGCATGTTGTTAAGCCTCCATGTGTTTGTGGGCTTTTTTGTTTTCTTTGCATAATTTATTTCTAGTTTCATACCGTTGTGGTCTGAGAAGGTGGTTGGTACAATTTCAATCTTTTTGAATTTACTGAGGCTCTTTTTGTGGCCTAGTATATGATCTGTTCTTGAAAATGTTCCATATGCACTTCAGAAGAATGTGTATCCTGCTTCTTATGAGTGGAGTGTTCTGTAGATGTCTGTTAGGTCCATCTGTTCTAATGCGTTGTTCAGTGCCTCTGTCTTCTTACTTATTTTCTGTCTGCTTGATCTGTCCTTTGGAGTGAGTGGTACGTTGAGGTCCCCCAAAATGTATGCATTTCATTGTATTTCCCCCTTTAATTGTGTTAGTATTTGTTTCACATATGTAGGTGCTCCTGTGTTGGCTGCATAGATATTTATAATGGTTATATCCTCTTGTTGGACTAACCCCTTTATCATTATGTAATGTCCTTCTTTGTGTCTTGTTACTTTCTTTGTTTTGAAGTCTATTTTGTCTGATACAAGTACTTCAACTCCTACTTTTTTCTCCCTATTAGTTGCATGAAATATCTTTTTCCATCCCTTCACTTTTAGTCTGTATGTCTTTGGGTTTGAGGTGATTTCCTATAGGCAACATATAGACATGTCATGTTTTTTTACACATACAATGACTCCATGTCTTTTGATTGGTGCATTCATACCATTTACATTTAGGGTGGTTATCGATAGGTATATTCTTATTGCCATTGCAGGCTTTTGATTTGTGGTTACCAAAGGTTCAAAGGTAACTTCCTTCATATATCTAACTCTAATGTAACTCACTTAGTATGCTATTACAAACACAATCTAAATGTTCTTTTTTTTCCTTCTTTTTCTTCCTCCTCTATTCTTTATATATTAGGTATCGTATTATTTACTCTTTGTCGATCCCTTGACTGACTTTGGTGGTGGTTGATTTGAAATTCTGATTAGTAATTAATTGGTATTCTTTCTTTAATATGGTTTTATTTCTTCTGGTGATAGCTATTTAGACTTAGGAACTCTTCCAAGTATAGCAGTCCCTCTAAAATACACTGTAGAGATGTTTTGTGGGAGGTAAATTCTCTCAGCTCTTGCTTATCTGGAAATTGTTTAATCCCTCTTTCAAATTTAAATGACAGTCTTTCTCGGTAGAGTATTCTTGGTTCAAGACCCTTCTGCTTCATTACATTAAATATATCATGCCACTCCCTTCTGACCTGTAAGGTTTCTGTTGAGAAATCTAATGATAGCCTGATGAGTTTTCCTTTGTATGTGATCTTTTTTCTCTTGCTGGCTGCTTTTAATACTCTGTCTTTATCCTTGATCTTTACCATTTTAATAATTATATTTCTTGTTGTCTTCCTTGGGTCCCTTGTGTTGGGAAATCTGTGCATCTCCATGGCCTGAGAGACTACCTCCTTCCCGAGATTGGGGAATTTTTCAGCAATGATTTCTTCAAAGACACTTTCTATCCCTTTTTCTCTCTGTTCTTTTTCTGGTAACCCTGCAATGTGAATATTGTTTGTTTTGGATTGGTCACACAATTTTCTTAATATTCTATGATTCCTAGACATTCTTTTTTGTCTGTCTCAGCTTCTTTGTATTCCTGTTCTCAAATTTATATTACATTTACTGTCTCCTCTATCTCATCTAATCTGCTTTTAAATCCCTCCATTGTTTGTTTCATTTCAGCTACTGTATCTTTTAAGGTGTCTATCTCCCTCATGAATTTTTCCCTTAGCTCTTGAATATTTTTCTGTATCTCCATGAGCATGTTTATGATTTTTATTTTGAAATCTCTTTCATGAAGATTGATGAGATCAGTTTCACTTGGCCCTCTTTCTGATGTTTGTGGGATTTGAGTTTGAACCAGGATCCTTTGACATTTCATATTTGTAGGTCGTGCACTCTAGTGCCCAGAAGCTCTTCTCTCTGGAGCTGCTCAGCCCCAGGAGCGATAGCAGGGGGTGCAGGGGAGCTGTGCTGATGCCTGTTGGAAGGAAAGAGATCTTTCCTGCCTGCAGTGCTTGTCTCTACTGCTAGGGCCAGTGGGCTGAGTACACAGGGAGAAGCCTCTGTGCTCTTCACTTGCAGCTGCTGTAGGTGGGGCTGCCACCTGGCTGGCCTGGTGCAGTTGTGGGGGCAGCCGTTTTGCAAGCTGGTGCGGGGTGAGAGAAATGTGCAGCAGGCTGCGTATCATGATGGGGTGCCTCGGAGCTGCGTAGTCAGGCAGGGGGATGGAGCACCTGAAGTTCCTAAATGTTCTGAACCTGCTGGGCAGAGTGCACTTGGACAATTTTGTCCACTTGTCCTTTCTACTGAGCAGCAAGCTCTGTGAAATCCTGACCCCTTTGGTAGCCCTCTTACTCTTAGGAAATCTCTCAGTGTTCCTGCCTTTCTTTTGTCCCAGAGTGGTCAGTTGTGGGTACCTGTTTTCCACAATGGCTGGAATCTCAGTATCTCTGAATATTCTGCCTGTCTTAGCTTTCCAACCCCACTAATCACCGGAGAACCATGTAATGTAGGTTGGTGCTCCCAGAGCAGATCTCCAGGGCTGGGTGTTCAGCATTCCTCCACTCCCTTCCTGTTCCATTTTTCTCCCTCCCATTGGTGAGCTGGGGAGGGGGAAGGGCTTGGGTCTCGCTGGATCATGGCTTGGGTACATTACCCTTTTGCATGAGTTCTGATGGTTTCCCCAGGTGTAGACAGTCTGTCGCAGTCTTCTTTCCTCTTGGTCTTTCAGGATTTGATGTATTTGTTATATTTTCATATTATATGTGGTTTGGGGAGGAGGTTTCTGTCTCACCTCTCACACCACCAACGTTAATCCCCGTCTAGGGTTAATTTTCAGTAGTATAGTAAGCAGGTTGTTTTTATTTTTCCAATTAGCTATTAGAATATTAGTTACATCATAAATTTTATCTAAATTAATTAAAATATAATTACACTTAACTTGGCATCTCAGTTTATTAAAACATGTCTTTTGAGGACAGATCAACCAGACAGAGAATAAGTAAAGACACAGAGGCACTGAACAACACACTAGAACAGATGGGCCTAACAGACACCTACAGTACTCTAAACCCAAAAGCAGCAGGAAACACATTCTTCTCAAGTGCACACGGAACATTTTCGAGAATAGACCACATACTAGGCCACAAAAAGAACCTCAGTAAATTAAAAAATATTGAAATCCTACCAACCAACTTCTCAGATCACAAAGGTATAAAACTACAAATAAATTTCAGAAAGAAATCAAAAAGGCTCACAAATACATGGAGACTTAACAACATTCTCCTAATTAATCAATGGGTTAACGACCAAATCAAAACAGAAATCAAAGAATATATGGAGACTAATGACAACAACAACACAAAGCCACAACTTGTGTGGGACACAGCAAAGGCAGTTCTAAGAGGAAAGTATATTGCAATCCAGGCCTATTTAAAGAAGGAAGAGCATTCCCAAATGAACAGTCCAAAGACACAATTACTGAAATTGGAAAAAGATGAACAAATGAGGCCCAAAGTCACCAGAAGGAGGGACATAATAAAGATCAGAGAAGAAATAAATAAAATTGGGAAGAATAAAACAATAGAAAAAATCAATGAAACCAAGAGCTGGTTCTTTGAAAAAATAAACAAAATAGATAAACCCCTAGCCAGACTCATTAAG
This sequence comes from Phataginus tricuspis, assembly GCA_029783875.1. Lineage (NCBI taxonomy): Eukaryota > Metazoa > Chordata > Mammalia > Pholidota > Manidae > Phataginus > Phataginus tricuspis. The sequence goes on from JAQQAC010016209.1 coordinate 29,001,524, forward strand.
AGAAAAAGAGAAATTACACACACAAACAGAATGAGAAATGAGAAAGGAAAAATAATGACAGACCCCACAGAAATACAAAGAATTATAAGAGAATATTATGAGCATGTATATGCTAACAAGCTGCAAAACATAGAAGAAATGGACAGCTTCTTAGAAAAATACAACCTTCCAAGACTGACCAAGCAAGAAAAAGAAAAACTAAACAGACCAATCACCAGCAACGAAATTGAATCTGTAATCAAAAAACTACCCAAGAACAAAACAGCCGGACCTGATGGTTTCACCTCTGAATTCTACCAGACATAGAAGAAATAACACCCATTCTCCTTAAAGTTTTCCAAAAAGTAGAAGAGGAGGGAATACTTCCAAACTCATTCTATGAAGCCAGCATCAGTCTAATACCAAAACCTGGCAAAGACCTCACCAAAAAAGAAAATTACAGACCAATATCCCTGATGAACATAGATGCAAAAATACTGAAAAAAATGTTAGCAAACTGAATTCAAAAATACATCAAGATGATCATACACCATGATCAAGTGGGATTCATCTCAGGGATGCAAGGATGGTGCAACATTCGAAAATCCATTAACATCATCCACCACATCAACAAAAAGAAGTACAAAAACCACATGATCATCTCCATAGATGCTGAAAAAGCATTTGACAAAATTCAGCATCCATTCATGATTAAAACTCTCAACAAAATGGGTATAGATGGCAAGTACTCAACATCATAAAGGGTATGTATGACAAACCCACAGCTGACAGCATACTTAACAGCGAGAAGCTGAAAGCTTTTCATCTAAGATCAGGAACAAGACAGGGATGCCCACTCTCTCCACTGTTATTCAACATAGTACTGGAGGTCCTAGCCATGGCAATCAGACAAAACAAAGACATACAAGGCATCCTGATTGGTAAAGAAGAAGTCAAATTGTCACTATTTGCTGATGACATGATACTGTACATAAAAAACCCTAAAGACTCCATTCCCAAACTACTAGAACTAATATCTGATTTCAGCAAAGTTGCAGGATACAAAATTAACACACAGAAATCTGTTGTTTTCCTATATACTAATGATGAACTAAAAGAAAGAAAAATCAGAAAAACAATTCCATTCACAATTGCATCAAAAAGAATAAAATACCTAGGAATAAACCTAATGAAGGAAGTGAAAGACCTCTACTCTGAAAACTACAAGACACTCCTAAGAGAAATTAAAGAGGACACAAACAAATGGAAATGCATCCCATGCTCTTGGCTAGGAAGAATAAATATTGTCAAAATGGCTATACTACCTAAAGCAATCTACAGATTCAATGCAATCCCTATCAAAATACCAACAGCATTCTTCAGTGAACTGGAACAAATAATTCTACAATTCATATGGAACCACAAAAGACCCGGAATAGCCAAAGCAATCCTGAGAAGGAGGAATCAAACAGGGGGAATTAGGCTCCCTGACTTCAAGCTCTACTACAAAGCCACAGTAATCAAGACAATTTGGTATTGGCACAAAAACAGACCCACAGACCAGTGGAATAGAATAGAAAATAAAAACATTAACCCAAATATATGCAGTCAATTAATATTTGATAAAGGAGCCTTGAATATACAATGGGGAGATGACAGCCTCTTCAGCAGCTGGTGTTGGAAAAACTGGACAGCTACATGTAAGAGAATGAAACTGGACTACTGTCTAACCCCATACACAAAGGTAAACTCAAGGTGGATCAAAGACCTGAATGTAAGTCATGAAACCATAAAACTCTTAGAAAAAAACATAGGCAAAAAAATCTCTTGGACATAAACATGAGCGACTTCTTCATAAACATATCTCCCTGGGCAAGGGAAACAAAAGCAAAAATGAACAAGTGGGAGTATATCAAGTTGAAAAGCTTCTGTACAGCAAAGGACACCAACAGTAGAACAAAAAGAGATTCTACAATATTGGAGAATATATTCATAAATGATGTATCTGATAAAGGATTGACATCCAAAATATATAAAGAACTCACACACCTTAACAAACAAAAAGCAAATAATCCAATTAAGAAATGGGCAGAGGACATGAATAGACACTTCTCCAAAGAAGAAATTCAGATGGCCAACAGGCACATGAAAAGATGCTCCACATCGCTAATCATCAGAGAAATGCAGATTAAAACCACAATGAGATATCACCTCACACCAGTGAGGATGGCCAACATCCAAAACACAAACAACAACAAATGTTGGCGAGGATGTGGAGAAAGGGGAACCCTCCTACACTGCTGGTGGGAATGCAATTTAGTTCAACCATTGTGGAAAGCAGTATGGAGGTTCCTCAAAAAACTCAAAATAGAAATACCATTTGACCCAGGAATCCCACTCCTAGGAATTTACCCCAAGAATGCAGCAGCCCAGTTTCAAAAAGACAGATGCATCCCTATGTTTATCACAGCAGTATTTACAATAGCCAAGAAATGGAAGCAACCTAAGTGTCCATCCGTAGATGAATGGATAAAGAAGATGTGGTACATATACACAATGGGATATTATTCAGCCATAAGAAGAAAACAAATCCTACCATTTGCAACAGTATGGATGGAGCTAGAGGGAATTGTGCTGAGTGAAATAAACCAAGCTGACAAAGACAAGTATCAAATGATTTCACTCATATGTGGAGTACAAGAACAAAGAAAAAAAAACTGAAGGAACAAAACAGCAGCAGACTCACAGAACCCAAGAACGGACTAATAGTTACCAAAGGGAAAGGGACTGGGGAAGATGGGTGGGAAGGGAGGGATAAGAGGTAAAAGGGGCATTACGATTGGCATTACGATTAGCAGACGTAATGTTGGGGGAATATGGGGATGGCTATACAACTCAGAGAAGACAAGTAGTGATTCTATAGCATCTCACTACGCTGATGGACAGTGACTGTAATGGGATTGATGGGGGGACCTAATGAAGGGGGTAGTTTAATCAGCATAATATTGCACATGTAATTGTAGATTAATGATACCAAAATAAATTATTTTAAAAAATTTATTTAAAAAAACATGTCTTTTGAGTACATATATTTTGTTAGAAAAAAGATTAAAAATTGTCTTTGATGATAGTAAATTATATTGCTATCAATTGAGAAATAATGCCCTTAATCTAAAGTATCACACTGAATTATAATTACTCATGTGGGGAAATGCATCTATTAATTTACACATTCAATTTATTTCTATTTATATTGAAAAATGCAATTACGTGCTTAAATAATCAAATATCCAAGTCCACCTACTTAGGTCCTATTCTTATTAAATGTGTGATAACTGCTTTGCCTTTAAGAACCACCTGTTGAAAACTGTAAAGTAATTAAGCCTCAGTTTGATAGCTTTCCACGTGTAAAACAGAATCATTTCTACTAGCATTCCTCTCAAGAAAAGTTCATTTGTTTCACTTTGGCTGTTTGAATTGAACTTTCAAATAAAAAAGTGAAATGACTTATATGACAGCTGTTTGAAAGTTCAAAGATTTCTACACAACTTCAATCAATGTTCATAGAAATTCTTAGCTTAGGGGAAAACATACAAAAGTCCTAAATATTCTTGCTATCAAATGCCAGAAATTCAAATAAATTTCTGCTTGTATGTAGGGCATACTGAATGGAGAAACCTGGAATAGAATCATCACCCAGTCCCTGAGGAACTACACTTTCTGGGAGTAAGGGTTGGTAGGCCCCCCCATATACAAAGCACACAAACTGTGTGAAATACAAAGCAAGTACTGACACAACCCTGGGGCTCTGTCTTCACTGTGGTGCCCAGCATGTGAAATGTAAACACCTGCTCTTTGTAGTTCTGGGTTCTCAAGTGTGAAACCATCCAGTCCATTAATTATGATTGAAAAAAGTTGCACAGTGAATGTAGAGACAGAAAGGCACAAAAGACTGATGGAGAAGAAATGAGTGATAGTGCAAAAAGTCAGTTGAGTGGTTCAACAATTTAGGCAAATGTAAGGGAGATGGCTGCTGTGACCTACAATATGTTTAATAACTGGTATGGTGTGGCTTTAGACTAAATTGTTATAGACTGTAATTGAGAGGCAGGGCTGCATGAAGCAGTGGCCCTTGACACAGAGTATGGGTTAAGAGTGGGTTCCAGTTGCAGTGACTTGTGGCCACTCCCAGGTAGAAGACCCTGCAAGGCCTCCTTGTTGACTTACCATCTACAACAGTTTTTTGTTCCTTCCTGTCTCTCCTGATGTAGAGATTAAACTAGCAGGCTCTATTATTTATATTTTTAAATATTCTACATTCACTGTGAAACTTTTTTCAATCATAATTAATGGACTTTAATAATTTTCATTTTTGTGTTGGCAAAACTGGACAGCTACATGAAAGAGAATGAAACTGGATTATTGTCTAATTCCATACACAAAAGTAAACTTGGATCAAATATCTGAATGTAATTCATGAAATCATAAAACTCATAGAAGAAAACATAGGTAAACATCTCTTGAATATAAATATGAGCAACTTTTCCTGAACACATCTCCTCAGGCAAGGAAAACAAAAGCAAAAATGAACAAATGGCACTATATCAAACTAAAAAGCTTCTATACAGCAAAGGACACCACCAGGAGAATAAAAAGGCATCCTACAGTATATATTCATAAACAACATATCTGATAAGGGGTTAACATCCAAAATACATAAAGAGCTCACACCTCAACACCGAAAAAGCAAACAACCCGATTAAAAAATGGGCAGAGGATCTGAACAGACACTTTTCCAAAGAAGAAATTCACATGGCCAACAGGCACATGAAAAGATGCTCCACATTGCTAATTATCAGAAATACAAATTAAAACCACAATGAGATATCAACTCACACCAGTTAGGATGACCAACATTCAAGAGACAAAGAATAGGAAATGCTAGCAAGGATGTGGAGAAAGGGGAACCATCCTATACTGTTGGTGGGAATGTGAATTAGTTCAACCATTGTGGAAAGCACTATGGAGGTTCCTCAAAAAACTAAAAACAGAAATGCCACTTGACCCAGGAATTCCACTGTTAGTAATTTACCCAAAGAAAACAATATCCCTAATTCAAAAAGATGTATGCGCCCCTATGTTTACTGCAGCACTATTTACAATAGCCAAGATATGGAAGCAACCTAAGTGTGCATCAGTAGATGAATGGATAAGAAGAGGTGGTATATATACACAATGGAATATTATTCAGCCATAAGAAGAAAACAAATCCTACCATTTGCAACAACATGGATGGAGCTAGGGGGTATTATGCTCAGTGAAATAAGCCAGGTGGAGACAAGTACCAAATGATTTCACTCATTTGTGGAGTACAACAACAGAGCAAAACTGAAGGAACCAAACAGTAGCAGCCTCACAGACTCCAAGAAGGGTCTAGCAGTTATCAAAGGGAAGGGGTGGGGGAGGGTATGTGGGGAGGGGGAGAGAAGGGGATTAAGGGGCATTATGATGAGCACACATAATGTGTGGGGGGGGCACGGGGAAGGCAGTACAGCATGGAGAAGACAAGTAGTGACTCTCTAGCATCTTACTACGCTGATGGACAGTGACTGTAATGGGGTGTGGGGAGGACTTGATAATATGGGTGAATGTAGTAACCACAATATTTTTCATATGGAACCTATGTATATCAATGATACCTTAATAAAAAAAACACTCATTTTTGCTTAATTTTACAGAATGTTAAGGTGAAAGCATTCAATTATTATAAAATCTTCATGTAGTTTTACATTAGACAAACTAGTTTTATGAAAGTTATAACTAGAGGGACTGAGGATTATTTGAGGATGGTTTCTTTTATTTTTCATGGGTTTTAGCAGCAAGTCACATTTTATTCATCCTTTGATTTTTCATTCGATTTGTTACAACTGCTGTTTTGTTTTTTTTTTTGGTAAAGACACTCCTCCCACAGGCCCTAGGTCTGAGTTGTTCCCCCTTAAACATAGAGAAGATAAAATCCCATCTGGACTATAAACACTTTGAAATATTAACCTTGGAATGCCTCCTGGCAACATGGGGGCAGGTTAGGACAACTCTGAAGTTTGGATCAGTGTGGTGAATGTTCACACACTTATACTTAGTTTGAGCCCCTTCCATACCGCAAGGCCGCCTCCCACTTCCTCCTTTCCCCTCTTACTGTGAAACCATTATCCTACAGTAAGTACTACAGCCTTTTTCAAGAAAAGTATGAGATGAAAATCTGAAAAAGGGAATGTTGTAACAGTGGTAGTTATTTATTCTTGGGGGGTCTCCTCTGGGTTCCTTAGAATGATACAACCAGTTAGACTGTAAAGATTCTACATGCTTCTAGGGTACCAATATTTTAGTTCCAGGGGACACCACTTCAAATGCCATAAAGAATATGCGGGAACAGGAATTCCTCTTTTCCCAAGTCCATATTAATTTTATGGACCCTCTCATCTTTTTTTTTTTTTTTTTGAGGAGGGGACAAGAGAGAAGTGTAAAGATGAAGGTTGATATAAAGATCAATCTTCATGACAGTTGGCGTGATGTTCACAAATGAAGGGAATCAAATTTTCATGTATTTGCAGAGCAAACTGGTGGCAAAATTTTTAATAGAAAGTGTCCTGAAAAATTTGGTGGTAAAGGTAAAGAGAGATTGTTACTGTTATTACCAAAATAACTTCTGGAGTCCAGGGTCAGTTTCCTGTTATTTGATGAGATGGTTTCCTACATCATCAATAAATATACCATGTATTTTTCTTAAACAATCAATTACAGTTTATGCCATTTAAATATATGTGATCTTCTTAAAATGTGGAATAATCTCTCAAGTATGTGATTAAGATTGTGTTAAAACTGAATTAAGAAATTGAGCTTTTTAGTGCAGGCATACAAATCTTATTCATCATCTTCTCAAACTTACTCTACTAGCTCAATCATTCCATGAAAAATCATATTTTAAAAGAACAGCAATTGTTCTTACTGCTCAGTTTCACATTATAATTATAGCAAAGTCAAATAGTCACCTACGATGATTAGTGATCTCTCTCTGGTGTATGGAATTAAGCATTTTTGAATTTTAGCTTAGGTCTCACTATGTCTGTTTTGTTCTCAAAATAATATAATATTTTCCATCCAATTCAAACAAATAAATTTCAAAACCTAGCAAGATCTAGGCCCAAGACAAGAGAATAACTAGAATTTAAGACATATGGTGCAACATGGGGATTTTCTGTCTAGCAATGCTTTTTTTTTAAAAAAAAAAAAAAAAGAAGATTGAGGTTATTTCTACCTGAAGGGCATCCACGGCATGTGCAAGGTTACCCACCTAATTAATGGCAGAGCTGGAATAAAACTTTCCTGCCAATTCAGTGTTTGTATTCCTCATTTTTGGTTCATTAATAGCTGGTCTTCTTATGAAATTGCATGCAACTGTGTTATTTGAGGACTGTATTTAACTAGATACACAGGAAGAACAAATTATCTTTTATAATGTCTTTTTTTTTTTTTTACAATTGACAGTGAGCTTTGACATCTTTCTGGAAAGTAGAAATTCAAATCCAAATAAACATACTCACAGGAAAAGACAAAATTAAGAACAGAAAAGAAATTTGATAGGTGACTATTAGAATAAGTTCAAGTGTCTGTTAACTGTCAGATAATTTAATTTCCCTTTTCACAGCCTCTAGACTTGGAATGTAAGGGGCTTCTTTACTTTAAAAGAGTGATTTATTTTAACTGGTAATTTATTGCATTTACATTCCTTCCCTGGTCTGATTTTATTTCAAAGAAAGTGGAAGGAAATAATTAGAGATACTGCAAATGACTTCCCTGAATAATTTTCTGATGCAGGCATTATTTTCAATTATATTAAGTTTCTTTCCAATAAAAAAGAACACTGAAAGTGAGCAAGTTAGAGAAAATTTTTTGAGAAATGGTAATATATTGTCTAAGATGTGGAATTAAATGGAATTGAATGGAGTCTTTTTTTGTAGTCTGATATTTCTGTTGGCTAAGCAGTGGTAGGCAGCTATTTATAATTTATATTTAAGGAAAATATTCAGCTATTTATAATTTATATTTAAGGAAAATATTCTGGTAAGTAGCAGTTTACTCCTTTTGTATCATCTCCCACGAATTGTCATTCATTTTCATGGAGTAGACAAGTTATAGATCAGGTTTCATTCAAGCATACAAAAAATAATGTAATTATGATAACTATATTCATTGAATCCAATTTCTTATGCATACTATATTTTGGATAAAAGACCTGAGTTTTACATAAAAATAAAAATGAGAAAAAGTTAAAAGTAAAAATTAATATATGATTTTCTCCAGTCTCTGTTGAACTGATGCATTTGAACTCTACTTCAACTATCATTGGAAATGATAGCTAAATCATTAGTATTGCTCATCCAATTGTATTTGCAGTAAAATACACACTGAAAATACATTTCAGATTGCTAGCCTGGATTTATGTTTGCCAAGTACATGGCTGCTTAGGAAAAATTACTATATGAAAATTATATATAATGTACTATTTATTACCAGGAGTGCATGGAATTAAATACTAACTAATTTGAAACATTGACCATTTTTTGTATTCGTTTTTTTTCAGCATGAATTAAGGGTAATTTTGGATCTAATTTATAAAATTTATAAAATTCTATGGAACATCATCCTATGAAAGTAAATAATGAAATTAATTTTATTATAATCAAATCTCAATTGGGAATAATAAAGCTTTGAATAAAGTGACCTCACAATAAGAAATTGTTCTTGCATTGTTTCTGGATTGACTTTCAATTTTTGCCATTTTATTTGTTATCTAAGTTATTTATAATATTTTGGAATATTTATTTTTATTATGTGATCAATTTTCTTTTATATCATTTACATATATAGTGCCTGCTCAATGATATCTTTGGAATGGTCTTTTAAGCATACAGTTAATACTGTTTTAAGGTTGTGGGACAGTTCATACTAGTTACAGTCCCAGCTTGGAAGCAAGGTTTGTTCCCTTTTGCTTTCCTAGTAGTTGGTTGCATGCCTGTCACAAGCCCATTCTGGTACAAGATTCTCCATTGTGTGGCTTTAACCTAAACTTGCCCCTCCTCGTTTTCACTGGTCCCATCAAGTCTTGGCCCCAACCTGGATCTTTTGAGTCAGAGACCTGCATTTTTTTCACAAGATCCCCAGGTGATTTGTACACTCATGAAAGTTTGGGAAGCCCTGCTCTCAAAGAATGGTCCCATACATTCAAATGAATCCGTGAAGTGCCAACAAAGGGTTAGGTTCCTAATGTGGGTTACCTCGTGTAGTCCTCACTGCATCTTTACTATCATTCATTTCACTTAAGATATAAGCATTTTGTAGAAAGACTTTATTATGGAAAATATAAAATGCACACAACTGTAGAAATAAAACTGCAATAATCCACCCTGTACCCTTCACCCAGCTTCAACAGTGCATGGCCAAGCATGTTTCATGATTATCTACAAATGATTCAGTAAATATCTCTACAAGAAATAGACTCCATTTTTCTCGATTTAACCATGATACCATTTCCACTAAAATATGTAGTCATATTTTGGGGTGACATATTCTGCTACCCTTCAGAATAAAGGTCTAAATAATAATCATCAGTTGGGATTGTATGAAGTCTTTTGAGACTTTCTCTTCCTTTCTGTTCATTTTAACTCTCGATTCCTAAAGTGAAGGCATTGTTCATCCCATTTTACAGAAGAAGAAACTAGAATTCAGATATTTAGTAAACTTGCTGGAGGCCTAGTAGCTAGTAAATGGCAGTAACAGAATTAAAAACAGGCAGCAGCAGACTCACAGAACCCACGAATGGACTAACAGTTACCAAAGGGAAAGGGACTGGGGAGATGGATGGCAAGGGAGGGATAAGAGGGTAAAAGGGGCATTACGATTGGCAGACATAGGGTGGGGGGGCACGGGGGGTACTGTACAGCTCAGAGAAGACAAGTAGCGATTCTCATCTCACTACGCTGATGGACAGTGACTGTGGTGGGGTTGGTGGGGGGGACCTGGTGATGGGGGGAGTTCAATCATCACGGTATTGCCCATGTAATTGTAGGTTAATGATACTAAAATAAAATAAATTGTTAAAAAAAAAACAGGCTTGTCCACCTCTGTTAATCTTTGTCTATATGATATTGCTGCCCTTGACTCCACTTTTATTTTTACTCTCTCTGGTTAGTCTTTTGTACTTCTTGCCTAATTACTTCTTCTAAAAGATCTTCAGACCTTCACATGCTCATTTTGAAAACCTACACTTTAAAATACAGATTCTTGGGGACTCAGACACCCTGCAAAAATGAACTCCCCTCCTACAAAAAAAAAAAACTCCTCCCCCACTATGAATTACGGAAAGGAAAAGATTTTCTTTCTTGTTTGATTGTTGATTTGTTTAAAGTGAACAGTCTACCCAGGATGTTTGTAGCTATAAGATCAGCTACTCTCAGTACCATTCTGGGACCTTCTTAACCCATCTCTGTGTTCTGGTTGCCTGCAAAGTTTTCCCTACACTATGTTTCGAAGCCCTACATTTCCCCTCTAATTTAGAGCTTATGTTGCTTAGAAATGTACAATGAATGTATGTTTTTATAGTATATACATTTTTCTTGCAGCAGAAAGGTTTATCCTAATTTTTTCTGAGCTTTTAGAATTTAATAATGTTGACTGTGTTTTAGATCGGAGAATTAATATACATTGTGGAAGGAATTGGTATGATCCCCTTGCGTTCCAGCTTTGTGACAACAGATTTTTCAACTCCATTTGACTACAGCAGTTCTCCCGAAGAAGGTAGTGTATACGTATGTTTTATTTCATTTATAATGTTGAAGGATAGGAGTGTTCCCCATGTAGTCACCTAAGCATCCTCATAGCAATTTTTTCGAATATATAATTAGATTTTAAATGGTCTCTTTCAACTTTAATATGTCATCACCTATGGAATAGAGCATGATTTTAACAATTAAGAAAATGTCAATTTAATTCTTTAAATATTTAATTTTTAGTCATCAGATAAATATTGAAATTTGGCATTCAAAATATTTACTCAGCAAAATTTCCATTTCCCAGATAATTTGGAAATCACTATGCTTTTAAATTCTATATATTGTAATATAACCTGGACTTGTACCCTACATTTTAAAGTGTAAGGTTGTTAGTGAAAAAAAATGGCAGTTGTTGCCAGTCCTTGACAGATGTCTTTCTTTACATTTATTTCCACCCTCCCCCACCTTCTAATTGCTGATAGGAGCACAATTGTCACTGAATTTTTGAGCATGTTGATAATGTTTCTATGAAAGAACCATGTGACTAGAAGTCTTCTTAGAGAATACCAGTAAAATATCTTGAATTCCTGAAGACTTACTATTGAATTATTGAATTAGGGCTACTAGAAATGGGTTACCTATTTATTATAACTCTGCTTGGTGAAGACCACACCTGCAGTTTTATATTTCAAATCTCCCAAGTCCATGCTCGATAACAATGTCAAGGGTATAAATGATCATTGCAGTCATGACTGGTTTTGCTTCCCCTAGTGTTTAATAAGGAAGATCCAGTTCTGTATTTGAAATATGGCCTCGGTCAAACGTTGGATGTGGACCTCAAATTGCCGCTGAGTAACAATGCCAAGGAGAAGGCTTTGGCTTTTGCAGCACAGCAACAGATGTCAAATATAGAGTATGGGCAAAGGTTGCTCACAGGCACTCTGGAAAGCAGTAGTGTCCGCGTGGCCGTCGCCCTCCTGGGACTGACCAAGATCAAGGTGGGAAAGGAGGAGAGATGATGCACTTAAATTATTCTCTCTAAAAGTAATACAGAGCTGTTAGTTAATATATTTACATAGAAAAATGATGAATGTGTCCACAGAAAGACAGCTCAGACACTTTTTTCTTTGTTACCCCATTAAATAGTAAATCTGAAACAAAGCATTTTGCTAATTTTCTTTAGTGGTAATAACTAAATGAGTAGTAACTAAGCATACTACTAATTTTAGGCATTACTGTGCAGTTGCTTAATTCACAGTTGTCTTCAATTCTGGCTGTATGTTAGAATGCCCTGGAAAACTTAAAATAATACTGGTGCCCAGGCCCCACTCCAGAAAGTTAAATACAAATCTCTGGAAGACGGTAGGTGGGAACGCGTTCTAAAAGTTGCCCAGGATACGCTTCTGTACATCCAGAGAGGACGGTCTCTGGGATCAGATTATGAGGCTGATAATCCAGACTCTTAACACTGTTCCACCTGTGTGATAGTGGACTGGTTACTTACAAATCATCAAACTACAATTGATATATTTTTAATGTGAAGATAATGGTAATTTATGGAAGCTAAGTGAAATAATTATGTAAAATGCTTAGCATTTTCCCTCGTATGCATAAGTGCTCTTTTTATATATATGTTATTGTTACTGTTATTCATTATTATTATTACTATAGACTCTATTATTACAGCTTGAACTCTATTTTCTAATTGAAATAAGGTACAGTCTAGTCTCCACAGAGCTGCCGAAGTGATTATTTTTTCATTTTATGATTGAAATATAGTTTATATACAATATTATGTTGGTTTCAGATGTACAACATAGTGATTTGACCATTATATACATTACTAAATGCTCACCATAAGTGTAGTTGCTGTCAGTCAACATACAAAGAAATTACAGAATTATTGGCTATATTCCCTATACTGTATTTCCATCCCCATGACTAATTGACTTTATAATTTGAAGTTCATACCACTTTATGCCCTTCACCTATTTCACCCATCACCCCACCTCCCTTATGGCAACCACCAGTCCATTCTCTGTGTTTATGAGTCTATTCTGTTGTTCGTTCATTTGTTTTCTAGTGTCCACATATAAGTGAAATCATGTGGTATTTGTCTTTTTCTGTCTGACTTACTTCACTTAGCATAATACCCTCTAGACTCATCTATGTTGTCCAAATGGCAAGATTTCATTCTTTTTTATGGCTGTTTCCATTGTGTGTATGTACCACATCATCTTTATCCATTCATCTATTGATGGACACTTAGGTTGCTTCCATATCTTGGCTATTGTAAATAGTGCTGCGATAAACGTAAGGGTGTATATCTTTGAATCATGGTTTTGTTTTCTTTAGGTAAATTTCCAGAAGTGGAATTATTGGGTCATATGGTATTTCTGTTTTTACTTTTTCCAGAAACCTCCATACTGTTTACCATAGTGGCTGCACCAATTTACATTCCCACCAACAGTATAGGAGGGTTCTCTTTTCTCTACATCCTCACCAATACTTGTTATTTCTTGTTATTTTGATACTGTCTACTCTGGTGTGAGGTGAGATCTCATTGTGACTTTGATTTGTACTTCCCTGATGATTAGTGATGTGGAGCAAAGCAATTCTTCTCAAATGTGAGCCTGCTCACGTTGCTCCTGTGCACAGATTCTCCTACTGGCTTTCCAGCTCATGTCAGAATAAAAACCAACATCCCTAGGGTGGTCTTCATGACCCCCCAGCCAGTGCCACCCCCTCCCCTGGTCTCTGCTCCTCCACCGGAGCCCTTTGACTCATGCTTCTTCCTCAGCACAGGCCTCCTTGCTGTTGGTCAGACATCCAAGGTGTGCTCCCCACAGCCTGTGCACCTCCTCTGTTGCTTTTCCCTGGGTATTAGAGGCTGCCTCCCTTAGTTAATTCAGATCTGCTGCAATGCTATCAGTGAGATTCTGCTTTACCAGTGTGTATGTTTTAAAAATCACCACTTACCTCCAACAGGCACTCTCTAAATCCTAAATTTCCTTCAATTTTCTCTATAGATAGCATTTATCACCTGAGAGTAATATATTTATTCCTCATTGTCTGTCTCCTGCAAGGGTGTTTTTGAGAAGATATTGTTAGTTAACTGTCATATTTCCAGTGCTTAGAAAAGTGTGTGCTATGCCAAAGGCAGTTGCAAAATCTTTGTTCAATGAAGGAATAAATGGTAAATGTTTACATCCTTGTCGTTTAAGATGTACCTTCATTTATGTATGTCATAGCAAAATACTTGGCATTGTAGGATGATTTCTTTATCAAAATGCTAGAAACAATATAGTCGAAGCACAGATTTCTAATAATTAGTGATGATATTTTATGGATGACCTGGAGTTTTAAATTCTGATTAGCTCAAAAATATTAAGGCCTAAGGCTCTGACACCCTTTGGACTGACCCATCCCCACCTTGCATCTGAGAAGCTGATGGATCTATTTAGGTTGTATCAAAATGCTTACTTCTACTACAGAACAGTGAACTTGGAACAGTTTGTTAAACTTTCAGTATACTGGTACAAAAAAATTTTCAGTATGTGGCCTTTCAAACTTGAAGGCTATCATAGCTCTCTCTCTTTCATTTTAAATACATTTTCTTCATTCTTACCTCTTGTAAAAAGATTTAAGCAAAAATGTGTGAGAAAGATGGATCCCCTTTCTGTTGTTTATGCTTCATCTTTCTCCCTCTTTCTCTCTGGAACCCAACAGGCTTTCTATGTTTATCATTGTGTTGATCAAATGTTTGGTATAAGATTATTTTTTATGTTTACCTGTTTCTCTAGGGTTATGGATTCCTAGAAATCTAAATCCTTTTGTTGTTTTTTGTTGTAGTTTACACCTAATGTCTTGTGCCTGAGAGGTGCTCTGTCAGTGTTTAATTGAATTGAACAAGTACCTGAGCAGAGAAATGACACTTCCAACCCAATGTCTTCATTGTACAGGCTGATGTCAATCCAGGTTGCCTCAAAGCCTGATTTTTCACAAAGTCATGTTGATCTTTATTTATCCTTGTTTCTTTCTCCCAGTTGTACAATGGTTGTCTGTATGTGTGCCCTTCTCTGAATTTGTTGTGTTGGTGGCAATAATAATTATTACTTATAAATAAACCTTGAATTTTTGAAATATTTATAGGATAATAAAAAATATTATGTATCTACTCTGTATACTGTGAGAGACATGATCTTTTGTCAGGATCTTGAATTTCTGACAAGTTACCACTTGACACTCATTTATTATTACATTCACATTTTTCTGGCCATTAATAGACCAACTTTAATGGTACACTCAGTCATGCAGGAAAGAGTCAGAGATTACAGGGTAGTTTCCTTATATTTTTCTATTAACTTCCTCAAGTTTTTGTTTTAAAAGCCATTCTGTGTACTCGGATAAATGACAGGGAAAATCATTGAAATTTTGAAATTTGAGAATATGTTTGAAGGGACTAAAAATATCTAAAAGATGTCCTTAGTGAGGATTTAGAAGGGTAAAGAGAGACGTTTTCAATCTGGGTAATTTAAGTGCACTCCATATCATAAAGTAAATCCTGTTGATACTGTTAAATATAAACAAAACTGGACCCTAGATAGAGCAATAAGGATAAAGGTCACTCACTAACTATTGCATTAGGGAGGAGGATCCAGCATAAACTGAACTTCAATTTGTGCAGAAGTAACTGGGAGGGTTCAAGTGAGGATGAGAAAATAAGGAGGGAGAATGAGCTGGGGGCTTGAGCAGAGTCAAGGAAGTGGACATTTATAAGAAGTGGGAGGGGCTTTGTTAACTGACACTCACTGCAGGAGAAACACACTTCTGGAACCTTTATGACTAGAGGTAGTGATGCAAGTTAGAGCAAGGTACTCACCTGGCTGGAAGTACTGCCTCCTTGAATGTTTGCATTTCAAAGAGAGGTTTCTGAGGTCCTTGAGAAAACAGTTCTGGGTAGTAGAAGATTTACACTCAAGATGGAAGAGAAAGGATGTATAATTACAAGCTTTCTAAAGCAACTGTTCTAAGAAGGTATTTAGGAACTATCTGCCTATCACCAGGTTTTGGCTGCAACAAACAGTACACTCTCCTGGCAGCCTTTAGCTTCCTCAGGAGAACTGGGATCATCCTGGGAATATGTCTTGGGGCTGTTAGAAGCTATGTTAGTGCTTGTTCTAGTCTCTCAGTGTCTATGTATGAGGGAAGGTGGGTGGACAAAATTATTTGTGTTTAGAATCTGCAGTTTTTATCACCCAGTATTGAGGCCTAGTTGAGAAGAGGGCTTGGAGGAGACTAACTAGAGTTTTGTCAAGAAGAGTATCTGTCAATACATGTTATTTTGAATGACTTGAAGATATAGAAGGCTGATGATACACATTTAGGTTAAAGAGCTAGTTGCTGATGTAAATAGATAATTTGTTCACAATGACTAGAAAAATGAACCAAACCCAAGCAATGATAAGTGTAAATGAATTAATTTAAACTCCTGCATTTACATGATTTCAATTGCCAAAATAAAATAGGTGGAAAATGCAACTTTGTTGGGAAAAAAATCCTCGTGGATTTTATAGATAACAGACCCAGTGAATGAGATAATTGCTAAGGGCACTAACATTTGTTTTTGTTGAGTAATGATATGATGATCATAATATGATGCTGATGATGACAGTGATGGTGTTGACAAGGATGATGATAATAGTAGCCAACGTTTATTGAATACTTAAAATATGCTCCAAGAACCTGGCATTTGTTTACACTTTAAGTATTCACACCAGGGACAGGAAGTGTGTATTATTATTGTCTATATTTTACAAATGAAAACTTTGTGGCTTTATATTAAAATTTTAATTTTTATTGATATAAATATTGTAAATATCAATTTTATTTATATTTATTAATAACCTAGCCAAGCTTACTTAGAGTTGGGGTACAAATACAGGCAGTCTGGCTCTAAGAATGCTTGGTCTAATCAGTGGGTGGTACTCTGTGGTAAGCAGTAGAGCATCCAGATAAAAATAAATGATTGCCTACCTCTGTGCTCTGCATTGCTTGGTTCATACTTAAAGAGACGGTTTTCTCTTCAGTGTTCCAATTTAGGAAAGACAGTATTGAACTAGGTTGTGTTTTACGCATATATGTGCGAGTGAGTTGTTTTAACCCACATTATATAAGTAGTATTTGAAGGGACTAAAAATATCAAACCTATTTAAAAGGGATGTTTGGAGGTCTGTGGAGGTGCAGGACTTAGTTTCTACACACACATGTATTCACAAAATTGTCAGTAGCAAAAGAGAGGGGATTAATTGTTCTACTCCTAAGAACTAGAAATGATGGGTAGATGTTAAGGAACACAGGGTTCAACTCAAGGAGAGAAGTACATTTTCAACACTGTCCACTAGTGGAATGGTTTCTTCTCAAAGCAATGAATTCCTCAACATTGAAGGACTTAGAGTAGGGAACATTGAATGTCTCTCCATAAAGGGTGACTCAATTCTATGAAACGTGTTAGTGTTGTCTTCTACCAATTAAATAAAAATGTGTCTAAAGCAATGAACAAATTCTGTTCCTTGATGGGTTTTTCCCAATATGCAGTCTCAATACATAATGTTATCTTTTGTGTTTTAGAGGTAAAGGGTGAAAGAGTTATATTCTAATTTTGCTCTGTTTATTTGCAGTCCTGTATGCTCTTTAATAACTCAAAGTTGAAGAAGCCTAAGGCCATTTTATGCAACGTAGAACAGAGCCTTCCAGAATATTTTGATATCCCCAAGAAAATACATATTCCTCAGATTGCAGAAGTTCAAGCTCAGTTGATTCAATCTCAAGGAATTAAACCTACAACTGAAACAGGTAATCGATAATGTGTGGACTGCAATACCTAGCACCGTCCTAGGCGCTGTAAAATACTAAAATACAAAGAAAAGATTATCTCTAATAGATGTTCATAGTATAATTTAAGAGGTAGTTCAACTACATAAATATGAATTATTGAGTGATATTTTGCATTATAAATAACTGAATTACTACATCACAGTAATCTAAATTATGTATTTAGCTTTAAGAATGTTTTTTTTAATCTTTCCTACCTCCAGCTTTTCAGTGTGCTGCTAAATTTTTTAATGAATTACATGTTTTGATAACTTTTTAATCTCTTTTGAGATAACTGGATAAAGCTGTGTGTATTATAAATATAGCTAGGATTGTCAGTCCAAGCAATTCATTTATTCACACCAGCTAAATATTGGTACTCAAATTTGTGGATGTGTCTTTGTTAAATGAGCAGTTACGTGATAAAGACAGGTAGCTTTGAGAATGGTGAGCTCCTCTTTGACAGTGAACTTGGTTACAGAAGTGTTGGAGTTGAGGCTTAGGCAGTATCTAGAGGATAGATGGGATGTTGTTGGCAAGAGCCCATTAAGGAGAACAATTTATCTTTGAGCTGAACTAGAGTGTTTATTAGTTGAGTACTTACTCTTTGTCTCTTGGTACCCCTTTATTCTATTTTTGTGATTAGGAAAGAATAAGCCAGATTTAATAGAATACTAATAAATTTACAATATTAAAAACAAGTGATAAGATGTAGACAATGTGACTAAATAATTTAAAGTATTCAAAATTAATGCACGTTTTTCTTTCACTTCTTTCCAAGCTGGTAGGTAATAATAGGAATACAGTTTCTTTTCTAGGGCTATTCCTACAATGTACTGTAATTCCAGTGTCACGGATTCTAAGTTATGTTGTTACTAACTTTAGTTTTATTCAGTTTTAATTTGTTCTTTTCCTAGGGCTTCCAACTATAAAATGTTTCTAAATCTGGAATGGTGGTTACATATTGTAAGGTAAAGGACAGTTTGTTCACTTTGCCTTCCAAGGAGATCTAAGATCCCAAATTCAAATGCTAAGTAACCAAGTAGATACTGAGGATTTATGAATTAGGTCTGGCCTAAGGCAAGAGGAATGATGGAACCTCTGACAAACTAGACAATAGAGGACTTGTATAAATATTCAAATTCAAAAAGGTAAAAATGAAAGTTGGAGCCAGCTAAACAACTGTAAAGGAATATATGATTCGCCATCTGTGAGTCTGAGACTTCTCATATTCAATTATCTCTTTTTTTCAAATCTTTCTTACCTCCAGCTTTTCAGTGTGCTGCTAAATTTTTTAATGAATTACTTAATTTTGGCAACTTTTTAATCCCTTTTGAGATAACTGGATAAAGCTGTGTGTTATTATAAATCATGCTAGGATTGTCAGTCCAAGCAATTCATTTATTCATCCATTCACTCAACAACATTAGTGAGCCTCAATTCCTTTGGGCAAAATGATGAAAATTGCCATGTTTATCCCTTTTAAGGTCTCACAGAAAAGTAGCTCTTATAATATAATGGGATAAATATTACTGATAGAGAAGCAATTCTATAGAGTGTTTACAAATAAAAAACTGACATTAATACAGTTGATTATGTAGGATAATTCAAATTTTAAAGAATTTCACTCTCAGAAAACTTACGTAAGGATACATAGAGTAGACTTGACATGAAACTCAAAGTGAAGATGGTGGCATATTGGTAAGATGGTGCTTACTTATAAATAAGTATGCAGTTATTTATATTTAAAAGTTTTTCACTCAAATATTTTTCTATGACTAATATTTTTCTTTCCAATCAACTGTTAACTGTCCATTTTAGTACTAAGATTATTGAGAAAATTAAGAAACAAGAAATTTAAAAGATTTTTCTTTAAACAATTTTAAAAGACTATTCTTAAAACTTTAAAAATGTAATTAGTTTATTATAGTTCATATCTAACTTGATTTTCTGTGCAGTTGAGTTTATAAAGAAAGCTTTCAGCCCTGTTTTCTTTTCCTTCAGCACATTTAAGTAAAGTAAGTTTACAAAAACAGTATTTTAACTCAAGATAGTAGCAGTTCAAATAAAATACAATGAACAATGTGCATTCTGTTGTTAAGCAGTAGCCTCAATTAATAAAAAGGAAATGAATGTAAGCATTTTACAATTAAAATTATTAACATTCTGTTGGAAATAGAGACAATATTAGAGTTAAAGGTTTAAAAAGCTTATTTTTATGGTATAAGCCACTTTGAAGAGAATGAACCAGCAAATTCCTAACCATATAGTAAGACAGACAGAAACAAACCTTTGTTTTTTTTATGGGTGGCATGGAGAAAGAAAGAAATGATGTGTTTATGGGAAAAAGTAAATAGTCTAGTGTTCCTGTTAATTGCAAGGAAGGGGTGGCAATAGGTTCATATGTATCATCTCTTGAAGTTCTAAACTCGTCCAAAGGAGCTAGTTTTGAGATATTAAAAATGACTGTCTTCTGCCCTCTCATATTAATATTGCCTATCAGTCTTTACCTTTTTGAAATTCTTAATGAAAATTTCACATTTCTGATTAAAAATAGCTATTCCCAAAATTATTAAAAATAATCTACTTAAATCCCTGTTTTACTTCAGCCCCATCACTTAGAAAAATATTGTTTCCCCTTCTCTCATTTAACATTATAATACATTCATCTGAAGAAAATGAAGCTGTAACGAAAGTGCTTGTGTACACAAGTAGGTACATCAGTCTCTGCAAGTGCAACAGATTTCCTGTGGAAGAAAGACATCATTTGTTGTCCACTATGAAGATCTCGGAGATCCTGTGACTCTTTTATGTTAGTGGCCTGGAGTAGTTCTAATATTTTACTAAGCATCAACAATATGGAAAGCACTGAGATGATTGGTCTGTATACTTTTTCTTATTCAATTCTCCCAATAGATAATTCTGTCTCAGACCCCATCTAGGTATTGATCCTTCTACTTGCTTATCCACAGACTCTTACATTTCTCACAGCAACCTTTCCATACTGTTATTAGTTTTCTCAAACATTATCTTCACTCCAGAGTTTTCCCCATCTCCAGCCTCCACTGGGCAAGTGACTATGTCTCCTTTCTCATACAGGAAAAAGGGCTACACGAACTCACACTCTTCCATACCCCTCTAATCGTCTTCTCTCCAGTCTCCATATAAAAGGAATCTTCTCTAACGACCTCGCTATGTGTATCCTTTATCTTATTCCAGATAACCTGTTCTTGGACTCTTCTTCATCGTTTATCACATGAAAGTAGTTCCTTGACTTTTGGCTCCCAAACCTCAGGCTTCCAAAACTAAAGAAATGCATACTTTTCCCACGGCAAACATACTTCTCAGTCGAGGGATCTGCATTTGCAGTTTCTGTTCTTACATGATGAGTTCTCAACCTCTCAATCTGGTTTTTGCTCTACTTCTGTAGTAAAACAGTCAGTTGCTATCTAATTACTAAATCCAGTGAGCCATTCTCAGTCTACATTTTCCTGCCCCTCTCCTGCATTTAGCCTGAATGATTAAGCATCTACTCTTAGAATTCTAGACATTTGAGATAAAGCTTTATCCTCATTCCCTGCGTTTTTTCTTCATCTCCTTGATAAGATTTCTTTTTAGTCTTTTTGTGAGATCTGTTTATCCTGTCAGTGTGGGAATCTTCAAGGTTCCTCTTGTCCAACTGGGGCTGTTACTGTATGCATCCCCTAGGGGATCTTGTACACTCCCTAGAAGCAGCTATCATTAACACTACTGACATTTATCTCTATTTCTACCCTTTTCCTTCTACTTTCAATTTATATATTCAGAGGTGGACTAGACATGCCTACCTAGACATGTATTTATATTGATATCAGAATTCATATGTACACATACACACAAATAAGTAGGTAAATATAGAGCTGTATCCCTCAAATTGAAAACAAATGCATTATTATTCTCCATTTATTTGTTCCTCATCATATAATCTTTACCATTTCATATGGTAGGACGTATATCCTCCCAGTCTCTCGTACTAGAAATCTGGGCATACTGCTTGCAACATCTCTTTTCTGAGCCCATACTTGCAATTCATCTTGTAGTGTAAAATTTTCTGTAATTTATCTCCTTCCCTTTTTTACTCTCACTGTTATGACCCAGGTCTTCATCAGCACTTCACAAATGGAGAAAATGATTACATTCTCCCTTTGTTGAATTTGGGGCAAACTTAATGAGATTATGTATGCCAAGAATTTAAATGCTGTACAGTTTACCCAGTGAATATTGGCTATCATTAATATTCTGATCTCTACCCTTAAAGCAGTTCACATGTAAGCATAAAAATATTAAATCTGGCCATGAACTATTACTGAAAACAGTTAGTGATTTCAGAGGCAGATTTACTTTGATACTAAAAGAGCATAAACTTTATGATTCTTCACTTTTTTGACACCCCTTCCTAGTCTTTATACCTAGTTTTATACTTGTAATGTTGCATTCTTTCTCTAAATGAAGGCCTCCTTAATTATAAGAGCCTCAGGCTTCATAAATCCTGGACTTTTACCTTGTTGTAGATATTAATTTAAAATCTCATCTACTTGTGGTTCTTGGGATGTTGACATTGATGCACAGGTAGAGTTTTATGGACCTTAAATAGGCATAGGTAAGCAGAAAGCCCAAGGATCCAGAAGTACTTGTCTCAGTCTCCTAAGTATAGAGGGGCCTCTGTGCTCTGTGCCACCTATGAAAAATATGTGCAGGGACCCTCAAACAAAATGCTCTGGGATTAGATTCTGGAAGGATATCAGTAATCCACAAATTACATTCAACTCTTATAAGATCATAAAGAATAAGAACCAGGAAAAGCAAGGAGCATACTGCTCTGCTATTTAAAGAAATTTATATTTAATTGTAAGTATAATTGGTTTCTTATGGTCTAGATTATGAGAAGACTTGTAAGCATAATCGTATAAGATAACACTGTCATTTGAATTTGCATCAAGTGAAAAATAAAAGGATATTCACCTATATATCACTCACATCCCATGCAATTCACCAATTTAAATATATAATTCAGTGGTTTTTTGGAATATTCATAGATATGTGTAACTATTACCACAGTCAATTTTAGAACACTTACATCACCTCAAAATGAAACCCAGTACCCTTTAGTTATCAACCCCCTATAATCTACCCCTCTTTCTAGCCATAAGCAATCACTAATCTGTTTTCTCTGTGTGTGGATTTCCCTATGATGGAGATTTCTTATAAAAGGAATCGTGTAATAAGAGGCCTTTTGTGACTGGCTTCTTTCACTTAATATAATGTTTTCATAGTTCGTCCGTGTTTTATCATGTATCAGTATTTCATTCTTTCAATGGCCAAATAATATTCCATTGTATGCTTATACCACATTTTGTTACCAGTTCATCAGTTGATGGACATTTGAGTTGTTTCTACCTTTTGACTACTGTGAATAATGCTGCTATAAACATTAGTGTACAAGTTTTTGTGTGGATGTGTGTTTTCATTTCTCTAGAGTATATTATATATATATAGAGAGAGAGAGAGAGAGAGAGAGCGCAAGCTGTAGGTAGAATTCCTGGGACATATGATAACTATGTTTAAACATTTGAGGAACTGCTAGACTGTTTTCCAAAGTATCTGTGCCATTTTACATCCCACCAGCAGTGTATGAGAGTTCCAATATCTCCACATCATCAGCAACACTTGTTTTTATCTCATGTTTGTATTCTAGCTATTTTAGTGGGTAGAAATGATATCTCACATGGCTTTGATTTGCATTTCCCAGGCATCTAATGCTATTGAGCATCTTTCATGTGCTTATTGGCCACTTGTACATCATATTTGTATAAATGTCTATGCAGATCTTCGCCTATTTTTTTAAGTTGGGTTGTCTTTTCATTATTGAGTTGCTATTGTTCTATGTATATTCTAAATACGATAGTTTATCAGATATGTGATTTGCAAATATTTTATCCCATTCTGTTGTCATTTCACTCTAATAGTATCCTTTGACACACAAAGTTTTTAATTTCAATGAAGTCCCATTTAGCTATTTTTGTTGTTCTTATATTGTTCTTGCTTTTGATGTCATATCTAAGAATCCACTGCCAAAGTCTAGGTCATGAAGATGTAGCCCTGTTTTCTTCTAAAAATTTTATAGCTTTAGATCTTACATTTAAGTCTTTGATCCATTTTTGAGTTAATATTTGACTGTTGTTTGAAGCAAGTGTCTAACTTCATTTTTTTGCATGCGGCTGTCCAGTAGTCTCATCACCATTGGTTGAAGACACTGTTCTTCCTGCATTAAATCATCTTAGTGCCCTTGTTGGAAATCAGATGACCACAGATACATTGTTTATTTCTGGATTCTCTATTTTATACCATAGATCTATGTGTCTATTCCTTATGCCAATTCCACACTTTTCTAATTACAATTGCTTAGTAGTAAGTTTTGAAATCAGAAAGTGTGAGTTTTGCTACATTGTTCTTTTTTAACCATATTGTTTTGGTTGTTCTGGGATATTCACAATTCCATATGGATTTTAAAATCAGCTTGTCAATGTCTACAAGCAGGCCTTCTGGCATTCTGTTTGGTATTGCACTGAATCTGTAGATGACATCTGTAGATCAACTTGGGGAGGAGTGTTATCTTACCAATAGTAAATCGTCTGATTCATGACCATGCAGTATTTTTTCATTTATTTAGATAAGCTTAAATTTTTTAGACAGTGCTTTATAGTTTTAAGAGTGTAAGTTTTGCACTTCTTTTGTTAAATATATTCTTAAGTATTTTTTTTTTGGTGATACTATAAATGGAATGGTTTCTATTTTGGATTATTTTCATTGTTGAAATATTCATTTTTGGATTATTCCTTGCAAACATAAGAAAAAAATTGATTTTCTGTATATTAAAAGTATATCATGTAATCTTGCTGCTGAACTGATTTTTTAATTCTAATGTGTTTTACTGGATTCCTTAGGATTTTCTATGTACAAGATAATACATGCATATACAGATGGTCTTACATCTTCCCCTCCGAAATGAATTCTTTTTATTGCCTAATTGATCTGGTTAATACCAATCCAGTATAATGTTAAATATAAGTGATAAGAGGGGACATCCTTGTCTTCTTCCTGAACTTAGGGAGAAAGAATCCAGTCTATAACCCTTAAGTATCTTGGTAGTAGGTTTTTCTTAGATCCCCTCTGAGGTGGAGGAAATTCCCATCTATTCCTAGTTTGTGTCATGTAAGTTACCTAATTTTTGATCTACAATTGTTTATAGCATTCTTTTGCATTCTATTTTATTTCTGTAAGGCAGAAATAGTGCCTCCACTTTCATTTCTGATTCTAATATTTTGAATTTTTTTTTTCTTAGCCCATTTAGCTAAAGCATTGTCCTTTCTTTTTATCTTTTCAAAGAATTAGCTTTGGATGTCAGGGATTTACTCAATTGTTTTCTTTATTTCATTGATTTTTCCTTAAATCTCTATTATTTTTTTCTTTATTCTACTTTCTTTAAGCTTAGACTGTTCTTTTTCCAGTATCTTAAAGGGAAGTTTAGGTTAGTGATTTCAGATCTTTCTTCTTTTTTGTTATAAGCATTTATAGCTATAAATTTCCCTTAAGCACTGCTTTAGCAGAATCACGTTCTCATATGTTTTATCTTCATTTTCTTTAAAGTATTTTCCAATTTTGCCAGGTTTTTTCTTGACGCATTGATTGCTTAAGGATATTAACAATAAAAACAGACTGTTAATGATTGTTAATAACAATAATAGATGTTTGGGGAGGCAGGTTGAAATATTATGAGGCACCCAATATATAAATCAGATAAATGTAAATCGTCTCTGTTCAAAACTGGAGAAGATGCTCTGTCTGCTTGCTCTTCCTCCACCTCCTATTGTGTCCCCAGTGTGATTCAGGAAGCAGATTCTCCTAAGGCTGGGGTTCTGATGAATGCAGTGAAAGCCACTGATTTACTCCAACCTCAACATTTTATAGATGAGGAAAATGAAACACAGAGGTTAAACAGTTTAACTAGAATCAAATAGTGACATACTTCACATGAACATGAGTCTTCAGCCTCTTTGAACAAAGGTTCTAGAAGATGGGATACTTTATTTAACAAATATTTATTGAGGGTTTACTGTGTGCAGTGTTTAGGCACCAGAGATATAGCAGTGAACACAATAGAGAATTTCCTTGTCTTTCAGGAATTGAGTGTGAAAAGTTGTCCCTAGTGTTTACCATCCTTGGGGCACATGCTTTGAATGGCATTTTCAGTGTTGGTTCCCACTCCTCACTGACTTATTCTTTCATTCCATGTTATGGCTCAGGGTATTACTTTGTTAGATAACTAGCCAGTTAGATTAATTGAGAGTGGCTGTGGCATTAAGAAATTTGACTAGCCACATGAGAACTTAACTGAAATTTTGACTTCAGTAATATTGTTTAAAGAAAAAGGGTTCAGCCTCTGGTTTTCAATTTCAAATGATCTACCAATCTTAGAGACTAGATTGGCATGTTAGATGTATATAATTATCAGCTCTGTTCATAACTCTTCAGCCATTTATATTTTAAATCAATTGTTTCTACCCATGTAATATTTGTTTGGATATAACTACATGGTCTTCTTCCCCATTAGATCAATTTTTCTTATAGTACTTGAAGATTCTGGTATAATAGTCCCTCTTATATTTCAGAAAAACAAAAGTAAGGTAAAATTTTATTTTATGAAACCACTTGATATTTTTATGCTTGGGGGTTCATAAGTGATTTCAATTAAGGTGTATTGAATTTCATGCACAGAACTTTAGTGAAATTTAGAAATCAGTAATTAAGTTAATTGTACTTACATAGTTTAGAAAATCTGATTTGTTAGTCACTGCTATATAATTTATTTATTGGTGAAGAGTATAAAATTTCATCTTTTTAAAATAAAAGTGAATAGAAAAATAGTGACTGAAACAGAATTTTGTTCTTAAGTTTGTGGGCAATTGTAGTGCTCATTGAATGCAATGAATGGAATAGTGGCACATTCCATTGTAATATTAGACATAAGTATAATGAAACATAATGAAGGCATTTTAAGTCAGCTTCTTTTCAGCATTATGACTGTGATCATTTACCATTCCTACATTTAGTAAGTTTCTTTATTTTACTATTAGACATAGAATCTTAGAGATTTTTTATTATGTCTTTTATGCTTAAAACATTTTGACGTTTGTCTTTTGTGTTTTAATAAGTGAAGTATCATGATAGACACTGTGATGATAGTTCTTGTGGAAGGAAATAATAATCCTGTCTTTCCCCAAAGAGGGGCCTCCTGACCACCTCTGAGATATGGAAGGCTGCCTAACCACCTCGTTTCTTGCAGAAGCATAACTGGGGTAACATGAGGAAAGGGGGGGTCTGGTGGTGGAGTGAAAAGAGGACTGATGTTAGTTTCAGTGGCTGGTGGGCAAGCAGCATTTGGCACACCTTACCTATAGATTTAAAAGTCTCACCATTGATATTTATTTTTGATTGATTACACTGCTTTATGTAATGCTTTTTATCCTAATTTGAGTTATTGATTGGCACTAGCTTTGGAGAATGTGTTCATGGGCAGTAACTGAGTCCTCTGCTCCCTTCCCTAATCTCTCTTCCTGGGTGCAGGGCTCAGGCCTATTGACCACATTATTGTCCTCAGTTCACAGGGCTCTTGTGTCACTGCTCACAGATTCCTTGGCTGAGTCAGAAAATTGGGTCATGTGCCCTTGTAATGTGGCCTCAGCCTCTGTGGAGGGCAAATGATTGAGCTGCTGAGAGTGTTCGCTTAGAAACATCATGTTTTTCTTCTCATTTTATGTCCAGCCATCAACCTTGGTGTTTCTCAGAAAAGAGATTTTTGACTGGGAATTAACATTGTAATTTTTGAGAGGGATATTATACAACAATATATAAATCTTTACCAGAATATTTGAGCTGTGTGATTCTGACAAATCTTAGGGTAATATGAAGAGAAAGAACTGGAAATGCATACTGGAAAAATTAGGAAAGAATTTCTGTGGAAGATGGATAGCTTGGATAGACTTTTCAGGGCATACCACACGTTACTGCATATATAAAAATGAATTAATAATTTATATACCCATATTTAAGCTGTGTTGCATTTCATTTAATTATTTGTCCTAAATAATGCAGTTTAATTATAATATTTGTACTCTTCCATTCTTCATGTTTTGTTACTTTTTAAAACTTATTTTTGTTAGTAGCTTCATTATATTTCATTTAAGATTAAAAAGGGTTTCATTCATTCACTTAGATTTGTTTTCAAGGGATTCAAATAATTAAGAAACAGACTAAGTTATTGTCCTCAGGAAGCTTATGGACTATTGGAAGTGGCAGCAACTGGGCACATAATTCGCCTAGTTACAGAAATTGTTTCAGGATTTGAGTTGACCACAGTTGACTCAGGGAGAGTCAGACTTGGGACTTTCACTGGAATTTTAGGAAAGGGATGGCTTCTTTTCCTGCCAGGTTTGCTAAGCTGGTAGAATATAAGTTGGGGTAAGTGGAGAGAGTCTAAGAATGAGGTCAGCACAGAGGAAAGCAATGTCAAAGCACCGGGAGAGAGAGACGACATTTCATGATTTCAGGTGCATCTATAGATACTATCATTGTAAAGGTGGCCATTCCCTCTGTACATGCAAGTTATTGAGTCACTACATTACCTCTGTGGCTCCTGCTGGCTTTAGTTGGGTTCCTGACACTTACAAATGAAAGCGATTTGAGAAATGCAGACTCCACAGCCTCTGCTCTTACCACATTACAGGGTTTGCCAACCCTGGCTGTACATCAGTGGCCCCTGGGTACCTCTTAAAAATACAGATTCCAGGCCCAGCTTTAGACCTACTGAATCATTCCCTGGTTTGAAGAGGTCTGAGACCTGTAATTTAAAAGTTCTTCTCCAGATTACTGTTGTAGTTAATCCACATATTAAAGTTGGGAAACCACTTGCTGCTCAGTGGAATGCCACTACTTTACATCTCCATTTACAAGTGTAGATAGATAGTCCCCAGACACTTAAGTCCCATCACGAGGCAATGTAGGGGGTCACATCAAGTCCCTGGAATAAGCACTCAAGTCTAGAGTAAGTCTTTGCTATTGCTGTTTCCATTGTGCTATGCTGCATAAATAGTCACACTGCTCATTATTAAGTTAGTGATTTTCTTAGTTTGAGTCTTCTAGAAAATAGAGCTTGAGGCAAGAATTAAGTACTGATGCTTTAATTGGGAGGTGCAAAAACTCAGGGCAATGAGAGAAAAAAGAGAAACGAGGGACGAATGAGAAGCAAAGCAGTGAATGATGCATTAGTGGCTACCTCAGTGTCCACTACTTACCCCCAGGAACAGATGCAACAGGTTGCTCAACAGATGTCACTTTTGAAAATCACCCCTGAGCAATCTGTGTGACAGGGGAAGGAATTTTGTGCTGACTACCAGTCTTTGTCATCTGTGCAGTCTTGTGAGTACTATTCCAATACTAAATCTGGCAGCCCTGGCTCGTCATTTGTGTGCCCCCATCCTTGTGCTGCATCCCCTTCTGTTCCAGTTCTGTGTGTTCTAGTACCCAGGCATAGGTTTCTACTTTATTTCTTAAAATCCAAGTTTGCTGTTACCAGACTCCCTCCGTGGGTACTAGGACACTATTTCTGCCATCTACCCTGTTCTGGACAGCCTAAGGCCCTTCATACAAGAATCTTGCCCCTGAACTTGGGATCCTGGGTCTTTCTTGACGGTGGAAGTGGTCTCTGACATCAACCTGACCTAGTTCCCCTTTCTTTTGGGCCCCTTATTGTAATTTCATTTTCAACTTCAGAAAATTCCAATCATAACTATTGTTTGACTAATTTCTCTTTCTCGCCTGGTTGCTCTCCATACCTGTCCCCCCATAGTCAGAGTTTACAGCTCATTCGGTGCCGGTACGTGTCCTGTCCTAACACTGGGGTTTTTGCAAGCTCCAGGTTCTTTCTTTCTACACTTGCACTGTGAAATAATGAGACATGACTGTGTCCTATACTATCAAAGAAAATATACTGTAAGTCAAATAATTTGCTATAACCAAGTCAACATAATTGTAATATCCAAGACTATGTATATTCATTATCCTTATGGTTTAATATATTTTCAGTTTGAGAAATGTCCATTTTGCCTTTTATTGTTTTACATCTTTGGAGATAGACCCTGCAAGCAAAATTTAAAAACTGTGAACTTTTAAACAGTGTCTTATTTCTATTGCATATTTGGTAGTGAACATATGCTATGCAGTGATACATTTAGGGAGGCATTTAATAGAGATCATGTAAGCCTGTTTGCCTAGTTTAAGTCTTGGAGTGTGTGCTGCTTATTGGCTTGCTGATAGCTCATTCATACTAATTTGCATACCAGTAAATCAATCTACAAGAACTTAAAACTCAGTTCTGTTCAAAATAGAGCTGACTTTTAATACAAGACAGTTAGAGAACGTTATGGTATTCAGAACTGAACATGCAAAAGACAAAGTTAATTTGCTCCCAGTAATCCCTTGCTTCCTTCCCCATGGAGGGGTTAATTAGAAAGTGAAATCTTACTTTGGTTCTTTTCTTTTGGAAATTTTGTCTTCTTAAAACATTATATGAAAAAGACAATTTCCTAGTTAAAATGCTGGCAAGCTACACCTCCATGATAGGCTCTCTCCTAATTTTCCATTAAATGATCCAAGAAGACATACAGAAATTCAAAAATTCAATAGCAGTGGAAAGGAAAGATAACAGCCACCCATTTATAGAAGTCCTATGAGGAATTCCCAGTAATTACTGAGCTGATGTGGCCTGATTGAAAAGCACATTTAATAGCCTCCATGTGTTCATGCTCATTTAAAACATAATTTAGGGATAAAGAGGAAACAGGCTAGTCCCATGATCTTCCTTCTTCTCAGAAATGTATTATCTTCACCTACCAGAAAACTAGAAAGCTGCTTTCTCATTGTGTATCTCCTGGCACATAGTAGTTGTTTTAAAATACTTTTCAAATGAATGAATATATGTGAAATGCTCTACAAGTGGCCCTCCATTTTACCTACTTCTTTAAGAATCCCTCTTGAAAAAAAAAACCCTAGGACTTAAAATAACTGTAACTGTAGGGAAAATGTGGAGCAGTATCCTTCTGTCAAGGATGTACAGAAGCTAGCATGTAGATCTGGTGGTTTGGGCAGAGATGGGAAAACTCCAAGTGATTCATAGTGCCTGTTTATTGGTGAGATTCAAGTTTATCCATTCACAGGAAGACAACGAAATTTTCTAATATGTAAATTTTCCCTTAGATTATTTGAAAACTGCCAGTGGATGTAAGACAATATCCTCCCTACACCTAATAGATGGATGCTTCTTTAATACAGGAAATTGGCCCAAGGGTGTGCATTGAGCTACCTCCACATTTAGATCTAGAGGTCCCTGCAAATGAAAGGGGAATGGTACAAGTGAGCACCTAGGAAAGGTGACCCTCTCCTTTTTGTAGGAGCAAACAAGAAAAGGCAGAAATAATTTTTTGAATGCAAGAAGATGAAAGAATGACTTCTAAATCCACACTTAAATGGGTTATGGTGAAACAATAGAATGGCAAAGACAAAAGAAATTCTGAAAAGCAGCAAGTGAAAAAGATACATTATTTTCAAAGGAAAAATATTATACTGAAGGCAGAATCCTCAACTGTAACAATAGGAACCAGAAGACAATGGAATTACAGTGCTGAAGCAAATTAACTGTCAGCCTAGAATTTTAAATTTCACTATCACACAAGAGTAAAGATGAAATAAAAATATTTTCAATGCAACAATAAAATTGTGACAGTTTTAAAGTCACTGATATTTGCTAAAAGAACAAATGGAAGATCTACTTGTGGTTGAAGGAAATTGAGTTCAAAAGAAAGAACTGGAATCCAATAGCAGTGTTTATTAAAATAATCAGTAAATTTGACTATATCTCAAGGAACAATGGCTATGGAAATAATAAGGAATAATTCAGCTGTTCTAAAAACAAAGTGAACTCAATGACTAAACAATAACTTTATAAAGGGCAGGGATATTGCCATTATAGACATGTAAGCTTCTTGCATTTCGGGGGAACAGTGTTGAACTATTTTAAGACGTTTTTTGTAAGGCGTTAATGTTGAAAATTTGGGACAATAAAAAAATACAGAGATAAGAATACATAATTTCTGAACCAGTGGAGGCATAAGAGGAATGAAAGAAAATTTAATGAGTCCATAGACTACAAGAACAGAGAGGGCAGAAGAAAGGATGTGGTAAACAGAGGCACCAACTGAGATGTTCAACACAAACATATCAATTATCATGATAAAGATAAACAAATTAAACTATAAAGGTTAATATTTTCACAGTGGAAAGTGAAATGCAATTTTATGTTGTTTACAAAGTTAACCTGGTAAGAAATCCAAAAGCCTACACCAGGTATTGACTAATCAAAAAATAGCATAAACTATAATTTGCAGTCACAATATAGGTAGGTCACAGGTAAGGCAGTCCAGCACGGAGAAGACAACTAATGACTGTAGTTGTGCTGATAGTGACTGCAATAGGGTGGCGGTGAGAACTTGGTAATATGGGTGAGTGTTGAAACCACAATGTCGTTCATATGAAACCTTCATGAGATTGTATATCAATGATACTTTAATTAAAAAAATAGCTGGCATAAATATATTAATATTAGGATAAGCAGACTGTAAAGCAAATCCGTGTATTAATTTAAAAAGAGGTCATCCATTCTGGGAAGATGGCGACGTGAGCAGGGCGGCAGAAATTGCCTCCCAAAACCATATATATTTGTGAAAATATAACAAATACAACTATTCCTAAAAAAGACACCAGAGGATACAATACAACAGCCAGGCTACAGTTACACCTGCGAGAACTCAGTGCCTCAAAAAGCGGATAAGATACAAAGCCACGACCCGGTGGGACCTGAGCACTCCCACACCCCAGCGCACCGGCGGGAGGAAAAATTCAGAGCAGGGAAGGAGTGGAAGCACAGGCCTGCCAAATAACCAGCCCTGGTGATCTGCGCTGGGAGCATGGACACACATCATGTGGTGTATCGGAGAATAGAGAAACAGAAGTGCAGGATCCAAGACAGAGACAAGCAGGTCCCCTCAGCCGGCTCCCTGGGACAAAAGAAAAATGGGCACTTCTTTTTGGGTTTTTTTGTTGTTGTTTATGTTTTTGTTTTTTTGTTTTTTTGTTTGGTTAAGGTCTTAAAGAGACAAGGGCCCAACAGCAGAACAAAATCGTCCCAGTGCACTCAGCCCAGCAGGCTGAGAGTCTTGGGGAATTTCGGACCCCGTGGCAAGTGGCCAGGCAAAGCAGCCGTGCTGAGGCTTTCCACAGTGATCAGCAGCCTCCCATTCATTCCCCCACCCCACTGGCCAGCGACGCCAAGGGTCCGGGAGCTTCCACTGCGGTGGAACAGCAGAGGAGCAGCCCCGCCCAAATCATCCTCACAGAATCTACTTCCAGCAGGCGCTCAGCTAAGCAGGAAGGACCCCAGAACCCACATCAAGGGCTGGAAATCACCAAGGGGACCAGAAGGCACCCAGCGAGACTTTGAACCCCTGCAGTGCTATAGGCTAGACTGGGGGAAACCACGCACACAGGCAGCTCCAGGGATTATACCAGAGACTGCCTCCTGGTGGGCGAGAAACCAGTTCAGGCCCCGGAGAAGGGCAAGGAGAACAACAAGCAGGAAGGGACTTTGTTCTCCCAGCTGACACACGTGCCACCTACCAGCGACAACTTCTAGCACCATGAAAAGACAGAGGAATATGGTACGAAGATTACACAGACAACTCCCAAGAGAGGCCCTGATGGAACAGTTTTATACAATCTTCCTGAAAAAGAATTGAGAATAAAAGTCATAACCATGCTGATGGATCTACAGAGAA
Organism: Phataginus tricuspis; assembly: GCA_029783875.1. Classification (NCBI taxonomy): domain Eukaryota; kingdom Metazoa; phylum Chordata; class Mammalia; order Pholidota; family Manidae; genus Phataginus; species Phataginus tricuspis. Next base: position 29,035,188 of record JAQQAC010016209.1, read on the forward strand.
ATATGCAAGAGCTAAGGGAGGAAATGAGGAAAGACAATGCAGAAATCAGACAAGCGATCGACGGGCTTAAGAGCAGAATGTTAATGGAATAGAAATCAGAGAACAGGAATACAGAGAAGCTGAGGCAGAGAGAGATAAAAGGATCTCTAAGAATGAAAGAATATTAAGAGAACTGTGTGTCCAATCCAAACGGAACAATATTCGCATTATAGGAGTACCAGAGGAAGAAGGGAGGAAAAAAGGGATAGAAAGTGTCTTTGAAGAAATAATTGCTGAAAACTTCCCAAGCTGGGGAAGGAAATAGTTTCTCAGTCCACACAAGCCTACAGATCTCCCAACACAAGGGACCCAAGGAAGACAACACCAAGACACATAAAAATTAAAATGGCAAAGATCAAAGATAAGGACAGAGTATTAAAGGCAGCTAGAGAGAGAAAAAAGATCACCTACAAAGGAAAACCCATCAGACTATCATCAGACTTCTCAACAGAAACCTTACAGGCAGAAGAGAATGGCATGATATATTTAACATAATGAAACAGAAGGGCCTTGAACCAAGAATACTGTATCCAGCACAATTATCATTTAAGTTTAAGGGAGGGATTAAACAATTCCCAGACAAGCGAAAGCTGAGGGAATTTGCCTCTCACAAACCACCTCTACAGGATATCATAAACGGACTGCTCTAAATGGAAGCACATCTAAGGCTAAAACGATGTCACCAGAGAAAATAAAATCATAGCAAATAAAGCAGACCATCCAAATACTAAATAAAGGCAAAAAGTAAAACCAACTATGCACAAAAACAGTCAAAGGAAATGTAAAAGAGTACAGAATAGAACACCTAGTATATAAAGAATGGAGGAGGAAGAAGAAGAAGAAGAGAGAGAAATAAAGACTCATCAGACTGTGTTTATAATAGCTTAACAAGAGAGTTAAGTTAGACTGTTAGATAGTAAAGAAGCTACCCATGAACCTTTGGTAACAACGAATCTAAAGCCAGCAATGGCAATAAGTACATATCTATCGATAATCACCCTAAATGTAAATGGACTGAATGCACCAATCGAAAGACATAGAATTACTGAATGGATAAAAAAGCAAGACCCATCTATATGCTGTTTACAAGAGACTCACCTCAAACCCAATGATATACACAGACTAAAGGTGAAGGGATGGAAAAAGATATTTCATGCAAACAAGGAGAAAAAAGCAGGTGTTGCAAAACATGAATTGGACAAAATAGACTTCAAAATGAAGAAAGTAGCAAGAGATAAAGAAGGACATTATGTAATGGTAAAGGGGTCAGTCCAACAAGAGGATATAACCATTATAAATATATATGCACCCAACACAGGAGGGCCAACATATGTGAAACAAATACTAACAGAATTGAAGGAGGAAATAGACAACAATGCATTCATTTTAGGAGACTTCAACACACCACTCACTCCAAAGGACCGATCAACCAGACAGAAAATAAGTAAAGACACAGAGGCACTGAACAACGCACTAGAACAGATGGACCTAACAGACATCTACAGAGCTCTACACCCAAAAGAAGCAGAATACACATTCTTCTCAAGTGCACATGGAACATTTTCCAGAATAGACGACATACTAGGCCACAAAAAGAACCTCAGTAAATTAAAAAAGATTAACATTCTACCAAACAACTTCTCAGATCACAAAGGTATAAAACTAGAAATAAATTCTACAGAGAAAACAAAAAGGCTCACAAATGCATGGAGACTTAACAACATACTCCTAAATAATCAGTGGGTCAACGACCAAATTAAAACAGAGATCAAACAATATATGGAGATAAATGACAACAACAACACAAAGCAACAACTTCTCTGGGACACAGAAAAGGCAGTTCTAAGAGGAAAGCATATTGCAATCCAGGCCGACCTAAAGAAGGAAGAACAATCCCAAACAAATAGGCTAAAGACACCATTCTTGAAATTGGAAAATAAAGAATAAATGAGGCACAAATTCACCAGAAGGAGGGACACAATAAAGATCAGAGAAGAAATAAATAAAGTTGAGAAGAATAAAACAATTGAAAAAATCAATGATACCAAGAGCTGCTTCTTTGAAATAATAAATAAAATAGATAAACCCCTAGCCAGACTTATTAAGAGAAAAAGAGAATCTACACACATAAACAGAAATCAGAAATGAGAAAGGAAAAATCATGAGAGACCCCACAGAAATACAAAGAATTAAAAGAGAATACTATGAAAATCTGTATGCTAACGAGCTGGAACACCTAGAAGAAATGGACAACTTCTTAGAAAAATACAACCCTCTGAGACTGACCAAGCAAGAAACAGAAAACCTAAACAGACCAATCACCAGCAACGAAATTGAATCGGTAATCAAAAAACTACCCCAGAGAAAAAACCCCGGGACAGATGGATTCACCTCTGAATTTTACCAGACATATAGAGAAGAAATAATACCCATTCTCCTTAAGGTTTTCCAAAAAATAGAAGAGGAGGGAAGACTTACAAACTCATTTTATGAAGCCAGCACCACTCTAATACCAAAACCAGGAAAGGATGTCAGCAAAAAAGAAAATTACAGACCAATATCGCTGATGAACATACATGCAAAAATACTCAACAAAATATTAGCAAACCAAATTCAAAAATACCTCAAGAGGATCATAGACCATGATCAAGTGGGATTCATCCCAGGGATGCAAGGATGGTACAACATTCGAAAATCCATCAACATCATCCACCACATCAACAAAAAGAAAAATAAAAACCACATGATCATCTCCATAGATGCTGAAAAAGTATTTGACAAAATTCAGCATCCATTCATGATTAAACGTCTCAACAAAATGGGTATAGATGGAAAGTACCTCAACATCATAAAGGCCATATATGACAAACCCACAGATTACATCATACTTAACAGTGAGAAGTTGAAAGCGTTTCATCTAAGATCGGGAACAAGACAGGGATGCCCACTCTCTCCACTGTTATTCAACATACTACTGGAGGTCCTAGCCACGGCAATCAGACAAAACAAAGACATACAAGGCATCCAGATTGGTAAAGAAGAAGTCAAATTGTCACTATTTGCAGATGACATGATGTTCTACATAAAAAACCCTAAAAACTCCACTCCCAAACTACTAGAACTAACATCTGAATTCAGCAAAGTTGCAGGATACAAAATTAACACACACAAATCAGTTGCTTTCCAATACATTAATGATGAACTAACAGAAAGAAAAACTAGGAAAACAAATCCATTCACAATTGCATCAAAAAAGAGTAAAATACCTAGGAATAAACCTAATGAAGGAAGTGAAAGACCTATACCCTGAAAACTACAAGACACTCCTAAGAGAAATTAAAGAGGACACCAACTAAATGGAAATTCATCCCATGCTCTTGGCTAGGAAGAATAAATATTGTCAAAATGGCAATACTACCTAAAGCAATCTACAGATTCAATGCAATCCCTATCAAAATACCAACAACATTCTTCAATGAACTGGAACAAATGATTCTAAAATTCATATGGAACCACAAAAGACCCCGAATAGCCAAAGCAATCCTGAGAAGGAAGAATAAAACAGTCGGAATTATTATCTCAGACTTCAAGCTCTACTACAAAGCCACAGTAATCAAGACAATTTGGTTTTGACACAAAAACAGACCCACAGACCAGTGGAACAGAATAGAAAATCCAAACATTAACCCAAACATATACGGTCAATTAATATTTGATAAAGGAGCCTTGGATATACAATGGAGAGATGACAGCCTCCTCAGCAGTTGGTGTTGTACAAACTGGACAGCTACATGTAAGAGAATGAAACTGGACTACTGTCTAACCCCATACACAAAGGTAAACTCAAGGTGGATCAAAGACATGATTGTAAGTCATGAAACCATAAAACTTTTAGAAAAAAACATAGGCAAAAATCTCTTGGACATAAATATGACTGACTTCCTCATGAACATATCTCCCCGGGCAAGGGAAACAAAAGCAAAAATGAACAAGTGGGACTATATCAAGCTGAAAAGCTTCTGTGCAGCAAAGGACACCATCAGTAGAACAAAAAGACATCCTACAGTATGGGAGAATATATTCATAAATGACATGTCAGATAAGGGGTTGACATCCATAATATATAAAGAACTCACACACCTCAACAAAGAAAAATAATCCAATTAAGAAATGGGCACAGGATGTGAATAGACACTTCTCCAAAGAAGAAATTCAGATGGCCAACAGGCACATGAAAAGATGCTCCACATCGCTAATCATCAGAGAAATGCAAATTAAAACCACAATGAGATATCACCTCACACCAGTAAGAATGGCCAACATCCAAAACACAAACAGCAACAAATGTTGGCGAGGATGTGGAGAAAGGGGACCTCTCCTACACTGCTGGTGTGAATGCAAAATACTTCAACCATTGTGGAAAGCATTATGGAGGTTCCTCACAAACTGAAAATAGAAATATCATTTCACCCAGGAATCCCACTCCTAGGAATTTACCCTAAGAATACAGCAGCCCAGTTTCAAAAAGACAGATGCACCCCTATGTTTATCACAGCACTATTTACAATAGCCAAGAAATGGAAGCAACCTAAGTGTCCATCAGTAGATGAATGGATAAAGAAGATGTGGTACATATACACAATGGAATAATATTCAGCCGTAAGAAGAAAACAAATCCTTCCATTTGTAACTACATGGATGGAGCGAGAGGGTATTATGCTCAGTGAAATAAGCCAAGTGGAAAAAGACAAGTATCAAATGACTTCACTCATATGTGGAGCATAAGAGCAAAGAAAAAAAAACTGAAAGAAAAAAACAGCACCAGACTCACAGAACCCAAGAATGGACCAACAGTTACCAAAGGGTAAGGGACTGGGGAAGATGGGGTGGAAGCAAGCGACAAGGGGGAAAAAAGGGCATTACGATTAGGAGACACAATGTTGTGGGGGCACAGGGAGGGATGTACAACTCAGAGAAACAAGTAGTGATTCTATAGCATCTCCCTGTGCTTATGGATAGTGACTGTAATGGGGTTGGTGGGGAAACCTGATGAAGTGAGGAGTTTTAATAACCATAATGTTGCACATGTAATTGTAGATTAATGATACCAAAATAAAAAAAGAAATAAAATAAAGGGTATATAACCTAATGAAAAATGAGAAAATTTAACACAAATCAAGAATAAGAGAATAAGTGAAAGGTGTTAAAAATGTTTTAAATAAAATATTATCATTTCCTAAAAAAAAAAGACATATGCACCATGTTTATTGCAGCACTTTTTATTATAGCCAAGATATGGAAGCAACCTAATTGTCCATCAGTAGATGAATGGATAAAGATGTGGTACATATACACAGTGGAATAGTATTCAGCCATAAGAAGGAAACAAATCCTGCCATTTGCAACAACATGGATGGAGCTGGAGGATATTATGCTCAGTGAAATAAGCCAGGCAGAGAAAGAGAAATGCCAAATGATTTCCCTCATTTGTGGAGTATAACAACGCAGCAAAACTAACGGAACAAAATAGCAGTGGACTCAGAGACTCCAAGAAGGAACTAGTGTATACCAAAGGGAAGGGGTGTGGGAGGGTGTGTGGGGAGGGAGGGAGAAAGGGATAGTGGGGTATTCTGTTTAGTACACATGGTGTGGGGAATCCCGGGGAAAACAGTGTAGCACAGAGAAGACAAACAGTGAATCTGTATCATCTTCCTACACTGATGGACAGTGACTGCATTGGGGTATGAGTGGGGACTTGATAATATGGGTAAATGTAGTAACCACATTCTTTTTTCAGGTGAAACCTTCACAAGGGTGTATATCAATAATACCTTAATAAAAAAAATATGCATGGCAGAGCTGAAAGAAGGAAAGAATCTGGAATCATGGCTGATGTCATTCAAACTTTGTACCAGCCCCACAACAGGCTAGTTATGGATTTTTTAAATTATGTAAACTCAATAAATATTTATTCCTTAAACCATGATAAAAAAACGTAATTAAATAAGTGATTTTCTGTAAGAATTGTGAATTATCAAAACAAAATGAATAAATTAATAACCAAGCAAAAAGTTAAAAATTACCAAAGAATTGCCTCAACAGGGGCTCCAACCAGGATGATTCACTAATGGATTCTTTCAAACTTTCAAGGAAAAGGAAAATTACCACATTATATAACTTCTCTAGGATACCAAAAAAAGATAGAAAGCTACAAAGGTGAATTCCAGTACCTGATAAACATACCATTAAAAAAGTAAACTATGGAGCAATAGTTCTCACCCTGGCTGCACATTAGAATCACCTATAATATAGCTTTTTAAACTCCTAATGCTTGGGCCATCTCCACACCCAAACATACCCATAGCCACCCCATACACATACATACAAAATGAAATCAGAATCTCTCAGAATGGGCCCAGCCATCAGTGATTTTTTAAGCTCTCCAAGTGATTACAGTGTGCAAGCCAAGGTTGAGAAGTACCGCTCCAGAGCAATTTCACTTCTTATGATTTATGGAGCAAGGATCCTAACTAAAATACAAGAAAACAGAATCCAATAGTCCATAACAGTTTTAAGCCACCTAAACAAAAAGCAGCATTTTCCTCGTGGATGCAAAGATGTTTCCAAATTAGAAAATAAGAGCAAATAGACAATGATCTCTTATGGTTTCCTACCACATACATTTTAAAATACAAGAGTAATTCCTTACTAAGATTCTAAAAGCATCTTCTTTAAAACAACAGCCTAAACCTGGCATTATACTTAATGAAACTACATGCACTACAATCAGAAACACAACACAAGTGCCCCTACCAACATCATTATTTACTATGGTTTTTAGTTCTGGACAATGTAAGAAGGGATGAAGTAGATATATTAGCAAGAAAGAGGCTGAAGTATGGTTATAGGTAGACAAAATTATGGCATGGACAAAGGCTGAGAAACAGAATAAATAAAAGATTTCAGCATAATCACAACTGAATCAAAAATATTCTTATGTCCTAACAATAACTAGCTGAAAATACAATAGGAGAAAAAAGTATCTTCACACTAGAACAAAAAATTACAAAACACTTAAAAAGAGTTTTAATGAAAACTCTGTGACCCAGATAAAACTCTAAAAATATTTACTAGAAGATAGAGACAAACTTGACTAAATAGGATAGATAATGTATATTCTGGATAAGCAACCTAAAATAACATATTTCAAAAGTGTACATTTCATTGATGCTTGGAGGGAGTTGAAAAAAATAAGTCTAAGTCCACCTGATAAAATAAATAGGTCAGCCTACTAAAGATAATTAGGAAAGTTAAGGTTTCTACAGGAGACCTAAATCTCCCAGATTTTACACCTTACTTTAATGCTTCAATTATTAAAATAGTGCAACACCACAGTACCAACAGACAAATGAGTAGATGGAAAAGAATAGATGGTCTGGAAATAGACTCTACATTACATATAGGAATTTAATGTGTGGTGAAAGAAGAGTCACATACCAGTAAGTAAAAACAAGTTCTAACTTAGAAAAGCATCAGAGTATATCCCCCCAAAATAAATTATAGCCCAAAGTTATACCCGAAGGAATATCAGCTTAAATAGAACAAATCAATCCCTTTTACCCTCCAAAAAATTGTATGTATAATATATCTACAGCAAAGCTTTGAAGGGGAGGTTGACCATTCTGGGCTTAGGAGAAAAAGAGAAAATTATAAATAAAAAAAATTGAGATTTGACTACAAAAATAAATTATACCTTCAATAGACTAAAACAAATAAAAAACAACATACTAATAAAAAAAATTTTAAGAAATATGACAGGTTTATTTTATAATTTTTTTTAATTAACTTTTAAAAGACTAAAAAAAACAAAACAATAACTTAAGATTCATGAGAGGGATAGTAAATAAAAAAATGTTTTGCTGAAGAAATTAAGACAGGTGCAAGTTAAAATAAAAGTGAGGAATGGGGTGGGGGGTGGGGGTGGTAGAATATTCATCACAGATGGGGTTATAAATGACTCCAATACAATTCTGTGGCAATACAGTTCTATCAGGAGCCATTTAAAAATTGCTAAACTTCTCACGCACCCCATTTCCAGGCAGGTAGCCCAAAGAAACACAGCAAAACATGTAGAAACATATGTGCAAAGATGTTCTTTGCATCATTTTCCTTATTATAGAAAAAAACTAGAGCAAGGGAAATGAAAGTTACCAAAAGGAGAGGGTTTGGTGAATTATGGCACATGTATCCACCCTGGAATATCATGAAGGCAGTAGTATGTTTTTGAAAACTATGCAATGGTAAGAAAAACACTTAGGATATGCAGAAATGTTGAGTGAGAAAAACACAGGACTGAAAATGGTTAAAGTACTACAATTTTAACTATGTTTTTTACGAGCACGCATACTTAAATTATGCTTTAAAACCATAACTCTGTTTTTGAGAAAGAATGGGGGAGGGACGAAAAAGCATGCAATGGCGGCAGCTGCGCAGGGAGGGAGAACACATGGTGGGACCTCAGGATTTTGGCGGGCCTCTGGGCAGTGGGGGAGGGGGTAGGGGGGAGGACTAACCTGAGGTGGAGGCAGCGGAGCCGGGGGTGGGCGGGGGGCCTGTTGGGTAGGGAGTGCATCCGGTGGGCAGGATGAGCTGTGCCGTCCCCGCTCTGCCCCTGTGCTTGGTTCGGTGTGCACCCTTGACAGCCTGGACCTCTGGGCCGGAAGCCCAGTTCCGGGGTGCCTTGTGTGCATCCTCTAAGGCACCGTGCAGTCTTTTCAAGGACTCTGATATTTCGGAAGGACTTTGCGTTCCAAACCAAATGTAAGAGCTTTCTAGTACCCGAAACGCTTTGACGTACCGGAAGTGCCTCTTGACCTTACGTGCAGGAAGCACTTCCTACTGAAAACGAAAGTGCGTCGTAAAGCCCACGCCTATCGTCGGCTCGGACGCCATACCGAGCCGCCAGTAAATCTTGGCTCCAGGATTTTCCCGAAGCGCTTCAGAATTACAACCGCAATGGAAGGACTTTGACATCTCTGGGACATTGAGAACTGTGGTGGGCGCGTGAAGAAAGGCGAAAGGTCCGTAAGCCATCGGAGCGGCCACAAGAGCGGCACACAGGTAGGGCCCCCATAAACGCGGATGCCTTTGGGAGCCCAGTGATACGGCCCCTCCAGCTGGCCAGCTTATAGCTCTAACTGCGGCGAACTTTGTGGACTTTAAGCCAAAGTTTTCCTGGGGCTCATTCTGCCAGGGCAATTTTCCTCCTGCTCCTCACTTTCTTCAGGCCCCGGTGTGGGTGGGACGGCCTCCAAAGACTACCTGATTCGGAGCACCCGGGGTTCCCTCTGACTGGAATCTTCTCCGCGCCATCCCCTCTGTGCCCCGCCCGCCCCTTTGTAGAAAAAAATGGCTTCTCCAGGGGATACCCGCAACTTTGAGACTAGTTCTAGTAGTTCCCGTAACTCCATGAACTATGAATTTGCGGCCAACGCTGAGGGTCAAAATGGCGGTAGTGAGGAACCAAACCCAGAAGAGGCCCAGAGAGGCAGGGATAGACAGCAAGGCCAAGGCTGTTCATCGATCTGTATGACGGCTATCCAGGGCATCGTAGAAAAACCGACGCCAAAAGAAAAGGGAGAGGCTGCCGCTAGTGCAAAACCGAGCACAAGAGAGCTTCTCAACCCTGGAGGAAGGCCAGCCAGGGCTAGCATCTTTCCTGCTTCTCAGAAAAGTAGAGCGCCCACCGCAGAGGTCGATGTGGAGATGGAAAAGCTAGAGATCAGCAGGCTCGGTGACAGGGAAGTGATGGTAGATCCTCGTGAACAGCCACGAAGTGGTCAAAGGGATGTCTTTTTTGAAGAACACTCTCTAGCCCTAAAATTGCTAGAGAAACATGACTCTCCTGCAGAAATTCAAAAGCGTAGAGAAAGGAACCTGGTGACTGCGTACCCCTACTCAGGAAGAGGCTGGTCTGCTGTGGATGAGAGTGCCGCAGTCACCTTCTCTCAGGCAAAGCCGGTCTCACAGCGTCGCTTGTCAGTTTCAAAGCCTCCATCCTTCACCACTAACCAGGTCACCTACCAGCCTCAGCTTTACGGTGGTCCTTGGCATGGCTATGCCTGCTCCTGCCCCAGCAGTCCCATGCCTTTTCTCTATGCCCCTTCCATGGGCAGCAACGCATTCCTGGCTAGGAATAGCGGCCAGAGCTGCCTAAGTTATCATACCTCTGGTTCTACCCAGTACTCCTACTGTTGGCCCAGACCCCTGGAGACACCACAGGGAGGTCAGTCCCAGAGTTCTCGTTCATTTTACTTCAGACGTTTGAGACCAGAGATGAAGGAGAAGAGAATGCCGTTCCAAGAGATACCATCATGTCCTTGGAGACAACATGCATCCCTTTCCCTGCCGCAGGTTCCCTGGGCAGAAAGCTCACAGGAGGGTTTCATTGACTGCCATTGTCACTTGGACGTACTCTTTTACAAGTTATCTTTCAAAGGGGCCTTCAGCAAGTTCAGAGAAATTTATAGCAGCACCTTCCCTAAAGAATTTCAGGGCTGCATCTCTAATTTCTCTGATCCTCGCTTGCTACTAAACAATGGCCTATGGGAAGAGCTCTTGAAAGAAGATATGGTTTGGGGGGCCTTTGGCTGCCACCCCAATTTTGCACGTCACTACAACGGCATCCTAGAAAGAAATATTTTGCAAACTTTACGTCACCCCAAGGCTGTAGCGTTTGGAAAAATAGGCTTGGATTATTCTAACAAGAGAACCTCATCTGTCTCACAGCAGAGGAGGGTATTTGTGAAACAGCTGCAGCTGGCTGTATCTCTAAAGAAGCCCTTGTTGATTTACTGCCGAGAAGCTGACAAAGATATGCTGCGCTTGCTGAAGGCGTATGTGCCCCCTGACTACAAGATCCATTGGCAATGTTTCCTTGACAGTTATGCAGCCATCGAGCCCTTTCTGAAGTATTTTCCCAACTTGTTTGTGGGCTTCACAGGAGTGCTGACTTACACTTCTGCCGGGGATATCCGAGAAGCTCTGAAAGAGATCCCGTTGGAAAGAGTCCTCGTGGAAACTGATGCTCCCTACTTCCTCCCTCACGGGGTTTCCAGAAGCCTTAGCCCACATGCCCACCCAGGCATGGCCCTGTATATAGTTGACGAGATTGCCAGAGTCAAAGGTCAGTCACTCTCCCACACTTTGGCCACCTTGCGTGGGAACACTTACCGCATGTACAATGTTTAAGCAGAGACTGCACAGTCAGGAGTCTTCCAGAAAAGGGAGGCAAGTGGCCTGACAGCATAGACTTGGTTTGAACTTTGCCTGTGTCCCAAGTCGAGGGTGTGTTCAGCTAACCCACTGGAACAGAATAAACCGGGACAGAATGTCTTCCTCAAATCCTCTTAAAAGGACCTCTGCTTCTAACTGGTGGAATGGAGTGCAGTGGGATGGGAGGAGGTGAGGGGTGAGTACTACCCTTGAAGTTACCAGGGTTTCTCCTCCCAGCCAAATGGTGCCAGGGTAGCCAGTAAAGAAAAAGAGTTCCATAGGGTACAAGTTTGCTAATATAAATCCCTCTTCTCTGCAGCCTGTGTTTTTGAGCAGTTGGTACATAGAGCCAACCTCCTACTTTGTCTTTAGGGGGAAAAAAAACGAAAGAAAGCAGGGAATGTTGAATTTTAAGTGAGCTAGGTGATTTGTTCTGTTTATTGCTAAAATCTACTTGTTGTTACAGGAATTCTATAATCCATATGGTTTGTTGTTAGATTCATAAATTCAGTGACTGTTTGAATTGCAATTTCTTATTTCTAAAGAGAGATCACTAGCGTTTCATCTAAAAGGCCGTAGATTTAGATAAAAATTAGTTAGCAGTCATAATGTGCCAGAGCACTGTAGAGGAGCTTGAGTGATGGAAGCCAAATTGGTTGACTCTTCGAATACCACTGAGGAGATGAGTTCTGAACTGAACTCCCAACGGTGGTATAATTCCAGAGCTCTTCAGATAACCAGTATGTAACAGCAACGGTTCATTCAAATTGCTCTGACGCAACAGGGCCCAAATGTATACCACTTTGAAATACTGTTCTCCAGAAGGACAGAAACGGAGGAGAGCTTCAGCTGTTCACTTGGCAAACAGCTGTCAGCCTTGAGAAATTACAATGAACCTGCATTTTAAGAAAAATATTTGAGTTTTGAAATTTAACTTTGCCAGCCAAAGCAGTTACACCTAAATCCAGGAGTCATGTAACTGGGTGAGAAATGCAATTTCAAAAATGGAAAATGTCCTCCCCCAAAATAAGTCAACAAATGGAGGCCAAGAATCCTGCAGACTTCTCAGGTTTCCTCTGTGCCCAATTTATACGGATCCGGAAAATCGGGTGGGTCTTCACTACGTGCTTCTCAGCTCAGAAGTTTCCTCTACATAGAAGCCTGCCCTGCACCAGTCGGTACTGCTCACCTCACCTGGGAGGAAGACCTATCTTTAGCTTATTGTTTTGATTTAATCCTAGCACTTAACCACTGTCTGAGATCGTTAATTTCTTTATATGCTGATTGGTTGTCTTCCCCACTAGGTTGTAAGTTTATAAGCTTGTCAGTCCCCTTCACACTGTACATAGACCTGTATATACACCTCTTGTTAGACTAATGCCTGGAAAAGAGCAAGCATTCAGCAAAGATTTCTTGAAATGACATATAAATGAGTAACTGACTTTCTTAAGGCCTGGGAGCTACTGACAATATTTGGCCTAGGGGGCAGATATTAGGAAGAGAACAGAGAAATAAACCGTATTTCTAGGACCCCTCTTTATTTAAAGGCAATGCAAGGATTAAAGGCCACCTATAGTCTACTATTCGATGTCATTCATAATAAGGGAAAGAGAGAACTAAGGTCAAGCCCTACCAGGAACTTGACAGTTCATATTTCCTATAAATAACACTAACCACATCACAGATTTTCCCGTTTGCTGGGAAACTAGTCTTTTGTGAAGAAAATGTAAGTGAGAAAGCTGTAGCCGAAGTGTTTCACTTTCCTTTAGTAGAACAAGTTGATGCAAAGTGAAAGATGCAAAAAACTAAGCCAATGTTTTAAGAAGTGTTCTTTTAACCTGGTATATTCACCTGGTAAATTGATCAACCTAGAGCTGTACAGAGCCTGTGGTTAGAGGAATCCTGGTCGTAGGAAAGCCAGTGCCAATCTATTTATGTAAGTCATTGTGCTTTTAGGCTATTCATTCCATTCAAGTGAATCGGTCATAAAGAAAAACTTAAATAGCCTAATTTTTCACCTTTAACTGTTTCTCCAGCTTCTACAAGTAATTTTCCACCCAAAAGTGATGAGTTGTCCCTATTTGTCAGTGAGATTCAAGAGATACAGCCAGGTATCTAATTTACTAACCAAGACCTAACAGAAGGAAATTCCATGGGAATCTGTGATGACTTTCTAGAAACAGTAGTTAAAATGACTTCATCCCACTTAGTTCACATGTAGCCCTTGGGAGTGGTAGTGAGGAGGATGGGACTGGAAGGGGAGAAATGAGGGCCCCTAATTCCAAAATGAAATACATATATATAGACACAAAATAAAATGAGGACCCACCCATATAGAAAATACAATTAACCATGATGTTTGTCCCGTGTCCTTGCTCTACCTCGGCATCAATTTATTCACAGTACTTTGAACTTGGCCTTACAGGTAGACACATGGCGGCAGATGTTGCGGAATGGCTACTCATAAGCTATTTATAACCCCTTCTACCTTGCCGCCTTCTCCTACAGAGACTAGAATGCTAAATTACTCACTGGTTCAGCCTCTCGGCCAGGGTGGCCAGATAAGAGGTGACTCTGGTGATCAGTGACATGTATGAAAAGTCTTTTTTTTTTTTTAAAGGGGGAGAAAAGAAAAAACTTTGAGAGGAGAAAACTTTTCACCCTCCTTCTTGCTTCATGCCTGAAATGTGAGCTAGTGGGGGTGGGAAGATGGAAGGAGCCAGGATTCCCAGAAGACATCCTACTGCACAGGCTACCTCCTGATAGGTTAGCTGGTAAAAATATGCCACAGTGCGTTTTTCAACCACTTTGTCAGGTTTTCTTTTAAGACATCTCCCCACATAAAGGTGTTTAGATACTGAATGAAAACAAAACAAACGTTAAGTAACCGTTTAATTGGTGATTCAGTTAATCTTCAAATTTTGCCAGTACACAGGATTCAAACTCAGAATGCTTAGGCAAATATTTTTATATGTATTTACTGCGTAGTAAAGTATTTGTTGCATATATTGGTAGGAATAAAAGCAATCACAGGAAATAAAGGATTAATTTAAGTAAGAGATAGTACTATCGTCAAGGAAATATTTTGCATTCCACAAAAATCATTTGAGCTACTTTAATAAGAAAACTGAGGTGATCTTTGCTTTTGCCAATTGATTGGGTGAGGAACAGTATCTACCAGAACAGGTTCTCAGATGTCTTCCTGTATTTTTTAAAGATTGTTTCATTGAATTTTGTTTTCACTTTTTAATTGTGTTGGCATTATAAATGAACCATATATAAATAAACTCCATGTAATACATATGTTATTCAAGCTTATATGTTAAATGTGAAAGTTTTACATCAATGTCAATTAGTTATGCACACTTTTGAAATGGAAGTAGCATGATATACTGGTTAAGAATAAATCAGTGAATGGTTTCTGTGACTATGCTGTGCTTTCAAAACTACTGGAATATAAATTTGACAAAAACTATCAACATTTCAAATGCGCATATCCCTGGAATCAGCGCTTCCTCATTTAGGAATTTATTCTGAAGATATATTCGCATGTATTCATGCGAAATGATACATGTACAAGATTATTCTTGTAGCATAGTTTATAATAGCAATCTGGAAACAAATGTTCATAAATAGAGGGCTAGCTCTAAATTACTGTTCATTCATAGAAGAAAACATTACTGAAAAGAATGAATAAAGTCATGTGCTTATATGAAGCAATCCCCAACTTGTTTTATTGAAAAGGGAAAGATGCAGGAAAAAAATGTGTACTGTATGGATATGTTGTATATGGGTGTGTAAAGGTACATATGTTTATTTTTCCCTTAGTGTAACTGGAAGAAACTGACATTTGCTGCTTTGGGTGGTTCAGGGTAAAGTGTGGGCAGTGTGGCTGGAACAAGATAGGAGAAAAAGTTTGACCAGAAGCCTGTTTCTTTAAGTTATAAGTAATGTGTATCCTTACGAAACAGAAAATATATAAATTAGTAAAAATCTCAAATTTTCTTTACAAAATAATTGAATATGTATAAGCTCATTCTGCTGTTTCTTACATGCCACAAATCACATCGTACTATCAAAGGAAATTTTTAAATGCTTAAAAAAATATATAAGGCCCTCCAGCTTTATTAACCCAACAGTTTTAAGTCAAGTTTAATTCTAAGGTACTTCTGGTAGATCTATATTAACTCAGTGTTAGAAGTGGTACGAAAATGTCTTTAATTGGTATTTTTCACTTTTTCACACTCTTTCACAAAGAGGCAATTCTGTTATAAGAAAGCTTAATACAAAACCAGCTTATAAATGCTGATCCAATTAACTGAGCAACCCACAAATTGGTCTCCTAAATTCATTCTGATGACCAGCAAAATACAAGTACCCACCAAAATTTATTTATAACTTTGCCAGCAATTTTATAGGATTTCTCATGGTAATCTATAATATATACAGATGGCAGAACCGAAAGACAGAAATGTGCACATTTTCCATAAACAACAGGTAAAAGTCATATTATTTTTCCTTCTCCATAGGTAAGCAGCTCTTCAACTATTTGAGCTGCATTCCTCCATCATACCTATAAAATATATCCTCATCCAAACTTAAATAGCAATATCGCCTTTTCATGTAAAGAAAGACCAACATAAAGGAAATGTAGATTTCCTCTCCATGTGAACCAGAGATACCAGACTGATCAAATATCCTCCAGGATGTGTTTTCTGCTTTGAGACCATCAAAGACTTCATTAAAGTTTGGATATTAATAAGCTTTAGCCATTAAAATGCATATGTTACACTTGGCTTCAATTATAGAACCTCGTTATGGTCATAAAGGGTGAAATCCTCAAGCATTCTTAGCTGTCATCATTCACATCCCTTCTATTCACAAAACCAAGTTGTACTAACTCAAAAAGCTGTTATTCTTTATAATTCTTATCTATATATGTGTCCTACACATATACCCATATCCTTTTTTTATCTGTGTCTACATATAACTATGTACGTATATCTCTGCCTGCCTACCTACAGAGCTGAAAGATTACACTATCAACTGACAATTGCATTTATCTCTGGGGATAGAAGCCAAGGAACTTGGTGTCAGGAGTAGGAAAGAGATTTATTTTTCCCTGTATATTCTTTTGAGTCACTTACATTTCATAATCATGTTCATGTATTATTTAAAAATAGAGAACATCCATGTGAAAGGACCTGGAACATGTTAGATATTCTGAAGATATTTATGGATGTACAGTGAACCTTGTTCATGGGTACCTCCATATACTTAGGATGCCTCAAGTCTATTCAAGCGTTTTCTTCCTCCTTTGTCCCAAAAAAGCTGAAGCAAATGTGGTGGGTAGTAGCATATTAAATCTGGAAAATGTGTTATGGCCCATGTGGCTAGCTCATTAGTCTGCCTGGACAGGTATGAATCTTGAAATGCACAAAGCTCAGGCTTAAGCCTCTCATGACACTCCTGCAATCTATGCATTGATCCTGAAATAATGAAATAATCTAGACCATACCTTGTAGACCTCTTCTCCCACTATTCCTCCATCAAACATCCCTAATCTCCCAGCATGCTCTGCTCAGCATTTGAGAATACAAAATGAACATGTTGTAGTCTTTGAGAGCAAAGACCTTACAAATGTAAGAGAAGACCAAAACCAGTTGTAATAAAACCAAGTCCTAGGTATACACCTGAACGAGCATTATCACTGAAGAGGGAATAATTAGCTATCTGGAGGGAAGGGCATGAGTGGACAGGAAAATCATATGTACAATTTAACCAGTCTTAAAGGATGAGTCAGAGATAATCAGAACCTGGGTGGGGCTGATGGTGTGGGTAGAGTAAGAGAGGGAGGAGGAATTGTCAAGTGACCTGGGACACAAAAGGGATGGTGCAGAGGCATAGAGTGTAAGCTCAAGAAATAGCATGTAAATGGGTAATAGGAGACTATATTTTACTAGTATTTTTAGTGCTTCTATAATGTGTTTGACTAATTACTCCATTCATAGTGATGCTGGGGATCTTGTTTGCGGAGTCAAAGAATGAACTAAGCGAACACTCAAGGTAGGAGAGCCAGGAAGAGCCTTTTCTTTAGAAATAAAGTGAGAGAACAGAGCTCCTGGCTCACGCCAGGAGGGGACAAGAGAGCCTGGGGTGGTGCATTCTCTAGGGGGTTTATAGGCAGTTGAGGATTTTGGGGAACTGATAAAGGGCTTAGGGGTGTGGACCTGTTAAAAGTGGTCTTAGGATATTTGTCCTTGATGAGACATTAAGTCCCTTTTAGCATGCTAAAGTGAATCTTACACATGATTACAAACGATTAGCATAAGAAAGACATGGGCTGCTTTCCACATGATTACAAACGATCAGCATAAGAAAGACAAGGGCTGCTTTCCTTTATCTGGGGAATAGCAACCAGTGTCCCTGAAGAATGATTCTAGAGCTTAATGTTTAACAGAGTTTTGGTAGGGGGTTTCCTTGCATGTTGTTACACTGCTCTGACGGTAAATACCTGCCTTGCTTTTCCAGAGGCCCTCACTCTACTCTGACTACATGCATGGTTCCTGTCTCATTCCCCCATCTACAGATAGAGACCCTAGCTGCTGCTAGGGAAAGGGGGCGACTACTACTCTAGCTGCTTCATGCAGTAAAGGGTGCAGCTAGGTCTCCATCACTGGTCAGTGGAGAAGGCCTGGGAAGACGGGCGCTTTTATTCAGGGTTCCATTACTCTTTGCACTTTTATGGCTTCTAGGCAAGATAGAACAAATCGTGTTACTAGGTTAAGTAGCAATATCTGGAGTTGGATTTTCCATTCTGGAAGAACACAGTTGACAAGGAGATTAAAGAATGCATGGCTAAATATGAGAATGAAGAATAATAAGATTCTAATTGAAATGATGGGAAAAAACAAACATCTGGAGAATTATAGCCAGATATTTTGAGGAAACAGAATTCTGGATCTAGTTTATGTCCCAATGTCTACTATTAGGATTTCATATAGATAAGGCTGCATTACTGAAACAATACTTTTCTCTAAAGTCACCCATTTTTTTATTAGAAGTAACCAGATTGAGAAAATAACTAACATGTGGCTTGATTATTTACAAAAGTGCAGCAAGAAGAGCAATTAATTACATAGGCTCTTTTAAATGTGCTTCGCTGGAACTTTCTATAAGGAATTTCAGATTGGATTTTTAAAGGCCTCTCGAGGCCAGAAAGCCAACCCAACCATCGGGTTTTGCCTGTAGTACCTGTAGATTTGGGTGAATTCCTCTCTTCTTGAGGTCCCCAAGACATTCTTTATTTTTTCTTTTTTAATGTCTATAATTTACTTTGTTTTACTTTATTAATTTTTAATTTTTTTATTAAGGTATTACTGATATACACTCTCATGAAGGTTTCACATGAAAAAACAATGTGGTTATTATATTTACCCATATTATCAAGTCCCCACCCATACCCCAATGCAGTCACTGTCCTTCAGTGTAGTAAGAGGCCCCAGATTCACTATTTGCCTTCTCTGTGCAACACTACCTTGCCCGTGACCCCCCACACCATGTGTGCTAAACATAATACCCTTCAATCCCCATCTCCCTCCCTCCCCACCCACCCTTCCCCACCCCTCCCCTTTGGTAATTCATACAATGAATTTGGAAGTGTTCCCTCTTCTACTCTTTGGAAAAGTTTAAGGAGGATGGGTATTAGGTCTTCACTCAATGTTTGATAAAATGTAGTTGTGAAGCCATCTGGTACAGGGGTTTTGTTCTTAGGTAGGTTTTTGATTACCAGTTCAATTTCGTTGTTGGTAATTGGTCTTTTCGGTTTTTCTCTTTCTTTCTGGGTCAGCCTTGGAAGGTTGTATTTTTCTAGAAAATTGTCCATTTCTTCTAGGTTATCTAGTTTGTTAGCATATAATTTTTCATAGTATTCTCTAATAATTCTTTGTATTTCTGTGATACCCGTAGTGATTTTTCCTTTCTCATTTCTGATCCTGTTTATGCGTGTAGAGTCTCTTTTTTTCTTGATAAGTCTGGCTAGGGGGTTATCTATTTTGTTTATTTTCTCAAAGAACCAGCTCTTGCTTTCATTGATTCTTTCTATTGTTTTATTCTTCTCAATTTTATTTATTTCTGGTCTAATCTTTATTATGTCCCTCCTTCTACTGACTTTGGGTCTCATTTGCTCTTCTTTTTCTAGTTTCATTAATTGTGAGTTTGGACCACTCATATGGGATTGTTCTTCTTTCCTGAGGTAGGCCTGTATTGCAATATACTTTCCTCTTAGCATGGCCTTTACTGCATCCCACACATTTTGTGGTATTGAATTATTGTTGTCATTTGTCTCCATACATTGCTTGATCTCTGTTTTTATTTGGTCATTGATCTATTGGTTATTTAGGAGCATGTTGTGAAGCCTCCATGTGTTTGTGGGATATATATCTTCAATGATAAGTTGGATTGACCCCTTTATCATTATGTAATGTCCTTCTTTGTCTCTTGTAACTTACTTTGTTTTGAAGTGTATTTTGACTGATACAAGTAGTGCAACTCCTGCTTTTTTCTCCCTATTCCATGAAATATCTTTTTCAATCCCTTCACTTTTATTCTTTGTATGTCTTAGGGTTTGAAGTGAGTCTCTTGTAGGCAGCATATAGATGGGTCTTGTTTTTTTATCCATTCAATGACACTATATCTTTTTTTTTTTTGCTATCATTAATGTACAATTACATGAGCAACATTATGGTTACTAGACCCCCTATTATGAAGTCCCCAGCACATACACCATTACAGGCACTGTCCATCAGCATAGTAAGATGCTATAGAATCACTACTTGTCTTCTCTGTGTTATACTGCCTTCCCAGTATCCCCCACCCCCGCTACATTATGTATGCTAATTGTAATAGCCCTTTTTCCCACTTATTCCTCCCTTCCCACCCATCTTCTCCAGTTCCTTTGCCTTTGGTAACTGTTAGTCCATTCGTGGGTTCTGTGAGTCTGCTGCTGTTTTGTTCCTTCAGTTTTTTCTTTGTTCCTAAACTCCACAGATGAGTGAAATCATTTGATACTTGACTTTCTCCACCTGGCTTATTTCACTGAGCATAATACCCTCTAGCTCCATCCATGTTATTGCAAATTGTAGGATTTGTTTTCTTCTTATGGCTGAATAACAATTCCATTGTGTATATGTACCACATCTTCTTTATCCATTCATATACTGATGGACACTTACATTGCTTCCATTTCTTGGCTATTGTAAATAGTGCTGGGATAAACATAGGGGTACATATGTCTTTTTCAAACTGGGCTGCTGCATTCTTAGGGTAAATTCCTAGGAGTGGCCAGGAATATGGCGTCGTGAACGGACCAGCAGAAAAATTCCTCCCAACATTATATTTATTCACGAAAATACAGCAAATACAACTATCCCTAAAAGAGAGACCAGAATACACAGGAAAGTGCACAGCGTACAGCTACACCTAGCTCCAGTGGCCAGACACTCCGGACAGAGGACTCGGCACCCGGCGAGGCGGGACGGAAACACGATCCAGTGAGACCAGAGCGCCCCTGCACCCCAGCACTCCGGCGGGAGTCCCGGCAAGGCGGGTAAGGTACGGAGCCACGAGCGGACCGAGCGCTCCTCTCCCCCAGCGCACCGGCGGGAGGAGAGGATTCAGAGCCGGGAGGGAGTGGAAGTCTGCGCCGGGAGCACCGACACACGGTCTGCAGTGTAGCGGAGATAGGAGAGACAGAGGGCACAGGGTCCCAGCCCGGAACATGCAAGTTGCCCGCGGCAGGCTCCGGGAAGGAAAAAGAAAGGAGAAAAAAGGGAAGAAAAGCGCGCGCTCTACCTCAGCGGTCTTAAAGAGACAGGAGCTCAGTAGAGGGGCCGGATAGCCCCGCAAACTGAGCCCAGCACGCTGGGAGTCCTGGGGAGCTTTGGACCCCGTGGCTGGCGACTGGGAAAGAGTGCCCGCCACTGAGACCCCCACGGAGATCAATAGCTTACCATTCGTTCCCAACCCAGCCAGAACTATACAGTGGCGCTGGAATACTGGAGCAACAGCGCCACCTACAGCACTCGCGCGGAACCCACTCTCGGTGGCTTTTTTTTTGTTTGTTTTGTTTTTTCTCCCCTTTCTTGTCCTTTTTTTTTTCTCTCTCTTTCAACAGCCTCCCATTCATTCTCACCCGGCCACAGCTTTAAAGGGCCGTGTGGAGCGACGTGGCCACAGCTCTGGAATAGTGGAGCAATAGCGCCACCTACAGCATTCACACAGAAACCACCCCCGTTGGGCGTTTTGGTGTTTTTTTTCTTTTTTTTTTGTTGTTGTTGTTGTTGCTGTTTTCTTTTAGGTGTTGCTGCCTTTTTCTTTCTTTTCTTTTCCTTTCTCTCTCTCTCTTTTTACTTTTTTATTATTAGTAGAAATCTCTTTTTTTTCTTTTCTCTCCTTTCTTATCTCTCCTTTCTACCAACAACCAATTCTATAGTCATGAGAAGACAGAAGAATATGATACAGACAAAGCTTCAGACAAACACCACCCCAGAGAAAGAATCTGAAGAAATGGACATGCACAGTCTTCCAGAAAAAGAATTCAGAATAAAAGTCATAGCCATGCTGACGGATCTACAGAAAAA
>JAQQAC010016209.1:29057640-29115219 GCA_029783875.1 Phataginus tricuspis
CTGTACAGCTCAGAGAAGACAAGTAGTGATTCTCATCTCACTACACTGATGGACAGTGACTGTAATAGTGTTGGTGGGGGGACCTGATGAAGGGGGTAGTTTAATCATCACAATATTGCTCATGTAATTGTAGGTTAATGGTACTAAAATAAAATAAATTGTAAAAAAAAAAAATTCCTAGGAGTGGAATTCCTTTGTCAAATGGTATTTCTATTTTGAGTTTTTGAGGAACCTCCACATTACTTTTCACAATGGATGAACTAATTTACTTTCCCACCAGCAGTTTAGCACGGTTTCTATGTCTTTTGATTGGTGCATTCAATCCATTTACCTTTGGGGTGATTATTGATAGGTATGTACTTATTGCCATTGCATGCTTTATATTTGTGTTTACCGAGGGTTCAACGTTAACTTCCTTACCGTCTAAGAGTCTTACTAAACTCACTTAATATGCTATTACAAACACAATCTAAAGGTTCTTTTTTCTCCTTCTTTCTCTTCCTCCTGCAATCTTTATATATTAAGTATCACATTCTGTACTGTTTGTCTATCCTTTGTTTGACTTTGGGGATACTTAATTTAATTTTTCATTTCCTTAGTAATTAGCTGTTCTGCTTTCTTTACTGTGGTTTTATTACCTCTGGTGACAGCTATTAAACCTTAGGAATGCTTCCATCTATACCAGTTCCTCGAAAATAAATTGTAGAGATGGTTTGTGGTAGCTAAATTCTCTCATATTTTGCTTATCTGGGAATTGTTTAATCCCTCATTCAAATTTAAATGATAATCTTGCCCCATAAAGTAATCTTGGTTGAGGCCCTTCTGCTTCATTGCATTAAATACATCATGCCACTCCCTTCTGGTCTGTACGGTTTCTGCTTAGAAGTCTGATGATAGCCTGATGGGCTTTCCTTTGTATGTGATCTTATTTCTCTCTTTGGCTCCTTTTAATAGTCTGTCCTTATCCTTGATCTTTGCAATTTTAATTACTATATGTCTTGGTGTTGTCTTCCTTGTGTCCCTTGTGTTGGGAGATCTGTGTATCTCCATGACCTGAGAAAGTATCTCCCTCCCCAGATTGGGGAAGTTTTCAGCAATTACCTCCTCAAGGCACTTTCTATCCCTTTTTCTCTCTTCTTCTTCTTCTGGAACGCTTATAATGTGAATATTGTTCCATTTGGATTGGTCACACATTTCTCTCAATATTCTTTCATTCTTAGAGATCCTTTTTTCTCTCAGTGCCTCAGCTTCTTTGTATTCCTCTTCTCTAGTTTCTATTTCACTTATTGTCTCCTCCACCATATCTAATCTGCTTTTAATACCGTCCATTGTGCTCTTCAATGATTGGATCTCTGACTGTAATTCATTTCTGAATTCTTGAATATCTTTCCGTACCTCCATGAGCATGTTAGTGATTTTTATTTTGAACTCCCTTTCAGGAAGATTCATGAGTTCGATGTCATTTAAATCTTTCTCAGGAGTTGTATTAATAATTTTACTTTGAACCAGGTTCCTCTGGTGTTTCATATTTGTATATGGCGCCCTCTAGTGCCAAGATGCTCTACTCCCTGGAGCTACTCAGCCCCTGAAGCAATGTCAGCGGTCACAGGGGAGTGGTATTAGTGCCTAGGGTGATGAAAGAGCTGTTTTGTGCTTCCTGTCTGCTATACGTGACTCCACTGCCTGAACCAGTGGTCCGAGCACACAGGTATAAACCTCTATGCTTTGTGTTTTTAGTTGATATAGACAGATCTTCCCTCTGGCTGGCCTAACACCAGGCTAGGGTTTGCCAGTTTGCGAGCCATGTGGTGCTGGCTTGGAGAAAGGCGCAGTAGGCTGCATATCACAGAGGGGTTCCTTAGAGCTGTGTAGCAGCCAGGGAGCTGGAGTACCTGAAGATCATGAAAGCTCCCAACCTGCTGGGTAGATTGCACCTGGACAGTTTTGTCTACCTGTCCTTTCTCCTGAGCAGTAACCTCTGTGCAATCCTTGTCCCTTTAGCAGCCCACTTGCTAAGCGCTTCCTTGTTAGGAAGTCTCTCAGACTGCCTGCCTTTCTTTTGTCCAGAGCAGCTGGATATGGATCCCTGCTTTCCACAAGCGGATGGAATCTCAGTCTCTCCAAGAATCCTGCCTGTCTTAGTTTTCCAACCCCCTACTCATGAGAGTACCATGCAAGCACCATGAAATGTAGGCTTGTGCTCCCAGAGCAGATCTCCAGAGTTTGGTATTCAGGAGTCCCAGTTCTCTACTCCCTCCTTGCTACATTCCTCTTCCTCCCACTGGTGAGCTGGGGTGGGGTACGGGCTTGGGTCATGCTGGGCCACCGCTTTGGTATGTTACCCTGTTCCATGAGGTATTCTCTTTTCTCCAGTTGTATACAGTCTGGCACAATCCTCTTTCCTGTTGCTGTTTCAGGAGTAGTTGTATTAATGACATTTTCGTATTATATGCGGTTTTAGGATGAAGCCTCTATCTCACCTCTCATGCCGCCATCTTTAATCCTCCCCCAAGACATTTTGAGGTTCCTGCACCTGCCAAGAAGTGACCTTCCTTACTCACCTGGTATGGCTGCTGGGAACCCTGTAAGCAAGGTACCAGGCTAGTTTTCCAAGGGGCTTTTGTTGGCTCTATGAAGTCAACCTTAGTTCCTTAAAGTTGTCTTGTTCATATCTGAGTTTACACACGTGTCTCTTACATATGACATTCCAGTCAAAGCCTTGGTGATATAACCAGTGTTTTCAATTGGTCCTGTCACAAGGATAGCAGATTCTTATTGAACTCATGCAAATAAACATATTGCCATAAAATATAAAAATACTCATTAAAATGAGTTTTTAAATTCTGGGAGATCAGGTAGAGAAAGATGAATGTTTCAATTCTGCTTATAAAGGTATAATTTACTAAACTGTTGGAAGCTAGCTTAAGAGAAGAAGGTTGAAACAGACACTTCTTTTTCTATTTAGGAGATTAGTGATATTTGCATAAAAATTAAAATCATCTTTCTCATTTTACTTAATTTTATGTAACTAATTTTTGCCCTACTTGAATCTAGTTCTTTACTAGTTTAGGATACTTACTGTGCTGAAATTTAGTTCTTTACTAGTTTAGGAGTAATAAAACAATGACTATAAATGACAAGAGACTTACAAATGACAATGGTTAAAAATCTGATAAGTGCTTTCTATAAGACAGTTGACAGAAGGAAATCTGGATATTTCTATAACATAAAACATTCAGTAACAAAGTTTAGCATCATTCCCTTTGACAATGCTTTCCAGGTAATTAAGCAGGTAATTATACGTCAGATAAGCCAAATTAGCCAAATATTTTCCCCGATGAGGGGGAAATTTCCTTTGACATGTTACAGCGCCCCTCTGGAAAATATCTAAGTTAACTAGAGGTAAAACACCCTTTTAGAGTTTGACTTAAGGAAGGCATCAAAAGAAAGTTTTTAAGGCATTTGCCTAAATAGAATCATAGGTCACTATGAAACAATAATTATTTAATCAGAATGACAATAAAAAGTTTAAAGGCAAATCAGAAGTTTATACAGTTGTAGCAAAGCTTAGCTTTTAGTCCTTTTAATATTAAGATCTTATTTTCTTAAGTACTCAGACAACTCATTGAGACTTTAAGCATGAGAAGCTGCTTTGATAAAACAATTAGAAAACACTTTGCAATTTTTTAACATTAATGGTAGACTAATAAACCTTTGTCCTTTTAACAGAATAATAATTCTAGGTTTGCTGTGTACTTGATATCAAGACTCACTTTAATTTCACATACATGACCATATCAATATTTCTTCCATAAACTTTCTACAACTTTTCTTTTTACATTCAGAGTTCTCCCTCTTTAAGTAAACAGCTTTACTTCAGAATAAAGTTACCTTCTTTTATCAAAAGACACATTCTTTAGCATACAGAAATTTTCCCTTAATATTTTAAGTAGTTTTAATTGGAACTTAAAACCATTAGGAACCTTAATTTTCAGTGAACACTGATAAGTAGGCTATTGTAAGCTGTTACACTAGCATATTTTAGATTGACAAATTTATGAACACATTTTATAATTTCTGGAACCATGTGCTTTACAGCACAATTTCTCACTAAACACAAAACATGTCTACTTAAATTAGCAAAACTTTAAGGTTTTAGGTTACCACAAAGATTCTCAGGCTGTTTGTAGGTATACACAATATAACACACTAATACACTATTATTATTAAGATGTTTACTTGCTGCACTTATTTAGTTTACTCATTCCTAACAACCATGCTAGAATACTCACAATATTAGACAAAGTCAGGCCTCTCTATAAGCATTTTTTTAAAAAGATTTAACAGATAACATCAACTTAAATGACTTTAGGTAAACTTAGGCAGCTGATAACCATAGGGACATGTCCATTTTAATTCAACTTAAATTAGCATTAATGCTTAATATCTTCTATCAGTATTTTGGAAGTTTTGAAATGCCACATTTTTACAAGCGCTTGTCTTTAAATCAATTTTTATTAATACCATATGGAGGTAGAAAAATCTTTCATTTACACACTTAGACACTAAAACATACAGACTGAGACATAATGACTACAGTTAGCAATACTTTTCATAAAAGAACATATACACAGACAGATAAACTAATACAAAGATTTCAGTTACTAATATCCAATAGCCTTCTTTCTTTTTAGCTTATTTGATTAAAAGTATCTCAGTTTTCAAGAATACACTCTAAGGGGGAGCAGTTTATATAACTTGGTTAAGGTTTAGATGGCCCCAGAGTAGCAGGGCCAAGAAAGGCTCTGAACTGATAGGGACTGTGTGTGTCCAGGGGGCTGGAAGTGAATTGCAAGTACAATTGTAGCACCAGTCATTTAAAGCCAGGCTGTATTGCAGAAGATAAATTGTTTCCTGTCTCGGGGAGTTTAGTTTAAAAACCTCCCAATTCTTGAAGGTAATGATGAACCCAATAAGTAGAATAGGTTTTCACAAAAAAAAAATTTAGAAAACTGGTTCCATATTGTAGTAGTCCACGGGACTTTTGACTATTTTCTTCCCTTGCATTAAAATAAACTTAGCTGCACAACCTTATTATATTGTATACTTCTCTCAGGGGCCAAGCCTCTCTAATTAGAGAGTTTGTATTGAGGCCAGGCTTGTGTGCAGAAGATAAGGCACTTCGTTTTCAGTGGGTCTGGGGTTCAAATTGCTCCCAGTTCTTTAGAATGCATGCCAGAGGCATGTCTGGCTTTAAACTTGAAGAGGCTGCTCCCTTCTGGAAGAGAGAAAGACAGGTGTGTGACACCTGGTCAGCATTTTCTCTGTGAGGGTGTGGGTCACAGTGGTCTATCACCTCCTCTGCCAGGCCTACTGGACGTAACCACTCCTTACCAGTGTGGCCTGTACCTTGCCTTGATTTCCCTCTTGCCTTCCCACAAGGCAAGAGTTGCCTTAGAGCTCTGGATTTAGTGGGACCTTACGAGTATGCTCTTACTTTATGCCTTTTGGGAGTTTTCTCTAGATCCTAGTTTTCTCTGCATGGGCATTAGCGTAGTACACTCAGGATCATTCCTTGAGGCACCTGCCTGTCCGATAAGTGCAGGGACTGTGTGACCTCTCACTGCCAGAGCTTGGTCAGAGCCACAGGCCTGTTTTGCTTCCCTGGGGTCTGCAGAAAAGGAAATGCCTAGCCCCAGAATGACTGCCTCTAAGGAAGAGAGGTCAATGGAATAGAGCCATTTAGATGTTGGGCTGGAGGTTTGAGCTTGACTACTTTACAGACTTCATTTACATTACACAGGAGAAAGTGGTGCAGGCCTAAGAGGACTGCTTTGAATGAGGAGCAGGGGAACTTTTTCCAAGGCCTGAAATAGCATTCAGACAGGCTGCAGTGGATAGTTATGGGGGGGTGTTTTGTCTATATTCTTAAACACCAGTTTCTGCCACTGCCTGGTAATCAGCCTGCTAGTTACCCACTGTAAGAAATCTGATCTGTGAGACAAGAGGTCAGTGGTCATCTGCAACTCTTGCACAGACAGCAGCCTAGCTGGAGGTTCACTCAGCTCCATTGGATCAATCGGCCGGAGCAGAGATCCAGGACTACTGTCTGCTAGTCTGATGTGCCCTCAGAGTCTGCAGATTAGGATAGGAAAGTAGGAAATCAGCTCAGCCACTCCCTGACATTCCCATCCTGAGGCGGGGGATCAAGGAATGGCAGACACCGCGAAACCTTTCACCCGAGACTTAAGACCGGTAGCCGACATTAATCGTCTTTTAAGTGGCTAACAGGTGCCCAGACACATCTTTATGAGATAAAAATAAAAGTACAGTATTGTCAGGAATAAGAGCGAAGCATGGATCTCCTACCTTGTAGTGGTGAGCATCGGGTTCCATTAAATTGATGAAGTTACTGGCACACATAGAGAATGTAAAGAATTTGTAAAGAGCGCCCCTGCCTCCCTCAGAGTACAGGGTGGCCTGAAAAAGCAGGCTGGAAGTCAGAGAGACATAGAGAGACACTCCTCATGGATACCCAATTGGGCTCTTGGGGTCTGATTCCAGACATGTGGACCTTTGAGAAGCTCCTGAAGTGTAGCCTCAGCCTAGACTTGCAGTTAGTTTCACATGGCTTTCCTCAGTCCCACGCATCCAAAGAGAGCCCCTGAAAGGGAATCCTGGCCTCCCTTCAGTTGACTTTTCCAGCTCCCAAGGTCGACAGGGAAGTCCATTGAGGGAGACACAGGGGAACCTGTCACTCGTGACTTTGAGATTGGCAGCCCAGCTAGTCCCATGTAAGTGGCTGACTAGCACCCGAGTTTGTGTGCCATAGATGGCTTCCTTCTATAAGGACAGTGAAAGAAAAAGGCAGGCTCAGATGCTGATACTCACCTCCGAAGTTATCCCGGACAAGCCCCAAAGATGATGCCGGGGTTCTTGTTTGCAGAGTCAAAGAATGAACTTATTAAACACTCAAGGTAGGAGAGACAGGAAGAGACTTTTATTTAGAAATAAAGGGAGAGGACAGAGCTCCTGGCTCACGCCAAAAGGGTACAAGAGAGCCCAGGGTGGTGCCTTGTCTAGGTGGTTTATAAGGCGTTGAGGATTTTTGTGAACTGATGAAGGGCTTAGGGGTGTGGACTTGTTAAAAGTGGTCTTAGTATGTTTGTCCTTGATGAGACACTAAGTCCCTTTTACCATTCTAAAGTGTATCTTACACATGATTACAAATGATTAGTATAATAAAAACGTGTGCTACTTTCCTCTATCTGGCAAATATCAACTGATCTCACTGAAAATGACTCTAGAGCTTAATGTTTAACAGAGTTTTGGTAGGGGGTTTCCTTGCATGTTGTTACGCTGCTCTGACTATAAATATCCTGCCTTGCTTTTTCTGGAGGCCCTCACCCTACTCTGACTGCACCCATGGTCCCTGTCTCAACAGTACTCAGAAAAAAACAGGACATTAAGGTCATATTTTATAAATGATGAATTTGAGGTCTCAGACGTGCAAGTGACTTATTCAGTGTCACAGGAGTAAACAACTAAATGTTGACCAGGCCCCATAACCAAACCATTGCCTCTTCTGTGACTACAGAACATCAGTTTTGACATCAGTCAGAGCAGCAACGGGGACAGACGTGGTCCTATGACACCTCTGATCTGTGCGAGTGCTTTGACTCCCACTTTCGCTCTTAGTTTAGATACAGAATGGCAAGTGCTGTGTTTGGAATGTTCTTTACTATTTAAGATTCCTGACATTACACAAGGTTGAAATTTCATGCGATAAAACAGATTACTTCTTCTTCATAAACTGATAATACACAACACTGTTGATTCTATTGGAAGGTATTAACGTTAATGTTTATCCTCTGGGTAAAAGCAATCCCTTTTGTTCTCTAATAGGTACCACTCTCTTTCCACTGGATATTGGCATTGCCACCCACGGTTAAATTAAATCTTGCAGATATCATCAATGATTATGCCATAATCATTAATGACAGCATTAATGTCAACAACAGTTGGAGTTTATTTGCAGAAAGAGGGCAGCCCAATTCAGGAAAACTACACTGAGTAATTTGATATGCATGTTAACATTTGCATCAAAGTATGTAATACAGTAATAATAAATGAATGAAACCTGGGGGACATCATTAATCAGAGGAGTTTTCAGATTGCCTCCCCAAACTCCCGTTATCATCTTTGCCAAAAAAGTACACCTATCATAGAAGAAACACTGATAAAAATGTTCCCTGATCCTTGTCTGGTTTATCATGAAACCAGAAAATGTGAAAGTTAACCCAAAAGTCATTGCAGGGAAAAGACTCCACTCAGACTATTAAGTAGAATGGCAAAATGATCCATGTGATGATGAAACAGAAAGGTGTAACTTCATGGGGGAGAATTGATGACAGGGTTATTTTGAAATATCTCTATCTCTTTTATACAAATTAATATGCAGAGCATCATAAAGTGCTTTACTTGTCCTAAGTACAAACTCTGCAAAATTATATTTTTCTTTCTTGCTTTTATGACCTATTACCATAATAGCATTTATCCCATACCAATCTCATGCTCCATTGAATCTATGGAATGCTGAACTTCTCTGCAAAGGAGTGCTCATCAAAAGGAAATTTTAAATAATGAAATTCTAAAATTAATTAATGCAAAATAAGGTCTTTTTCTTCTTCTTTGAATGATTGAGATTATTACCTTATCTAAAATCCTGTAATGTGTTTTTAAAGTGTTCAGTTAAAAAAAAACAAGAAATAAAACTGAGGAATAGAAAAGGGAAAAGTGGAGAACTGCATATCAGAAAATCTTTGGTAAATTCAGAAATATACTGCCAAATAGGAAATCAGGATAAAAAAGTTTTAAGTAGCTTGGATCAAGATTTTTCAACCATATCCATGTGAGATCATTTTATCCTGAGTGGAAATAAGCTAGTGCAACTACATTACTCTATCAGAGTTGGTGAAATGACATATAGCTATACCATGAAATCACATATTAACCTAGGTGTCCATCAATAGATGAATGGATAAAGAAGAGGTGGTACATATAGACAATGGAATATTACTCAACCATAAAAAGAAAACAAATCCTACCATTTGCAACAACATGGATGGAGCTAGGGGGTATTATGCTCAATGAAATAAGCCAGGTGGAGAAAGACAAGTACCAAATGATTCCACTCATTTGTAGAGTATAACAACAAGCAAAACTGAAGGAACCAAACAGCAGCAGACTCACATACTCCAAGGAGGCACTACACTAGTGGTTATCAAAGGGAAGGGGTTGGGGAGGGTGGATGGGGAAGGAGGGAGAAGGGGATTAAGGGGCACAATAATTCACAGTCACAATATAGGTAAGCCACGGGGAAGGTAGTACAGCACAGAGAAGACAAGTAATGACTGTATAGCATCTTACTACGCTGATAGACAGTAACTGCAATGTGGGGTGAGGACTCAATAATATGGGTGAATGTAGTAACCACATTGTTTTTCATGTGAAACCTTCATAAGATTGTATATCAATGACGCTTTAATTTTTAAAATCAATCAACATAATGATTGTTATTTTAAATAAAAAAAAGTCCTTATCTCTATATTTTCTTTATATTATTGATCGGGAACTTGAAAACTATAAACTTAGAAGTGATCCAAAATCATCTAAATGCAATGAAAATCAATTGCATTTTGTGTAGAATGCATTTGTAAATGCATTGTAACATGCTCAATTTTACAGCCTAAAGTCATCTTAGAAATGACTCAGTTCAGTCTCCTTATACTGAATGTCAGAGATTTAGGACAAATGAGGTCATGGCTTGCTCCTGATTCCTCAGTTATTGTAAAAATTCTAGAATTAGAGCATCACTTTCTGGATTCCCAGCACCATGTTCCTTTACCTACTCTGTTGTGGATACCTCTTTATGACTACCTTTTCTTTAAATACAATCATATAATTAGAAGTTTTGAGGGACCTTCAAAGGTAATTTAGTGCCCCTGTTCTTTAAGTGGATAGAACTATTGTGCTCTGCAAAGACTTTAATCTATTAATTTCTGGAGAAACTGACATACAGTAAGTTAGAATACTATTCAAATGTCATCCCCAAATTACCATCTTTCTCTTTAAATAAATGAAAGCAAGTTTCATTCTTGAATGGAATATTATATCTTGACAAAAACATTTTTACATTATAGAAAAATCAGTGGAAAATGGGATATAATTTGTCAGCAACATAGGCATTCTAAAATAAGGAAACCTCATTACTATCTTTGAAAGAGACGTATCATTAAAAGATGCTTATGAATTGTCTCCATTGCCAAGGATTCATTTAATCCAAATGAGTCATTATGTGGTAGAAGTCTGTCCCACACGCACTCTTCTGGAATTTTTGCTGTGAAGAATCAGCCTAGATGTATTTCTGCAGAAAAGGAGCAGACTACTCAAAGATGTGGTGCCAGCAGTTTGCAACAGTTTGTGAGTCAACTCACAAAAGCACCATGAACAATTTTGCCTCCAAAACGATTCATTCACCATGTAACCCCCAGTCCACTTGAATTGGATTTGCTCGGCTGCACATAAGTGGCATTACTGCATTATTCAGCAAGTCTCTGCTGAGACTGTACTCCATGTGGAGCACCATGCAATGCATGCACTTTTACAAACTGGGCTTTAGATTCTATTACCATGCTGAAATGTGCCACCCTCCCTCACATCTCTAGAGAGAGCTCTGGAAGCAGAGTGCCTGCCAAGATTCCAGTCCCTGCTCTGGTGTATGACAGCTGAGCAACAACCCTCCAGTCCTCAGTTTCCTTATCTGTGAAATAAGAATAAGAATACCTAGTTCACAAAGTTTTAAGGAAGGTCAAATAAAATAGTATTTGAAAAATACTTAAGCAAATTAGAGTATGATGTGGAACTGGAAATGTTTAAGCGCCAAACACTGTGATTCACTTTGGTTAAAATAAAACCATAAACCAAATATTTCAATAGTATTTAATTTAAAAGTTAGGGAAACTAAATTTTTGATGCGAGTGCTTTTGGGAATGCAGAACACAGGGGAAGGAGATAGTCTCTAAGGCTATGGAGGTGCACAGACCTCCCAACACAAGGGACCCAAGGAAGACAACACCAAGACATACAGTAATTAAAATGGCAAAGATCAAACATAAGGACAGACTACTAAAAGAATCCAGAGATAGAAATAAGATACCATACAAAGGAAAGCCCATCAGGCTATCATCAGACTTCTCAGCAGAAACCTTACAGGCCAGAAGGGAGTGGCATGATGTATTTAATGCAATGAAGCAGAAGGGCCTCAAAACAAGATTACTTTATCCAGCAAGGTTATCATTTAAATTTGAAAGAGGAATTAAACAATTTCCAGATAAGCAAAAGTGGAGAGAATTTACCTCCCACAAACCATCTCCACAGTGTATTTTGGAGGGACTGCTATAGATGGAAGTGTTCCTAAGGTTAAATAGCTGTCAGGTAATAAAAACAGATAGACAAAGAGTACAGAATATGATACCTAATATATAAGGAATGTAGGAAGAAGAAAAGGAGGGAAAAGAAAAAGAACTGCTAGATTGTGTTTCTAATAGCATACTAAGTGAGTTAAGTTAGTTTCTTAGATAGTAAGGAAGTTACCCTTGAACCTTTGGTAACTACAAATCTAAAGCTTGCAATGGCAATAAGTACATACCTATCGATAATCACCCTAAATGTAAATGACCTGAATGTACCAATTAAAACACATAGAGTCACTGAATGGATAAAAAAACAAGATCCAACTATATGCTGCCTACAAGACACTCACTTCAATCCCAAAGACATACACAGACTAATAGTGAAGGGATGGCAAAAGATATTTCATGCAACTAATAGGGAGAAAAAATCAGGTGTGGCAGAACTTGTATCAGACAAAATAGACTTTAAAACAAAGAAAGTCACAAGAGACAAAGAAGGTCATTACATAATGATAAAGGGGTCAATCCAACAAGAGAATATAACCACTATAAATACATATACACGCAACACAGGAGCACCTACTTATGTGAAATAAATACTAACAGAATTAAAAGGTGAAATAGAATGCAATTCATTCATTCTAGGAGACTTCAATACATGAGTCAACCAGACAGGAAATAAGTAAGAACACAGAGACATTGAGCAACACATTAGAATAGATGGACCTAACAGGTATCTACAAAACTCTCCACCCAGAAGCAGCAGGATACACATTCTTCTCAAGTGCCCATGGAACATTTTCAAGAATAGATCATATATTAGGCCACAAAAAGAACCTCAGTAAATTCAAAAAGATTGAAATTGTACCAACTACCTTCTCAGATCACAAAGGTATGAAAACTGGAAATAAATTACACAATAAAAACAAAAAAGCCCACAAACACCTGAAGGCTTAATAACATGCTCCTAAATAATCAATGGATCAATGACCAAATAAAAACAGAGATCAAGCAACATATGGAGACAAATGACAACAATAATTCAACATCACAAAATCTGTGGGATACAGTGAAGGCCGTGCTAAGGGGGAAATATATTGCTATACAGGCCTACCTCAGGAAAGAAGAACAATCCCATATGAACAGTCTAAACTCACAATTAATGAAACTACAAGAAGAAGAACAATTGAGGGCCAAAGTCAGTAGAAGGAGGGACATAATAAAGATTAGACCAGAAATAAGTAAAGTCATGAAGAATAAAACAATAGAAAGAACCAATGAAAGCAGGAGCTGGTTCTTTGAGAAAATAAACAAAATAGATAAACCCCTAGCCAGAGTTACCAAGAAAAATAGAGAGTCTACAAACATAAACAGAATCAGAAATGATAAAGGAAAGATCACTATGGACACCACAGAAATACAAAGAATTATTAGAGAATACTATGAAAAATTATATGATAACAAGCTGGATAACCTAGAAGAAATGGACAACTTCCTAGAAAAATACAAGCTTCCAAGACTGACCAAGGAAGAATCAGAAGATCTGAACAAAACAATTGAACTGGTAATCAAAAAACTACCTAAGAGCAAAACCACTTGTCCAGATGGCTTCACTGCTGAATTTTATCAGACATTTAGTTAAGTCGTAATACCCATTCTCCTTAAAGTTTTCCAAAAAGTAGAAGAGGAGGGAATACTTCCAAACACATTCTATGAAGCCAGCATCACTCTAATACCAAAACCTGGCAAAGACCTCACCAAAAAATAAAATTACAGACCAATATCTCTGATGAACATAGATGCAAAAATACTCAACAAAATATTAGCAAACTGAATTCAAAAATTCATCAAGAGGATCATACACCATGATCAAGTGGGATTGATCCCAAGGATGCAAGGATGGTACAACATTCGAAAATCCATCAACATCATCCACCACATCAACAAAAAGAAGAACAAAAACCACATGATCATCTCCATAGATGCTGAAAAAGCATTTGACAAAATTCAACATCCATTCATGATAAAAATTCTCAACAAAATGGGCATAGAGGGCATGTACCTCAACATAATAAAGGCCGTGTATGACAAACCCACAGCTAACATCATTATTTAACAGTGAGAAGCTCAAAGCTTTTCCTTTAATATCAGAAACAAGACAAGGATGCCCACTGTCTCCACTTTTATTCAGCATAGTTCTGGAGGTCCTCGCCTTGGCAATCAAACAACACAAAGAAATAAAAGGCATTCAGATTGTTCAAGAAGAAGTTAAACTGTCCCTGTTTGCAAACGACATGATATTGGACACAAGAAACCCTAAAGAATCCACTCCAAAACTATTAGATATAATATCTGCATTCATCAAAGTTGCAGGATACAAAATCAATACACAGAAACCTGTTGCATTCCTATACACTAATGAAGAACTAGCAGAAAGGAAATCAGGAAAACAATTCCATTCACAATTGCATCAAAAAGAATAAAATACCTAGGAATAAACCTAACCAAGGAAGTGAAAGACTTATACTCTGAAAACTACAAGACACTCATTAGAGATATTAAAGAAGATACCAATAAATGAAAACACAACCCATGCTCATGGATAGGAAAAATTAATATTGTCAAAATGGCCATCCTTCTTAAAGCAATCTACAGATTCAATGCAATCCCTATAAAAATACCAACAGCATTCTTCAATGAACTAGAGAAAATAGTTCTAAAATTCATATGGAACCACAAAGGACCCCGAATAGTCAAAGCAATCCTGAGAAGGAAGAATAAAGCTGGGGGGATTACGCTCCCTGAATTCAAGCTCTACTACGAAGCCACAGTACTCAATATAATTTTGTAGTGGCACAAGAACAGACCCATAGACTAATGGAACAGACTAGAGAGCTTAGATATAAACCCAAGCATATATGGTCAATTAATATATAATAAAGGAGCCATGGACATACAATGGGGAAATGACAGCCTCTTCAACAATTGGGGTTGGCAAAACTGGACAGCTACATGCAAGAGAATGAAACTGGATTAGTGTTTAACCCCATACACAAAAGTAAACTCAAAATGGATCAAAGATCTGAATGTAAGTCATGAAACTATCAAACTCTTAGAAGAAAAACTAGGCAAAAATCTGAATATAAAGATGAGCAACTATTTTTTTGGATGCATCTCCTCGAGCAAGGGAAACAAATGCAACAATGAACACATGGGACTACATCAAACTAAAATGCTTCTGTACAGCAAAGGACACCATCAACAGAACAAAAAGGCATCCTACAGTATGGGAGAATATATTTTTAAATGACATATCCCGCACAAGGTTAACATCCAAAATGTATAAAGAACACACATGCCTCAACACTGAAAAAGCAAATAACCGAATTAAAAAATCGGTGGAGGACATGAACAGACAATTCTCTGAAGCAGAAATTCAGATATCCAACAGACACATGAAAAGATGCTCCACATCACTAATTATCAGGGAAATGAAATAAAAACCACAATGAGATATCACCTCACACCAGTTATGATGGCCAGTATTGAAATGACTAAGAACAGCAAATGCTGGTGAGGATATAGAGAAAGGGGAACCCTCCTACACTGCTGGTAGGAACGTATGCTAGTTCAACCATTGTGGAAAGCAATATGGAGGTTCCTCAAAAAACTAAAAATAGAAATACCTTTTGACCCAGCAATTCCACTCCTTGGAATTTACTCAAAGAATATAATTTCTCAGATTCAAAAAAGACATATGCACCCCTATGTTTACTGCAGCACTATTTACAATAGCCAAGCTATGGAAGCAACCTAAGTGTCCATCAGTAGATGAATGGATAAAGAAGATGTGGCACATATACCAATGGAATACTATTCAGCAATAAGAAAGAAATAAAACCTACCATTTACAACAACATGGATGGAGCTGGAAGATATTATGCTCAGTGAAATAAGCCAAGCAGACAAAGACAAGTACCAAATGTACAACTTCATTTGTGGAATATAACAATGAAGTAAATCTGAAGGAACAAAACAGCATCAGACTCACAGACTCCAAGAAGAGACTAGTGATTGCCAAGGGGGATGGGTGGGGGAGTGCGGGTGGGGAGGAAGAGGGAAGGGGATTCAGGAGTATTATGATTGGCACACATGGTGTGCAGGGGGATCATGGGGAAGACAGTGTAGCACAGAAAAGGCAAATAGTGACTCTGTGGCATCTTACTATACTGTTGGGCAATGAGTGCGATAGGGTATGTGGGGGACATGATTACATGGGTGAATGTAGTATCCACATTGTTTTTTCATGTGAAAACTTCATAGGTGTATATCAATAATACCTTAATAAAAATAAAATAAATAAATAAAACCTTTGGCCAGTGGCAAAAAAAAAAAGATCTTTGCACCTCTGTGTTTATTGCTGCATTATATACAATAACCTAGTTATGGTTACAACCTATGTGTCCATCAACAGATGAATGGATAAAGATGAAGTGGTACATATACACAATGGAATACTACTCAGCCTTAAAAAAAAGAAATTCTGCCATTTGCAACAATATGGATGGACCTAGAGGGTATTACTAAGTGAAATAACCAGGTGAAGAAGACAAATACCATATCATTTCACTTGTTTGTAGAATCCAAAAACAAGACAAAGCAAAATGAACAGAATAGCAGTGGACTCATGGACACTGAGAAGTGACTGGTGGTTACCCTGGGAGAGGGATTGGAGTGGGTTAATTGGGAAGATGGAAAGGAGATAAAGGGGCACAAAAATTCTCAATCATAATAAAAGTTGGTCACAGGGATGGTAGTACAGCATGGTGAATATAGCCAATGATGGTATAGCATCTTCTTATGTTGAAAGATACTAACTGCGCTAGTGCAGGTGAGGATTTAATAGGGGACTCTGTTGAACTACTGTGTTGTATACTTGAAACCAATATAGGATTGTTAATCAATGATATAAAGAAAAAAAAGTAGGGCAATACATACTGAGAACTACAAAGTATTATTGAATGAAATTAAACTCCAAATAAATAAAAAGACATCCCATGCTCATGGATCAGAAATCTTAATATTGTTATGATAGCAGCATTACCAAAATTCATAATAGAATCAGCACCATATCTGTCAAAATCCCAGCTGACTTTTTTCAAGAACTTGACAAGGCAACCCTAAAATTCCTGTAGAAGTGTAACCCAGAATAGCCAAATCAATTTTGTGAAATAAGAAAAAGGTAGATGACTCACACTTCCTAATTCTAAAATTTAATACAAACATTTAATTAAAAAACTATAACATTAAAGAAAATATGGTACTGGCTTAAGGTAGACCTGTAGATGAATGGAATAGAATAGAATGTCCAGAAATAAACCTGTTTAATAACAGTCAATTAAGTTTTGACACAGAATACCAAAAGAATTTGGTAAGACAGAAGAATCTTCTTAAAAATGGTGTGGACACAACTGTATAGTTGCATGCAAAAGAATGAATTTGAACCTAATTCATACCATGTGCAAGCAAGCTCAAAATGGATCATAGAACAAAATTCAATAGCTAAAACTACAAAAATCATAGAAGAAAATGTAGGAGTCAATCTTCATGACCTTGGTTTAGGAAATATAGTTTAGATATGACATCAAAGGCACAAGTATCAAAACAATAAATATAAGTAAATACATTGGACATCAAAGTTAAAATATTTGTACTTCAAATGACACCTTGAAGGAAGTGAAAACAACCCACAGAATGAGAGAAGATATCCACATGTCATATATGGCATAAGGGCCTTGTTTTTAAAGTATGTAAAGATCTCTTACAGCTCAGTAAAACTCTTTAATAAAATGACAAGTAACAGTTTTTTAAATGTGCAAATAGTTTGAATACATATTTCCCCAAGGAGGACATGCAAGCGAACAATAAGCACACGAAAAGGTATTCAACATTGTTAGTCATTAGGGAATTGCAAATCAGAATCACAATGAGATACCACTTTACTCGCACTAGGATGACTGTAAACAAAATGACAGACAATAAAAACTTGAGAGAAGATATAGAGAAATAGCAACTATCATGCATTGTTGGTGGGAAAGAAAGTGGTGCAGCCATTTTGGAAAACAGTTTTAGAGCGCCGTAACTCAAAAGGTTAAATACCAAATTATAATATGCCCCAGCAATTCCAGTCCTAGGTGTATGTCCCTAAGAATGAAAATTTGTGCCCACTCAAAAACTCATACATGTTTTCATAGCAGCATTATTCAAAATAGACAAAAGTGGGAACAACCCAAAATTTCCATCAATTTATGAATGGATACACAAAATGTGGCTTATCATATAATTTAGTATCATTCATTAGTAAAAAAAAGAAATAGTGTAGTGATATATACCATAACATAGATGAACCTTGAAAGCATTATGCTAAGTGAAAAAAGCCAGTCACAAAAGACCAAATATTGTATAATTTCTTAAGGCAAATATATAGAACCAGAGTAGAATTAGTGTTTGCCTGGGCAGTGGGGGATAGCCAGATGTACCACTCAGTAAGCTGAAAGCTGGATTTAACCAGTGTGGTCAAATGCTGCCTAATTATTTTTATGTGCTGTATTAATATTGATGTAAAAATTCACTGAAATGGTTCATCTTTTGTACCTGTAATTACTTAAGGAAAATTGTGCATCTCTAGGAGATATGCAATTTCTCTAAGCATCAATAATCTTGCTCCATGTAGCGACAGAAAATAAGCATTGTTTTTTTTCTAAGAATTATTTCCTTTTTTCTATTTTTTTCTTGGTCTCCTCTCAGATTTTTCTGTTTTGCTTTTCATTTAAAAGTGACAGTTTTAATGGAAGCATTTAAATTTCATGGATTTTGTATGCTTTAGCTTGGTACACTAATTTCATGTAAATACTGGTATTATATAATTCTTGTTTTTGAATTCTCTTTTCCAGGTATCTTCGATCTTCCAATGGTGTGGGGAAATCCAAACATCACCATAGACCCTGATAATGTAATTCCATATATTCTACACATATGTCCTTGGAAATGTGGAGTATTCAAAGGTAATGAAACCCTTAACAAAATACTACTACCTACCATGTTAGGACAGATACATACTGAGAAGAAATAAAAATGTAATTTACATTTTTCCTTTCTAATAAATAACCCAGAGGGGAATTTAGTTTTCCATTTCAGTCATTAGCTTTCTAAATAATCAGAGCTTGGGGCATGCATTTTATGTCTAGTGCTATACTCTCTTAGCCATTTATTTGAATTCATTTGTAGGACAAATCCCTAGAAGTGGGAATATTTAAAGATACATACATTTAAAATTGTCATAACTGTTCTCAAATAGTTGTGCCAATTTATGAACCAGACATCATCCATGAAAATTTCTGCTTATGGGACTAGATACTATAAAAATATGTGCAAACATTTAATTGACACAGGAAAAATATGTTAAAGTCTTTGATATGTGCAAAGTTTTCTTCTCTCATCTCTTATAAAATATTCATTTATACAAATTGCCCTGATGGTCCCTGAGCAGAATTGCTTGTTTGGGAATGGGCATGAAGGTTATTCCTACAAGCTTGTGAAGAGAGAGGGGGTGAAAAGGGAAGTAGAGTAATAGGGAAAAACTGAGGGGCTGTGATTCATCAGAAGAATAAGTTGTCCTATTTGGTAAAGAATTAAATGCCCCCTGGTGGTTGGATCCTACTAAGGAAATTATTATAATGTAGGTAAATTGGTACAATTTAGAAGTGTAGAACACATTATCTAGTAGCAATCTTGTGCATCCCTGTTTGTGTCAAGAAAGGAAGTTTTAGGAAAGGTTCTAAAACTAGCATAGAAGGTGTAGAGAGCTACTCCAAAGAAGAAAGTACAAAGAGAGTAGACTGGATGCCAATGCAGTTAACAAGCAGAAGGGTCGTTTCAGAATGGCAAACACAATGATCCAATTAACACCAATGTAGCATAATGTGCTATGAAGGCAGAACCAACCTGCCCACATCACTCTTGGCTTCTAGTGGGTTTGGCCTCAGATGTCACCACAGTCATAGTCATTAGCATCTCCTGAAATCATCCCATCACTTTTTAGACCTTTGGCTTTACAAATCCCATTAATAATTCTCTGTATGATAGGTAGATTTTGAGCTAGAGTGAGCCTATTCCAAACACTTCAATGAAGTACCATGTTTCACCATTTTTTATGTAATTCAGAAGATTTGAATTGATTTTAAGAAATACAAATTCCAGTTTTTAATTGTCAAATGACAGTCCTAATGGTGGGTTTTCTTTAGTTTTAGAATTTTAACTGGGCTTTTGTAAAGGGCAGCAAATCATTCAGAATTGCCATTATTATCTTTGATAAGCATAATAAATCTGTTTCCTGTTCTATAAAAAGCAGTGAGTTCTGCTATGCATAAGAAGGAACGTAAGAGGAACCTCAAACTGTGGAACATTGGTGAATTAGGAATGTTTATGACTCCCTTAAACAAAACAAAGCCCCTGGTCTTTCAGGCTCTGACAGTTACAGAAATGGAGCTAAGAATACTTAGACAATCATATTTAATACATCTTTCCTTTGTATACTCATTTTTTGTTGGTTTTGGCAGTATTTCTGAGACTATAACATTTCAATTCATATTTTCACTATTTAGATATGGATTCATTTAGCAGTTTGGTTTGAAGGACTTTAGAAGGAATTTGGGGAAGTTAAAGGCAACTCGGTACATTCTTAAGTGAGGATGAAGTAGTTAAGTGTTGCTGACCACATAAGAGGTTTTGCAGGCTTCATAATTTTGAAAACTACTTGCAAGACATGCTGCTGCTTGTTCTTCCCAGTGCGGTCCCTTAGCATTGAATTAATGTTGTCATTATGATTGAGAAGCTGAGCCTATAGAGAAGGCTAACTGCGTTTTTATTGATATTACTATTGGAAGACTTCTACAATATTTTAAGCAGTATAAATGTAATTGTTTCTGAATTGCCATTAATCCAATGTAACATAAAGACAGGTAGCCTCTAAAATTTTTAGATATATATGGCCTCAGGACTTTGATTTGGTATCCTTTCTGATTGGTCAGAGCAGGAATGTAGTTAGTTATGTTAATTATTTCGAGTATGACCACTGGGTACAGAGATGGGTATCATATGGCTCCTGCCTCCTAGGGATTCATATCTGGTGGTGGAAATAGAGATGCATAAATCGTCTCAATACAAGGCATGCTCTGATATACTAAAAGTTTGTGCATGGCGCTGGAGAGCATGGTAGCAGGAAATAATAACCCTAGCAGTGGGGGGTCTGAGTGGGCTTCTTAGGGGAAGCAAAGGATACTAACTTTGATCTGTGGTGAATAGGAGTTAGTAAATGATTATGCCCAATTTCCTTGCCCTTGGCCTGATACTTCCTCATAAGGTTCTCAGTAAGGTTCCCTAGGTCTAAGCAATACTCTGACATCTAGCTTATTTTATTTGATCCACTGAAGGGTTTGATCTGGGCCTTGGAGAAAGAGCTTGGATTTGTCAGCCAGTGTGGTGATTGGGGGCATCCCAGCAGAGAAAACAACTTTTGTGAAAACACAAAGAAGACACTGTATATAATGAATAGAGGGGTGTGTTTGTGGTGACGAATGCAAGGGTGACATGCAATTTAAAATACAGGCCTATTTTGTTGGGCAGAGTTTTGTTTTATTTCTTATTCCACAGGGAGCCAATGAAGATTTCTGAGGGCCATGAGTCAACTGAGTTTTAAAAAGTGAAATCTAGAGGTAATACAGAAGACAGAAGGGGCAAAAGAGGACAG
The DNA here is from genome assembly GCA_029783875.1 of Phataginus tricuspis. Classification (NCBI taxonomy): domain Eukaryota; kingdom Metazoa; phylum Chordata; class Mammalia; order Pholidota; family Manidae; genus Phataginus; species Phataginus tricuspis. Next base: position 29,078,923 of record JAQQAC010016209.1, read on the forward strand.
TTAGATCTGAGAGGTCATTTAGGGGCCTCGAGCAATATTCTAGTTGATCAGTTCTCAGTATTAGTTTGTGCCTCTTCTCCCCAAAGCAGACCCTGAGAGAAGAGTTTAATTCCAGCTTAATTCCACTGGAGCGGTGATCACAGGATACATTCTGAGAGAATGGGGAAGTCAGATGCTGAAGGGAAAAAGTGAACTAAAATAAACTAGATATCAGAGTACTACTGAGACCTAGGGAACCTTACTGGGAACCTTGTAAGTATGAGGCCAAAGGGCAAGGAAATTGGGCATAATCATCTGCTAACTCCTATCCATCACAGATTGAAGTTTGCTCTTTGTGCAGATTCCCAGGGCAGTGAATCCCCACTGGAAAAGAGCCAGAGGAAACCACTGGTGTATGTGGGAACTGTTTGCCGAGGGGATTTTTATGGGGCACCGAGAGCGTGTGAGTGAGTGTCATGGCATATTGACTGGTAGATTAAAATTTTGAGAAATGGATAGATTTGGAACTTTCACAGCAGCCTGCAATGAGCTACAATCATGTTGCAAGTGTGCCTATGTGGAAATATTTGTTGGAATGCCTCTTTGGCTGTGGAACAGAGAGTTAAGATTGACCGTTCTAAATGAGAGTTAAGGGCCAACTGACCTAGGCCTCTGATAGTGGGTTATAAAACAGAGGGGCAGTTTAAAGAGAAATAAAAAGGGAAAATGATTTCATAACAGCTTGAGTATCCAGGGAATTAAACTCTGAGATGGGATATTAGCCTGCAGGGCATTTATTAGGGAGTGTGTTGTAATCACTTGCAAAAGGAAAGGCAAGGAAGTATATTGACCAGGGGGAGTAGCTGGGCTTCCAGACAGCCCCAGGGAAGGGTTTTAGTCAACTCACTGGGGCCTCTGAAGCCAGCATGGCCCTTCAGAATTATTCCTCATGTCAGGAGAAGGGGACTAGGCCTTTATGCTGCTATGTTGATTGGTCATTGAAAGTGGGCTATATGTGGCAGGAGGTTTGACCTTGGATGAGGTTTTTTTCAAACAAGGTGATGCCTTAAGGGAGCTGACCTGATGGGCATCTTCCAGCATCATTCCCATCAGCTACAGAAATAAATCCTTTGTTCCTGAAAAGGAATCTGGTCGATGCAGCATAGTGTCCACCACAGCTGCATTGATGAAAATTGGAATGTGGAGAGAGAAGGGAGAAAGGAGAGTCAAGTGTACTTCTGATAGTAAGCAACTCTAAGGAAGGTGATACCATTAACTTTGAGAGAAAAGTGATCAGAATAGATTTACTAGTTAGGGAGAAAGAGCCCAGTTCTACCTTGATTTGAAAATCATCTTTGTATGTCAGTAAATTTCAGAAAAATAGAAAAATATTGAATCCGTCAATCTAGATATGAAAATATGGAACCTTAGAGGGAAACAGGCAAAACCAAGCAGACATCACATGTGTAGGCATGGTAGAAATAATGTGTTAATGACTGAGTGTATTATAACATGATGGCTTAATTCTCTCTTTAATAACCAGAAAATGACATCTCTGGTTGGGATAAATATTAGAATGCAAAATGCTAATATTATTGTCCATTGTTAGAGGATTAGAATGTAATAAAATATAGAAATGCAGTAATGGCCTGTTGCATATTTTTAGTAGTGAATGAAATATGCAACTAAATTTCCATTCGTTTCAGGTAGAAGCTTGATTTTTTGCACAAGACTAATATTTAGGTGAAGATGATTAGGCCTCAATGGTTAGAATGTACTTTCGTAACAATAATTCTTAACTTTATTTTGATTGCCATAACATAATATGATTAAGAAGCATGATTTAGTGATGGCTGTAAACATCCATGTTCACAACATAGAGCAATTCACTCCTAATACCGTACTAAGAAAATGAACTTGTACAGGTAAGAATTAAGGTTTTACAATTTGATATAATCTACATATCATTTTTTCGAATAATATGCTCTAGTTGCTTTTTAATAATCTACATAGAGCACAAATGTCTCTGGCATAACTGCTCTGAGTTCCTTATGAGAATGTCACACTAATCAGCTCAGTGCCCTCCAGCTTGCCAATATCAGGGTTATAACAGAACCTTAAAAGGCAAATTTTAGTAACAACAAACAGGTGACTGCCTAAACTTATAGGGATAACTCTAGGTCCCTTTTCTGTGAAGGGAAATGAACAGCTATGAAGCTAAATAATTAATTTGGAGTTTGGTAGGCCAAAAATATAATGTGAAATCTGGAGCCAAGCCTTGCAAATGTGGGCTCTTCAGCTGCTGATTTGCTGCTGATTCCTGATTATAATCCCCAAAGCTGAGCCTCTGACCACCACAGAGTAACAGAAGTCATCTCCAGTGATGACTTACTGCAGTAGTTTCTTGCTTTCTTAGGTTCTATGTATGTTAAACTTAGAATTTTCAGTTGAGACAGGATTCCATGAATCTTTTCCAATACATTGTAGAAATGGCACTCCCTAAATATTTTTGAACAGCTTTTTTTCTCATTAACTAGTTCAGTTAATTTTTAAACTTAAGTTTAAGACTTCATAATTATGCCTTATGAATTCCTACTTGTGAGCAACAAACATACTTTCATCTCAAAGGAAAATGGTCTTTAGAAATTCTTACAATCATTAATGACATTTATTTGTGACCAAAAATAAAGGGGTGCGGAGGGGAAATGCGGGTAGTTGACTATCTTACATTTGTCCACAAGGTTAATGGAAGCACAACAGAGAAAGGCAATAACAAGGATCATTTATTGAATTATGAACCATTTAAATGTATGAACAAAGTCAGACTGAAATAATTTAATGTATTAGTCATGGTGTGGTGGCTTAAAACAATCTGTAAAACATTAAATAACAAGGATGTTTTTACACCTAAAACTAACGCCATTTTATGACAATTATATCTCAATTTAAAAATACAAAAACATCTTTTGAAATTAAAAAAAATAATGTTTTCGCATAGCATTCACTTACTGTATCATGTCTTTACATGTTACAGAACACTACTTGGACACAGCTCAGTGCAGTCACCAAGGAGCTTTAACTGTTTATTCTACATTAGGAAACTAAATATTGAGAAGCCACATTTAAGGTAATTTCCAGTCTTAGCAGTAAATTTAGTTTCTACCCTGAACATTCATTATAGAGTAGTCTGAAAATCTTTTATTATGCATGACCCCTCGATAAGCTGGTAGCTCCAGAATGTAAATTACAATGCTTAATTTTCGTGTAGCCACCAATTACCTTGTATTTTTTCAAAATCATACAAAAGTGGTTTTTTGGTTGCCGAAGAGTGATTATATTCATTCTTTTCAGCCCAACTGTGAATTGTAGCTAACATCCATTCCTGCAAATTAGCAATTCTTTTGCTGAAATGAGATCTGTTATGACACTGGCACAAGAAAGCCCCTTCCAAACAATTGCAAACAAGTTTTTAGTAGGCTTTGCTAAAGACTTCTTAAAATTTCCTTTTGATAAGCTTCTGTCTAATGTCAAAACAAAATGTTTAATGTGCACACAATAAAGTTCTTATGTTAGGCCTATGTTTAAGCAAGATAGAAATAGTTTTTATAGTTGGCATCCTGTTACTCTGAAAGGACACACTCTCCAGAAACTATATTTCCAGTTGCCATCTTTAAAACACAAATTCATTTCAAAATTTGATGCCTAATGTGTACGTGATAAATAGAAGTGCTTGTCACATGTATTTTCAGAATGTGATACTGAGCAAAAGTAGTGCTATTTAAATTTGCAATTTTCATTTAAAGCTTAGGTGGTATTTTCATGCTAACCACCCCATTACAGTGGCAAAATCACACATCTTTTATTTTATTGTTTCCTGTTTTACTGTGGTTGCATTGCAAAGGAACACATTCAGAAGTCAAACATGACTTCAGCCTCCAATCAGATCATGCATGTATAGCTCCTGGCATGGTGCCTGGCACATAGTAAGTACCCAATAAATATTAGTCATTACGTTTATTGTTCTAGTCTTTGAAGGCTTAAGAACTTGTCTGGTTTTCATTCTGACTGGGAAGGATGACAGCAAGATGTGGTTCCATTTCCAAAACATAATCAGTGCCAATCACTTGGTAGTTTAAAAAAAGTCAGGAGCGTGAGTGGGAAGGGAGAGTTGTCCAATCACAGAAATGCAGGGCATTTCTTGGGCAGGCCAGATGCAGGGCAGACAGAGGGGCCTTTATACCATGGGGTTTTATGAGCCAGCATTAATCACAGCCTGAGGATGCCTGCCTCTGATTAGTCTGGGGCCACAGACTCAGGGGTTTTCGCATGCAGTTTTAATAGCAATTTAGACTATCACTTTTGTAACATTTTGTCCCAGTAGTGAAAGCATAGGTTCTTGCTAAAGCTAAGGCATAACAAACCATCCTCTACATCAGAAATCTGAATCCTGTAGGCTTTAATAATCCTTTCCTATAGTTTCCTATAGTGTCTTCTGTTACACTCTTGTCAAAAATGTGTTACAGAAAGAACAAACAGTATAATGCCACAAAAAGGAAGCCTATAGAAGTAGAGTTAGGTGCTGAAGTACCATATATTTTATCATAAAAATTAAAAGCTTAGGAAGAGCGGGATCACCTCACTCCAGTTAGAGTGGCTACTGTGCCAAAGACAAGAAATAACAAGTGTTGGTGAGGATTTGGAGAAAAGGGAACCCTCCTATACTGTTGGTGGGGATGTAAGTTGGTGCAGCCAACATGGAAAACAATATGGAGGTTCATCAAAAAACTAAAAACAGAAATACCATAAGACCCAGCAATTCCACTTCTGGAATTTACCTGAAGAAAACAAAATCTCTAATCTGAATGGATATATGTTCATTGCAGCATTATTTATAATGGCAAAGATATGGAAGCAACCTAAGTGTCTATCAATAGGTGAGTGGATAAAGAAGATGTGGCACATATACACAATGGAATATTACTCGGCCATAACAAAGGAAATCGACATTTGCGACAACATGGTTGGACCTAGAGGATATTATGCTAGTGAAATAAGCCTGGCAGAGAAAGACAGATACCATATGATTTCAGTCACATGTGGAATCTAAAAAACAAAGTAAACAAACAAAAAAGAAATAGACTCATAAATATGGACAACAGATTATTGGTTACCACAGGGAGGGGGCTGGAGGGATGAGCAAAATAGGTGAAGGGGCTAATGAGATAAAACTGCAAATTGTAAATTTTAAATTAGTTATAGGAATGGAAGTACAACATACAGAATATAACCAATAATATTGTATATCTTGGTATGGTAACAGGGGGAACTAATTGTGGCAAGCATCTAGTAATGTATATAATTATTGAGTCATGTTGTACATCTGAAGCAACATAATATTATATATCAACTTTATTCCAGTTAAAAAAGAGTGGGAGACAAGAGCTGTATTATACACAGAATAAAGGCAGATGCAGCCATAGCCCTGGGTTTCTTTATCTCTGTTCTTTATTAGCCACATAATTTTGTTTTTTCCACTTTGCCTTTTGGCCCCCTAATGTAGGGGAAATAAAACAAAAGTGAGTTAGAAATAAGGTTAAAATGAAGCAAGAAAAAGATAGAAGGAGGAGGAGAGTTAACAGAGGATTCCTCAGGCTTTAGTCTTGCTACTCAGGTTTATACAATAGTGTGATATTAATTAGAGAAACAAAACAAAATTCATTTGATCATGTATAACATACTTTGCATAGACCAAACACTTATGAAAAAACTTCTTGACAGAATTTTGTGCTTCCAAGAAATTCACAAGTTGATCAAAATCCAGCAACACAGAGATTTTCCTTAACAGTAATTCCTCAGCAGCGACAGGGAGGGGTAAAGGATGAAGCCAGTGGGAGGAGCAGGTGGGGTGTCAAGAGCCTTTCCAGGTGTAGCTGTTGCCATGGAAACTTGATTTTGGATGTTTTCTAAGGGATGACATAGTTTAGGTGATCAAGGTGCAGTATCTGAGGCCTATTACTTTAGGTCAAAATAAATGTTTTATAAGTATGTGAATGCTTTTGCTATTATCCAGTCAAAAGCCCATTTATTCTGTGGTATTTTTGGTGATATTTAGACATGACCTAATGTGCCATTTCCCATATTCTATGTCAGGTAAATATATATGCCCTTGTCACTTACTTAACTGTGTTACCTGGGGTAGGTTACCCAACCTTCTCTATGTCTCAGGTTGCTCAACTTTAAAATAAGTCTAACAAGTTAATTAAAATAATTAACTCAAATGTTTATTAAAGGAGTTAAATAGATAATGAATGGGAAGTATATGCCTAACACAGAGTAAACATTCTATAAATCGTTTTTCATTATTTTCTAAAGAAAAAAACATTAATGTAAAATTACACTGCATAGTCTTTAAACTTGAGTCTGTTATTTACATCTTACAAAATAGTATGAAATTAATAATTCCTAATTTTAGAAAGTGACATATAGTAGAAAATGTTTGTTTTATTGACTGTTAGGAACGCATTTTGAAAAATCAAATTGTTTGGCAGGGAAAAAAATCCATTTGTCAAAATGAAAGCTTGTGCTATTGAAAATGCTATAGCTATAATTACTGTTCTTACTAGATTGTTTTTGTAACACTTCAGACAAACTGAAAATCTTCATTAAGTCAATTATGTTGTGTCTTAGAGTGTTGCTTTTCCTTGCTACTATTATTTCTGTTATACTATAGTTTTTCTACAGCTGTCTAATAATTTTCCTATCACTCTGATAAACACAAGTACCAACAATCAAGCTTTTTATTTATTTTTGTTTCCTTTTGGGTTGGTTGGCCTTAACCAGAACAGATAAATATAAAGAACAAAGTAATTACAAATACATATAGTGTAGAAAAATATTACCATCTTTGTAACACATATTCTCCTCATAATCATTATTTACTGCATTTGGTTTGAAGGTTCATTACTGACAGGTTGCTGAGCTAATGTTATTCTTTGTAATAAGTTTCAAGAATTTGACTACTGTCCGTTCTACCATAGCTAATTAATAACCAAAAATGAAAATGCAATTAAAAAATGTAATTGTTTAGAAATAAAATAGAAATTACATTGCCAAGAAAAAGGGTTTTGATTGGGGGAAAAAAGTGCATAAATTAGTGGCATAGGTCTAAGATACACAGTTTAAAAGTGCTCTTTCAGTTAAAACATAGGCTACTAAATAGACCTGTAATTGCTTCCATAGTTCCTTCATTCATTTCTATTTTTTGAGATAAATACTTAGTATCTCATTCTGGTCTATAATATATGGTCTTGTTATATAGAACTCTTGAATTGTTTTACAAATAATTAATTTCTGTTTGTTAAGGGATGATTAAAAGGTAGTAACATTCAAATGGGTGTGTTGGAGGAAGAAAAAATATGCAGAGCATATAAAAGGACTGAAATGAGAAAGAATGGAGACTATGGACCCTCAGTTCTTAAATGTATTTCATAGTATTTGAAATATTGATTAGGTTTCCTTATTATTCAGTGCACACTCATTGTTTAACATATGTAGATTTATCCAAATAATGATTTTATTGAACTGAATTGTTTTCTTAGTTTCCTTTTCAAATTGTTCATTACTTGTGTGTAAAAATTTAAATAATTTTGTGTGTTGATTTTGTGTCCTGAGTATTTGCTAAATGCATTTATTAGTTCTAACTTTTGTGTGTGGAATCATTAAGGTTTTTCTGAGATCATGTCAGCTGCAAATAGATCATTTTACTCTTTCCTTTCCAATACAGACAGCTTTGCTAGTTTTTCTTGCATAACTGCTCTGTTTAGAAATTCCAGTACTATGCTGAATAGAAGTGACAAAACCAGATATCCTTGTCTTGTTTTGATCCTAGAGGAAAAGTTTTAAGTCTTTCACCATTGAATGTAATGTTAGCTGTGTGGGTTTTTCATGTATGGGCATTATCATTTTGAGGAAGTTCTCTTCTCTTTCTAGTTTATTTTTATCATTATGAAAAGATGTTCAATTTTTCCAAATACTTTTTATCCATCAATCAAGATGATCATGTATTTTTTTAAACTTTATTCTGTTAATGTGGTGCTACATTGATTGATGTTTGTATGTTGAACCACTCTTCATTCATTCATTCCTGAAATGAATCCCACTTGATCATGGTGTCTAATCCTTTTAATATGTTGCTGAATTTGTATGCTAGTATTTTGTTGAAAAGTTTTGCATCCGTTTTCATTAGGGCATTGGATTTTAGGGTTTTTTTTTTTTCTTGTGCTCTTTTTCTTTTGTATCAGGGCAATGCTGGCCTTTAGAATGAGTTAGGAAGTTTTCCCTCTTTGATTTTTTTGAAAGTGTTTTAGAAAATATGGTGTAAATTCTTCTTTAAATATTTGATAGAATTCAACAGTGAAGCCATCTGCTTCTCTTTATAGGGAGAGTTTTGGTTGCTGATTCAATCTCTTTACTAGTATTACATTTATTCAGGTTTTCTATTATTCACAAGTCAGTTTTAACAGATTTTGTGATTCTAGGTATATGTTTCATCTAAGTTATCCAATTCCTTTGGCATATAATTAATTCATACTATTCTCTCATAATGTTTTTTGTTTTGATAAAACAATAGTAACATCCCGACTTTATTTCTAATTTTCTTAATTTGGGTCTTTTCTCCCTCTTCTTAGTCAAACTAGCTAAAAGTCTGCCAATGATGTTGATCTTTCCAAATAACCAGCTTTTAGGGGGTTTTTTTTTGTTTTGGTTTTGGTTTTTGGTTTTCTCTATTGCTTTTCTATTCTCTATTTCACTTACCTCCACTCTAATCATTATATCCTTCCTTCTGCTAGTTTTGGCTTTAATTTTGCTCTTCTTTTGCTAGTTCCTTAGAGTGTTGATTTGAGGTTGTTCTCCTTTTATAATGAGTGTATTACTGTAATGAACTGCCCTCTTAGCAGTGTTCGGACTGTTTCCCATAAGTTTTGTATGCCTTGTTTTCATTTTCAATTGTCTCAAGATATTTTCTTATTCCATTGTGATTTCTTCCTTGAAATATTTGTTGTTTTAAGAGTATGTTTTTTAATTGCCAAATTTGTGAATTTCCAAGTTTTCCTTCTGTAATTGATTTGTAATTTCATTCCATTGTGGTGAAAAAAGATGCTTTGTGTGATTTCAATCTTTTTAAATTTCTTAAGATAATCTTTGTGGCCTCACGTGATCTCTCCTGGACAGTGTTCCATGTTCCTTTGAGAAGAATGTGTACTCTGCCATTGTTTGGTGGAATATCTTATATAAGTCAATTGGTTCTAGATGGTTTTACAGTATTTCTCTTGTCCTCTAGTTCTTTATTGGTCTTCTTCCCAGTTGTTCTATCCATTAATAAAAGTGGGTTTTTTAATTCTCCAGATACTGTATAACTGTCTGTTTCTCCTTCCAGTTCTGTCAATTTTTTCTTTATATATTTTGGGCTACTGTTTTTAGGTGTGTATATACCTATAATTTTTATATATTCTTGCTGAGTTGAGTCCTTTTTTTTCAATTTTTGATATTTGTGTATATTATGAAATGGTCACCACAGTAAGTTTAGGTAACATCTGTCACCATGCATAGTTAAAATATTTTTTCTGGTGATGAGAACTTTTATACTCTGCGTTCATCACAATTTTCAAATATGCAATACAGCATTACTAACTATAGTCACCATGCTGTATGTTAGATCCCCAGGACTTATTTATTTTATAACTGGAAGTTTATACTTTTTACTCCCTTCACTTATTTCAACTCCCTCCCATTCACCTCCCTCCCCCTTCCTCTGGCAACCACCAATCTGTTCTCTGTATCTATGATCTCATTTTTTGTTTTTGTTTTTGTCTTAGTGAACTGAATCTTTTATCCATATATATGCTCCTTATTTGTCTCTTGTAAACTTTTTGGCTATCTAATAAATGAATGGTTTCCAAAACATATTTTTAAAAAATCTTAACACTCAACAACAGAAAAGCAAACAATCCAATTTTAGCAATTGGTGAAAGATCTGAAAAGACACCTCACCAAATATGATACTCTGATAGCAGGTAAGCATATGAAAAGATGTTCAATACCATATGGCTTTACTGCAGGTAACTGCAAATTAGAACAACAGTGAGATCCCAGCTACATACCTATTATGATGAACTTAATTCAGAAGCCCTGACAACACCAAATGCTGACAAAGATAAGGAACAACAGGAACTCTCACTCATGGATGGTAGGAATACAAAATGTGATGGTACAGGTACTTCAGAATATAGTTTGGCAGTACCTTACAAGGCTAAAAACATACTTACAACATATTCCAGCAATCACACACCCTGGTATTTTCCGAAATGAGTTGAAAATTTATGTCCACACAAAAATCTGCACATGAATGTTTATAGCAGATTTATTCACAATTGCCAAAATGTGGAGGCAACCACAATGTTCTACAGTAGATGAATGGATAAACAGTGGTATATCTGTGCAACAGGATATTTTTTGTAATAAATACAAATTAGCTATCAAGCCACAAAAAGACACAGAGGAAACAAATGCATATTGCTTAATGAAAGAAGCCAACTTGAAAAGGCCACATGCTCTGTGATTCCAACTACATGGCATTCTGGAAGAGGTAAAAAGTCAGTGATTGCCCGTCCCTTGGGGGTTGGGAGGGAGGAATGAACAAATGGAATACAGGGGAGTTTTAGGACAGTGAAATTATTCTGCGTGATACTATAATGTTAGATACATGAAATTATACATTTGCCAAAGCCATTAAATTCACAACACAAAGAGTGAACCAGAATATAAACTATGGACTTGAGTTAATAAGGGTGTATCAGCATTGGTTCACCAATTGTAAGTAATGTACTGCACTAATGCAAGATGGTTATAATAGGGGAACCTAGTGGTGGGTATGTGGGAACTCTAGTCACTCATTTTTTTGTAAACTTAAGAATTTGAAAAATAAATTCTATTAAGAAAAAAAGATTGTGAACTTTGAACCAGAATGCTCATGTTCAAATTCCAGCTATATTATTACAAGGTGACTGCTTTTGGGGAAGCTACTGAACTTGCTTGTGTCACAGTTTCCCTTCTTTAAAATGAGGATAATAATAGGACTTACAGGTATGTTTTGCAAAAAAATGTTAGTATATGTAAATCATGTAGGACCATGCCTGGCATATAGTAAGTCCTATATAAACATAAACTATACTCATTTAATCCTCAAAACAACTAACACCATTTTGCAGATGAGGTAAATATCATGTTCAAGGCTAAATTAGTAGTAGCAGAACAAAAGTTTGAATCCAGGTTCTGTCCAAAGCTTATGTACCATATACCCTGTCTTTCCCTAATGTGTTTATGAGCACATGCCAAGCTCCTATGCAAAATAAGAAAGCCATGTTTATAGTAGAACATTACATTTAACCTACAACTTATGTGACTTGATGATGTTTAAAAATAAAGGAATTGAAAATGGTAAGATAGGAGTGATGTCAGCAAGATAGTGGAATAGGAAGTCTTCACTTGTTTTCCCCTTCAGAAACAATAATTTGGAAGCCATCCATGGGGATTATAAAATCCCAGTGGAGTCCAGTTCCAAGGAGCACCATTTTGAAAAGGCAGGCTCAGGTGCAGGGGGCAGACTTGCTAACTGTTGTCCTGACAATGGACCAGAAACAACCCTGTCCCCCTGTGGACTGTTATGGTCCCATTTGGTTTTGATCTTGCTATCAACCCTATCTGCCAAGGAGTCTGAATGCCTGCCTGTGCCCTCTGTGACATCCACAAATTCTATCCCATCTATGGATGCCAAAGTAGCCCGTGACTTAGCTTCACCCTTCTTAGCCACCATCCCTGTCCACCTGGGGGCCAGGAGGAAGACACACCTGTCTGGGCCTAAGGCAGGCCCTCCAACCTTGGTCCAACTGCAGATCCTGAAATGGCCCGGTAACTTGGCTCCAGCCACTCTCAGCCATGGTGTGAGAATACTCCTACTAGGAAACATGCTTGTCCACGCCCCCGAGGTAGGCCCTCTGAGCAGGGTCTGTCTGCGTATCTGGAAGCAGCCATGTAATCTGGCTCCAGGCCCTCACAGCTGCAGTCTGGGAGCAGTCCCAGAGGGAGACACTCACCCATGTACCTGTAGGCAGGCCTGCCAACCTTGGTCTGACTGCAACTCCTGAAGCAGACTGTGACCTGGCTTCAGCCCTCCTCAGCCATGACATGAGCCAATCCTGTCCACCTAGGAATTGGTAAACTGCTGGAAGACCAGTGAACTGTCAGGAGCCCTTCCAGAAACCTGAAGGGAGCCAGTAATACCCAGTGTAATACCAGTGACACTCTGTAACATCCAATGCCACCAGCTGCTACCCACTGGTAACTCCATTTCACATTTGGGGCATTAGAGGCATGCAGCTGCTAACAGACAGCCCCAGTCGTGAACCCAGGTGTCATACTGTTGGTTTTAATTAGTTAAAAAGTGATCCTCTCATATAAATAAGATAAATATTAATGGTTACAGGACTAAAAATGTAAAAATTATGAGTCATAATCAGGACATAAAGAGAAGGAGATTGGATAATGGATAAAGTGACCGAATTGAAATCAAATGGGGAAATATATGCTAAAGCCATCTATAAAGTTACAAGTATTGACAGAAATGTTTTGCCTATTATTTTGGATTGAATTGTATCCTCACAAAAGATATGTTAGTATCTTAACTACTGATACCTGTGAACTTCATCTTATTTAGAAATAGGGTTTTTGCAGATAAATTTAAATTAAGATGAGGTCATGCAGACTTTGGATGGGCTTTAATCCAATCTGACTTTTGTCCTTATAAAAGAAAAATAAGCACAGATAGCCACAGGAGTGAACACCATGTGAAAATGGAGGCAAAAACTGGAATGATACATTTACAAGCCAGAAATGCTAACAGCAGACAGTGGGAGAGGGTCATGGAACAGATCTCTCTCATAACCTCCAGAATGAACCAACTCTGCTGGCCCATGGATTTCAGACATCTAACCTTCAGACTGTGAGAAAATAAATTTTGTCCAAGCACCAATTCATATTTATATACATTTATATAATACCCTTGGGTAGCATGAGTTTGAACTGCACAGATCCACTTATACACCGACGTTTTTCAATAAATATATTGGCAAATTTTTTAGAGATGTGCAATTTGAAAAAAATATATTCTCTCTGGTTTACTTTATTGTAAGAATACAGTATATAATACATATAAAAAGTATGTTTGTTATCTATAAGGCTTCCAGCCAATGGTAGGCTATTAGTAGTTAAATTTCGGGGAGTCAAAAGTCATACATGGATTTTCAACTGTGTAGCGGTCCAGCTCCCCTAACTCCTTCATTCTTCAACATTCAGCTATATATCAATTACACACACACACACACACAAACTCCTCCCACACAATGGATCCTATGGACAAAAAACTCTGCAAATGGCTGCTGTTGCTCAAAGTATCATGGATATATCTTCATTTCTATTTTCATATATTTTTCTTTCTTTTAACTAGATGTTCAGTATTCCAAATATATATTTTAATTCATGTAACCTTGCATAGGTGGAAATTAAGTACCTCTTTTTTTTGTTTTTGTAGTTACAGATACTATTGCAACAATATCTTTGTAAAAAACTCTTTGCACACTATGCTAGTCTACCTATGGAGATAAGGTTTAAGATATAATCTATTTATAGGATAAGAAAGAACTGGCATGCCAAAAGGGATACGCATTCTCAGTTTGGTGCATGTTGCAGAATTACCCTCCAAAAAATGTAATACCAGTTTATACTCCTACCAACAGTGTCTGAGATGGGGGCTATTATTCAAGACTCTCATTAACAATGAATGTTATTCAAAGTATTAAGAGTTATCAGTTTGAAAGAGTAATATGATTTTTACTTTTAATTCCTGAGTTTTTTGGGGGGTACGATTTTGGATCTATATTCCTATGTATTATTTCTATTACATTTTGGTATAATTGTTATTTAAGCATGACATATTTAACTTAACTTCATCTATTTTTGTATTTAATTCTCTCTAAAAATTTAAATACCATTACAGTATTTTTAACTTGTTTGTTTAATGAAGTAATAAATAGAATGTTAAAAAAACGACTTAGGAAGAAAATATTTAAGAACAGTCACTCAAGACCAGTATGTTTTCTGAAAGCTGATAATCATCCTATTTGCCTCATTTTCTTAATTATTATAAGAAAGCTTTTTAAAAAATACCATTTTAATGGAAATTTTGAAGCCATTTCCTTGAACTTCCCATTAAACTGTTCTGTACTACCATTAGGTTTAATTCTGATACTAACACTTAGAATTTATATTTGGCTTTATGGTTATTATTTTCAAGTTAGAGCTACTTTAATACCTGAAACTACCACCCTTTCATTTTAATTCCTGCTTAATCTCACATCTTGTGCCTATGTGTTGTAGGTGCCATTTCATTTTCTGTTAAAAGCAGAAAAAATTATTCTCAGGAATACTCAGATCAAGGTCAAGATCAACAAAATCAAGATCAACTACCCTCCTTTCACAAAACAGTATCACAACTATCCAATGAGTATCATGAGGAAGACTCAGGTAAATGTATTATAAAGAATTCCATGTTCAATTTTCATAAATCCTCATGCACTTTTAAATGACTGTATACTTTTACATTAAGAATACATGTACAAATGTGTGTTGTATGTATCTGTAAGAATTTTATTCATGAATAACTTTATGTAGTTTCCTTTCTGGGTTCTGCTATTGCTATTAATAGATTATAATACTTCCTCTTGAAGGCTGTCTACTCTTATGTAAGTGAAAAAATATGTATATATGTTATTAAAAAATTTACACAATTTCTTATAAAATGTTAATGAGTGTATTAAAAATACTTTTAACGTGCTTTTCTTACCTTAATATAGGAGGTATTAGCAAGCTTCTTTATATGCAAAGGAAAGGAAATGCTATTGTTTTCCCTTCCTATATTGCAAACTTTATTTGAATGTGGTTAAACATCATATCTTTTTAGTAAAAATGCAAAAGAAAATGAGATGATGGAGAGTTGGAATAGGCAAGGCAGATTCCCTGAAGAATGGGTGGATGAGTTCTCTTATCGGTGAATAGCAGGAACATAGAGGGCATTAGAGAAAAGTGGGTCACCAGGAGTAAAGCTGTGGAGACAGAAAGGTATATCAAAGAAGAAACCTTCATTGAGAGAATTTGTATTTAGTCAAGATTCTTCAGGGCAACAGATACTAATAACATAATGTAATATAGTGTAGTATAATATAATATAACATAATTAATATAATATAATATAATATACATAACATAATAAAAGAGAAGGACAGAGAGAGCGATGTACTGAGTTTAAGGAATTGACTAACATAATAGTGGGGAATGGCAAGTCCAAAATCTTTAGGGCAAACAAGCAGGGTAGAAAATTAGATAAAGGTTGCTATTGCAGTCTTCAGTCCAAATTCCCCAGGGCATCTAGTCAAACTGCAAGCCCAGGCTTGGTTTCCAAGTTTTAGTCTTGACCAAGAATTGCTTCTTCTTCAGGTAATCTCAGACTTTGTTTGAGGCCCTCCAACTTATTGGAGGAGGTACACCCACATTATGCTGGATTTCTAATCTGATTTACTCAAAGTCTACTGATTTAAGTGTTCACATTTAAAACAAAAAATATGGGAGGAGGGGATTAAAGATGGCGGCATGACAGGTGAGATAGAGGCTTCCTCCTAAAAGCGCATGTAATATGAAAACATAATTAATACAACTACTCCTGAAAAAGCAAGAGGAAAGAGGACTGCGCCAGACTGCATACACCTGGAGAAAAGAGCAGACCTCACAGAACAGGGTAATGTACCAAAGCTGTGACCTGGCAGGACCCAAGCCCATCCCCCACCCCAGCTCACAGATGGGAGGAAGAGAAACGGAGCAGGGAGGGAGTGGAAGCCTATGACTGCTGAATACCAAACTCCGGAGATCTGCTCTGGGAGCACAAACCTACATTTCATGGTGCTTGCATTGTACTCTCGTGAGTAGGGGGTTGGAAAGCGAATACAGGCAGAATTCCAGCAGGGACTGAGATTCCAGCCTCTTGTGTAAAGCAGGGATCCATATCCAGCTGCTCTGGGACAAAAGAAAGGTGGGCAGTCTGAGAGACTTCCAACAAGGAAGCCCTTAGCAAGAGGGCTGCTAAAGGGGCAAGGACTGCACAGAGCTAACTGCTCAGGAGAAAGGACAGGTAGACAAAATTGTCCAGGTGCACCCTCCCCAGCAGGTTGGGAGCTTTCACAATCTTCAGGTGCTCCAGCTCCCTGGCTGGCTACACAGCTACAAGGACCCCCCTCTGTGATACGCAGCCTACTGCAACTTTCTCCCGACCAGCCCCACCTGGCTCGCAAACCGTCAAACCCTACCCTGGCATTAGGCTAGCCAGAGGGAAGATCTGTCTACAGCAATTACAAATGCAAAGCATGGAGGCTTATACCTGTGTGCTCAGCCCACTGATTCTGGCAGTAGAGGCAGGCATAGCAGCCGGGAAGCAGGAAACAGCTCTTCCTCCCCCCAGGCACCAATACCACTCCCCTGCGACCACTGACATTGCTTCAGGGGCTGAGCAGCTCCAGGGAGTAGAGCTTCTGGGCATTAGAGGGTGCCATTTACAAATATGAAACACCAAAGGAACCTGGTTCAAAGTAAAATTATGAATACAACTCCTGAGAAAGATTTAAATGATATCAACCTCATGAATCTTTCAGAAAGGGAGTTCAAAATTATTAACATGCTCATGGGGTATGAAAAGATATTCAAGAACTCAGGAATGAATTCAGTCTGAGATCCAATCATTGAAGAGCACAATGGAGGGTATTAAAAGCAGATAAGATACAGTGGAGGAGACGATAAATGAAAAAGAAACTACAGAAGAGGATACAAAGAAGCTGAGGTACAGAGAGAAAATAGAATCTCTAAGAATGAAAGAATATTTAAAGAACTGGGTGACCAATCAAAACGGAGCAATATTCCCATTATAGGGGCACCAGAAGAAGAAGAGAGAGAAAAAGGGATAGAAGTGTCTTTGAGGAGGTAATTGCTGAAAACTTCCCCAGTCTGGGGAAGGAGATAGTCTCTCAGGCCATGGAGGTACACAGATCTCCCAACAGAAGGGACCCAAGGAAGACAACACAAGACATATAGTAATTAAAATGGAAAAGATCAAGGGCAAGGACAGACTATTAAAAGCAGCCAGAGAGAGAAATAAAATCACATACAAAGGAAAGCCCATCAGGCTATCATCAGACTTCTCCGCAGAAACCTTACAGGCTAGAAGGGAGTGGCATGATGTATTTAATGCAGTGAAGCAGAAGAGCCTTGAACCAAGATTACTTTATCCGGCAAGATTATCATTTGATTTTGAAGGAGGGATTAAACAATTTCCAGATAAGCAAAAGCTGAGAGAATTTACCTCCCACAAACCATCTCTACAGTGTATTTTTGAGGTGCTGCTATAGATGAAAGTGTTCCTAAGGTATAATAGCTGTCACCAGGGGTAATAAAACCACAGTAAAGGAAGTATAACAGCTAATTACTAGGCAAATGCAAAATGAAATGAACTATCCCCAAAGTCATTCAGGGGATAGACAAAGAGTACAGAATATGATACCTACTATATAAAGAATGGACGAGGAAGAAAAGTGAGGATAAAAAAAAAACCTTTAGATTGTGTTTGTAGTAGCATATTAAGTGAGTTAAGTTAGACTCTTAGATAGTAAGGAAGTTAACTTTGAGCCTTTCATAACCATGGATCTAAAGCCTGCAATGGCAATAAGTACATACCTATCCATAATCACCCTAAATGTAAATGGACTGAATGCACCAATCAAAAGACACAGAGTCACTGAATGGATAAAAAAACAAGACTATATGGGGCCTACAAGAGACTCACTTTAAACCAAAAGACATATACAGACTAAAAGTGAAGGGATGGAGAAAGACATTTCATGCAACTAATAGGGAGAAAAAAGCAGGAGTTGCAGTACTTATATCAGATAAAATAGACTTCAAATCAAAGAAAGTCACAAGAGACAAAGAAGGACATTACATAATGATAAAATGGTCAATCCAACAAGAAGATATAACCATTATAAATATCTATGTGCCAAACACAGGAGTACCTACATATGTGAAACAAATACTAACAGAATTAAAAGGGGAAATAGAATGCAATGCATTTATTCTAGGAGACATCAACACTCCCCTCACTCCAAGGGACAGATCAACCAGACAGAAAATAAGTATGAGACAGAAGCACTGAACAACACATTAGAACAGATGGAACTAACAGACATCTACAGAACTCCACACCCAAAAATAGCAGAATACACATTCTTTTCAAGTGCACATGGAACATTTTCAAGAAGGGATCATATACTAGGCCACAAAAAGAACCTCAGTAAATTTAAAAAGATTGAAATTTTACCAACCAGCTTCTCAGACCACAAAGGTATGAAACTAGAAATAAATTACACAATGAAAATGAAAAATCCCAAAAACACATGGAGGCTTCACAACATGCTCCTAAATAACCAATGGATCAATGACCAAATAAAAACAGAGATCAAGCAATATATGGAGACAAATGACAACAATAATTCAACACAAAATCTGTGGGACACAGCGAAGACCGTGCAAAGAGGAAAGTATATTGCAATACAGGCCTACCTCAGGAAAGAAGAACAATCCCATATGAGCAGTGTAAACTCACAATTAACAAAACTACAAAAAGAAGAACAAATGAGGCCCATAGTCAGTAGAAGGAGGTACATAATAAAGATTAGAGCATAAATAAATAAAATCCAGAATAATAAATCATGGGAAATAGTCAATGAAAGGAAGAATCAGTTCTTTGAGAAAATAAAAAAGATAGATAAACCCCTAGCCAAACTAATCAAGAAAAAAAGAGAGTCTACTCACATAAACAGAATCAGAAATGAGAAATGAAAAATCACTATGGACACCACAGAAATATAAAGAATTATTAGAGAATACTATGAAAAATTATATGCTAAGAAACTGGATAAGCTAGAAGAAATAGACAACTTTCTGAAAAATACACCTTCTAAGGGTGACCCAGAAAGCAACAGAATATCTGAACAGAACAATTACCAGCAACAAAATTGAACTGGTAATCAAAAACCTACCTAAGAACAAAATGCCTGGACCAGATGGCTTCACTGCTGAATTTTATCAAACATTTAGTGAAGACCTAGTACCCATCCTCCTTAAAGTATTCCAAAGAGTAGAAGAAAAGGGAATATTTCCAAACTCGTTCTATGAAGCCAGCATCACTCTAATACCAAAGCCAGGCAAAGGCCCCACAAAAAAAGAAAATTACAGACCAATATCCCTGATGAACATAGATGCAAAAATACTCAACAAAATATTAGCAAACGAAATTTAAAAATACATCAAAAAGATCATCCATCATGATCAAATAGGATTTATTCCAGGGATGCAAGGATGGTACAACATTCGAAACCATCAACATCATCCACCACATCAACAAAAAGAAGGACAAAAACCACATGATCATCTCCATAGATGGTGAAAAAGCATTTGACAAAATTCAACATCCATTCCTGATAAAAGCTCTCAAGAAAATGGGTATAGAGGGCAAGTGCCTCAAACACACAGCCAACATTATACTTAACAGCGAGAAGCTGAAAGCTTTTCCTTTAATATCGGGAACAAGACAAGGATGCCCACTCTCCCCACTTCTATTCAACATAGTACTGGAAGTCCTAGCCATGGGAATCAGGAAACACAAAGAAATAAAAGGCATCCAGATTGGCAGGGAAGAAGTTAAACTGTACTTGTTTGCAGATGACATGATATTGTACATAAAAAACCCTAACGAATCTACTCCAAAACTACCAAATCTAATATCTGAATTCAGCAAAGTTGTGGGATACAAAGTTATTGTGCAGAAATCTATGGCATTCCTATACATTAACAATGACCTAGCAGAGAGAGAAATAAGGAAAACAATTCCATTCACAGTTACATCAAAAAGAATAAAATACCTAGGAGTAAACCTCACCAAGGAAGTGAAAGACCTATACTCTGAAAACTACAAGACACTCATGAGAGAAATTAAAGATACCAATAAATGGAAACACATCTCGTGCTCATGGATAGGAAGAATTAATATTGTCAAAATGGCCATCGTACCTAAAGCAATCTACAGATTTAATGCAATTCCTATCAAAATAACAAGAGCATTTTTCAACAAACTAGAGAAAATCGTTCTAAAATTAATAGGGAACCACAAAAGTCCCTGAATATCTAAAGCAATATTGAGAAGGAAGAATAAAGCTGGGGAGATTATTCTCCCCAACTTCAAGCTCTACTACAAAGCCACAGTACTCAAGATGATTTGGTACTGGCACAAGAACAGATCCATAGACCAATGGAACAGACTAGAGAGCCCTGATATAAATCCAACCTTATGTGGTCAATTAATATATGGTAAAGGAGCCATGGACATACAATGGGGAAATGACAGCCTCTTTAATAGCTGGTGTTGGCAAAACTGGACAGTTACGTGCAAGAGAATGAAACTGTATTATTGTTTAACCCCATATACAAAAGTAAACTCAAAATGGATCCAAGACTGGAATGTAAGTCATGAAAACATAAAATTCTTAGAGGACAACATAGGCAAAAATCTTCTGAATATAAGCATGAGCAACTTCTTCCTGAACACATCTCCTCGAGCAAGGGAAACAAAAGCAAAAATGAACTCATGGGACTACATCAAACTAAAAAGTTTCTGTACAGCAAAGGATGCCATCAACAGAGCAAAAAGGCATCCTACAGTATGGAGGAGTATATTTGTAAATGACATATCCGACAAGGGGTTAACATCCAAAATATATAAAGAACTTACACACCTCAACACCCAAAAAACAAGTAACCTGATTAAAATATGGGCAGAGGATATGAAGAGACAGCTCTCCAAAGAAGAAATTCTGATGGCCAACAGACACATCAAAAGACTCTCCACATCACTTATCAGCAGGGAAATGCAAATTAAAGCCACAATGAGATAACAGCTCACACCAGTAAGGATGGCCAGCATCAAAAAGACTAAGAACAACAAATGCTGGCAAGGATGCAGAGAAAGGGGAACCCTCCTACATTGCTGGTGGGAATGTAAGCTAGTTCAACCATTGTGGAAAGAAATATGGAGGTTCCTCAGAAAACTAAAAATAGAAATTCCATTTGACCCAGGAATCCCACTCCTTGGAATCTACCCAAAGAATACAACTTCTCAGATTCAAAAAGATATATGCACCCCTATGTTTATCGCAGCACTATTTACATTAGCCAAGATATGGAAGCAACCTAAGTGTCCATCAGTAGATGAATGGATAAAGAAGAGGTAGTACATATACACAATGGAATACTTCTCAGCCATAAGAAAGAAACAAATTCTGCCATTTGCAACAACATGGATGGAGCTGGAGGGTATTATGCTCAGTGAAATTAGCCTGGCAGAAAAAAACAAGTGCCCAATTATTTCCCTCATTTGTGAAATATAGCAAAGATGCAAAACTGAAGGAACAAAATAGCAGCAGACTCAGAGACTCCAAGATGAAACTAGTGGTTACCAAAGGGAAGGGTGTGGGAGGGCTTGTGGGGTGGGAGGGAGAAGGGGATTGAGGGGTATTATGTTTAGTACACATGATGTGGGGGATCACGGGGATAACAGTGTAGCACAGAGAAGGCAAACAATGAATCTGTTTCATCTTACTACACTGAAGGACAGTGACTGCATTGTGGTATGTGTGTGGGCTTGATAATATGGGTAAATGTAGTAACCACATTGTTTTTTCACGTGAGACCTTCATAAGAGTGTATATCAATGATACCTCAGTAAAAAATTAAATAAAAATAAATAAAAATAAAAATAAAAAAATACCTTCATACCAACATGTAGACTGTTGTTTAGCTAAGCAACTGGACACTATAGTCCAGCCAAGTTGTCACATAAAATTAACCTTCACAGAATACATGGATTAATAGTGGTCCTTAGGCACTATTCAAAATGGTTTGGAAATGGAAGAGAAGTTGGGTCCAGTTAGGCCGCTGCCAACAGCAAACTGGGTTTGAAGTGAAGAGAACTGTGTCTTTTGTGGTTCTGATGGAAATAGACAAATACCACTAAAGATGGAAAACATTTGAGAGACTAGCATTAGATAACTCTTTTAAGAGAGGAGATAGGGAGGACTGATTCCAAAAAATAACAAGGTTGCTTTGTATCTTGGTGAAAAGAAAAATATTATGATAGTGATTTATAAGTGTTGTGGCTTTGTTAAATTAACATTTGTTAAGTAGAGCCCCCAGCGTGTCAGATGGTGAATCAACGAAAGACCACAGGGAAGGTGAAATAGAAAAGTTTATTACTCCCAGGTCCTGGTGAATGCAGTGGCCTTCCCTCAAGAGGCCACATCAGGAGTTCAAAGCAGAGGGCCTTGAGCACATGCTTTTGTTAGCTTCCTCAGGTGAAGTACTCTGGGGTTCCTGGGCCAAGCCTGGATTGGTCAGTTCAAACCAACAAGAGTGGGCTTTTGGTATGCTTCATGGGGGCTTTTTCCAAGGGGTGTACAAGCAGAAGGTCCTAGAAGGTAGGTCAGTTGGGGAACAGTTGGAGGAGTCAAATTAGGAACTTAACATTTACTTGTGACTCTGCTGGGTTGTTACTTAGAGAAGGCACTCTGGGAGGAGATAGTGCTGGTCCAAGAACCCTGTGAGCACCTTGGCCGTAATGGATATGGAAGCAGGAATATTATGGCATTGTTTAGCTAAACTCAACAAGAAGAAAAAAGTGTCTGGGAGATCATAATGCTTAGTGTGGGTTTGTACTTCCTAATTTTGATGGAACAGCAAAAGATATTTGCATGGCAAAACACAGTCATCATCGGAATATTTGGAGCTGAGACAAGATGAAAAAAATAATAAAGTGAGCTGTGAAGACTTAGGGTTTTTTCAGTTAAAATCATGCCAGTGAGGCCAAAGAATAGATGACTGTTGTAGATGGATTATGCTAGAGTTAAATGCTCATGTAAATCTTTTTTTTTTTATTTACAATTTATTTTGGTATCGTTAGTGTGCAATTACATGTCTAGTATTACGGTGGTTAAACTACCCCCTACATCAGGTCCCCCCCACTAACCCTACTACAGTCACTGTCCATCAGCGTAGTGAGGTGCTATAGAATCACTACTTGTCTTCTCTGAGTTGTACAGCCCTCCCTGTGCCCCCCCAATCTTACGTCTGCTAATCGTAATGCCCCTTTTACCCTCTTATCCCTCCCTTCCCACCCTTCTTCCCCAGTCCCTTTCCCTTTGGTAACTATTAGTCTGTTCTTGGGTTCTGTGAGTCTGCTGCTATTTTGTTCCTTCAGTTTTTTTCTTTGTTCTTATACTCCATATATGAGTGAAATCATTTGATACTTGTCTTTTTCACCTTGGCTTATATCACTGAGAATAATACCCTCCAGCCCATCCATGTTGTAGCAAATGGTAGGATTTGTTTTCTTCTTATGGCTGAATAATATTCCATTCTGTATATTACCACATCTTCTTAATCCATTCATCTACTAATGGACACTTAGGCTTCTTCCATTTTTTGACTATTGTGAATAGTGCTGCAATAAACATAGGGGTGCATCTGTCTTTTTGAAACTGGGCTGCTGCATTCTTAGGGTAAATTCCTACGAGTGGGATTCCTGGGTCAAATGGTATTTCTATTTTGAGTTTTTTGAGGAACCTCCATGCTGCTTTCCACAGTGGTTGAACTACTTTGCATTCCCACCAGCAGTGTAGGAGGGTTACCTTTTCTCCACATCCTCGCCAACATTTGTTGTTTGTGTTTTGGATGTTGGCCATCCTCACTGGTGTGAGGTGATATCTCATTGTGGTTTTAATCTGCATTTCTCTGATGATCAGCGATGTGGAGCATCTTTTCATGTGCCTGTTGGCCATCTGAATTTCTTCTTTAGAGAAGTGTCTATTCATGTCCTCTGCCCATTTCTTAATTGGATTATTTGCTTTCTGTTTCTTAAAGTGCATGAGTTCTTTATGTATTTTGGATGTCACCCCTTATCAGATACATCATTTATGAATATATTTTACCATACTGTAGGATGTCTTTTTCTCCTATTGATGGTGTCCTTTGCTGTACAGAAGCTTTTCAACTTGATATAGTCCCACTTGTTCATTTTTGCTTTTGTTTCCCTTGCTCGGGGGCATATGTTCATTAAGTCGCTCATGTTTATGTCCAAGAGATTTTTGCCTATGTTTTTTTCTAAGAGTTTTATGGTTTCATGACTTACATTCAGGTCTTTGATCCACCTTGAGTTTACCTTTGTGTATGGGGCTAGACAATAGTCCAGTTTCATTCTCTTACATGTAGCTGTCCAGTTTTTCCAACACCAGCTGCTGAAGAGGCTGTCATCTCCCCATTGTATATCCAGGGCTCCTTTATCAAATATTAATTGACTGTAAATGTTTGGGTTAATGTTTGGATTTTCTATTCAAATGATTTCACTCATATTCCACTGGTCTGTGGGTCTGTTTTTGTGCCAGTACCAAATTGTCTTGATTACTGTGGCTTTGTAGTAGAACTTGAAGTCAGGGAGCGTAATTCCCCCTGTTTTATTCCTCCTTCTCAGGATTGCTTTGGCTATTTGGGGTCTTTTCTGGTTCCATATGAATTTTAGAATTATTTGTTCCAGTTCATTGAAGAAAGCCGTTGGTAGTTTGATAGGGATTGCATTGAATCTGTAGATTGCTTTAGGTAGTATAGCCATTTTGACAATATTTATTTTTCCTAGCCAAGAGCATGGGATTCATTTCCATTTATTAGTGACCTCTTTAATTTCTCCTAGGAGTGTCTTGTAGTTTTCAGAGTGCAGGTCTTTCACTTCCTTGGTTAGGTTTATTCCTAGGTATTTTATTCTTTTTGATGCAATTGTGAATGGAATTGTTTTTCTGATTTCTCTTTCTGTTAGTTCATCATTAGTGTATACGAAAGCAACAGATTTCTGTGTGTTAATTTTGTGTCCTGCAACTTTGCTGAATTCAGATATTAGTTCTAGTAGTTTTGGAGTGGAGTCTTTATTGTTTTTTATGTACAGTATCATGTCATCTGCAAATAGTGACAATTTGACTTCTTCTTTACCAATATGGATGCCTTGTATATCTTTGTTTTGTCTGATTGCCGTTGCTAGGACCTCCAGTACTTTGTTGAATAACAGTGGAGAGAGTGGGCATCCCTGTCTTGTCCCCGATCTTAGATGAAAAGCTTTCAGCTTCTCACTGTTAAGTATGATGTTAGCTGTGGGTTTCTCATATATAGCCTTTATGATGTTGAGGTACTTGCCATCTATACCCATTTTGTTGAGAGTTTTAATCATGAATGGATGCTGAATTTTGTCAAATGTTTTTTCAGCATCTATGGAGATGATCATGTGGTTTTTGTTCTTCTTTTTGTTGATGTGGTAGATGATGTTGATGGATTTTCGAATGTTGTACCATCCTTGCATCCCTGGATGAATCCCACTTGATCATGGTCTATGATCCTCTTGATGTATTTTTGAATTCGGTTTGCTAACATTTTGTTCAGTATTTTTGCATCTACGTTTATCAGGGATATTGATCTGTAATTTTCTTTTTTAGTGAGGTCTTTGCCCGGTTTTGGGATTAGAGTGATGCTGGCTTCATAGAATGAGTTTGGAAGTATTCCCTCCTCTTCTATTTTTTGAAAAACCTTAAGGAGAATGGGTGTTATTTCCTCTCTGTGTATCTGGTAGAATTCAGGGTTGCATTCATCTGGTCCGGGGGGTTTGTTCTTGGGTAGTTTTTTGATTACCGATTCAATTTCGTTGCTGCTGATTGGTCTGTTTAGTTTTTCTGTTTCTTGCTTGGTCAGTCTTGGAAGGTTGTATTTTTCTAAGAAGTTGTCCATTCCTCCTAGGTTTGACAGCTTGTTAGCATATAGATTCTCATAATATTCTCTTATAATTCTTTGTATTTCTGTGCGGTCCGTCGTTATTTTTCCTTTCTCATTTCTGATTCTGTTTATGCATGTAGATTCTCTTTTTCTCTTAATGAGTCTGGCTAGGGGTTTATCTATTTTGTTTATTTTTTCAAAGAAGCACCTCTTGGTTTCATTAATTTTTTCTATTGTTTTGTTCTTCTCAATTTTATTTATTTCTTCTCTGATCTTTATTATGTCCCTCTTTCTGGTGACTTCGGGCCTCATTTGTTCTTTTTCCAATTTCACTAATTGTTTCTTTAGACTGTTCATTTGGGAATGTTCTTCCTTCTTTAAATAGGCCTGGATTGCAAAATACTTTCCTCTTAGAATGGCCTTTGCTGTGTCCCACAGAAGTTGTGGCTTTGTGTTGTTGTTGTCATTAGTCTCCATATATTCTTTGATTTCTGTTTTGATTTGGTCATTAACCCATTGATTAATTAGGAGAATGTTGTTAAGTCTCCATGTATTCGTGAGCCTTTTTGATTTCTTTCTTAAATTTATTTCTAGTTTTATACCTTTGTGATCTGAGAAGTTGGTTGGTAGGATTTCAATATTTTTGAATTTACTGATGTTCTTTTTGTGGCCTAGTATGTGGTCTATTCTGGAAAATGTTCCATGTGCACTTGAGAAGAATGTGTATCCTGCTGCTTTTGGGTGCAGAGTTCTGTAGATATCTGTTAGTTCCACCTGTTCTAGTGTGTTGTTCAGTGCCTCTGTGTCTTTACTTATTCTCTCTCTGGTTGATCTGTCCTTTGGAGTGGTGTGTTGAAGTCTCCTAAAATGAATGTATGGCTGTCTATTTCCTCCTTCAATTCTGTTAGTATTTGTTTCACATATGCTGGCCCTCCTGTGTTGGGTGCATATATATTTGTAATGGTTATATCTTCTTGCTGGACTGACCCCTTTATCATTAGGTAATGTCCTTCTTATCTCTTGCTACTTTCTTCATTTTGAAGTCTATTTTGTCTGATACAAGTACTGCAACACCTGCTTTTTTCTCTTTGTTGTTTGCATGAAATATCTTTTTCCATTCCTTCACTTTTAGTCTGTGTATGTCTTTGGGTTTGAGGTGAGTCTCTTGTAAGCAGCATATACATGGGTCTTGCTTTTTTATCCACTCTGTTACTCTGTGTCTTTTGATTGGTGCATTTAGTCCATTTACATTTAGGGTGATGATTGATAGATATGTACTTATTGCCATTGCTGGCTTTAGATTCGTGGTTACCAAAGGTTCAAGGGTTGCTTCTTTACTGTCTAACAATCTAACTTAACTTTCTTGTTAAGTTACTGTGAACGCCATCTGATGTTTCTTTATCTCTCCCTTCCTATTCTTCCTCCTCCATTCTTTATATATTAGGTGTTTTATTCTTTGCCTTTAGTTAGTATTTGGATGGTCTGCTTTCTTTGCTATGATTTTATTTTCTCTGGTGACATCTTTTTAGCCTTACGGGTGCTTCCCTCTAGAGCAGTCCGTTTAAGATATCCTGTAGTGGTGGTTTATGAGAGGCAAGCTCTTTCAACTTTCGTTTGTCTGGAAATTGTTTAATCCCTCCATCATATTTAAATGATAATCGTGCTGGATACAATATTCTTTGTTCTAGGTCCTTCTGTTTCATTACATTAAATATATCATGCCATTCTCTTCTGGCCTGTAAGGTTCTGTTGAGAAGTCTGATGATAGTCTGATGGGTTTTCTTTGGTGGTGATCTTTTTTCTCTCTCTAGCTGCCTTTAATACTCTGTCTTTATCTTTCACCTTTGCCATATTAATTATTATGTGTCTTGGTGTTGTCTTCCTTGGGTGCCTTGTGTTGGGAGATCTGTGGGCTTCCATGGACTGTGAGACTATTTCCTTCCCCAGTGTGGGAAAGTTTTCAGCAATTATTTCTTCAAAGACACTTTCTACCCCTTTTTCTCTCTCTTCTTCCTCTGGTACTCCTATAATGCGAATATTGTTCCGTTTGGATTCGTCACACAGTTCTCTTAATATTCTTTCATTCCTAGAGATCCTTTTATCTCTCTGTGCCTCAGCTTCTCTGTATTCCTGTTCTCTATTTTCTAATGCATTAACTGTCTCTTGCACCTCATCCAGTCTGCTGTTAAGCCCGTCGATGGCTTGTCTCATTTCTGCATAATCTTTCCTCTCTTCCCTCACTTCCTCCCTCAGCTCTTGCACATTTCTCTGTAGATCCATCAGCATGGCTATGACTTTTATTCTGAATTCTTTTTCAGGAAGCCTGTGCATGTCCATCCCTTCAGGTTCCCTCTCTGGGGGTGTCTGAGTCTGAAACTTTGTCTGTACCATATTCCTCTGTCTTTTCATGGCTATAGAATTGGTTGCTGGTAGTTGCCACATATGTCAGCTGGGCTCTTTATTACTTTAAAAAGGAAAAAAAAAGAATAAAAAGAGAAAAAAATAATAATAAAAAAAGGGAGAAAGAAAGAAAAGGAAGAGAAGAAAAAACAACAACCATAAAGAAAAAAAAAAACGCCCACCGGGAGTGGATCTGTGTGAATGCTGTATGTGGCGCTGTTGCTCCACTATTCCAGAGCCATGGCCGCGCCGCTCCACAAGGCCCTTTATAGCTCTGGCCGGGGTTGGAACGAATGGGAGGCTGTTGATCTCTGTGGGAGTCCTTAGTGCGGCCACCCTTTCCCAGTCGCCAGCTAAGGGGTCCGAAGCTCCCCAGGACTCCCAGCCTGCTGAGCTGAGTGTGCCGGGGCAATACAGTCCTCTGCTGGGCTCCTGTCTCTTTAAGACCGCTGAAAAAAGCACGTGCTTTTCTTCTTTTTTTTTTTCCTTTTTCTACTTCCCGGAGCCTGCCACTAGCAACTGGTGCGTTCCCCGCTGAGACCCTGTGCCCTCTGTCTCTCCAATCTCCGCTACACCGCACGCTGTGTGTCTCCACTCCCGGCGCAGACTTCCACTCCCTCCCGGCTCTGAATCCTCTCCTCCCACTGGTTGCTCGGGTGGGGGAGCGCTTGGGTCTCGCTGGGTTGCGGCTCCATATCTTACCCGCCTCGCCGGGTGCCGAGTCCTCTCAGGTGTAGCTGCCCGCCAGTGCACTGGGGTGGGGGAGCGCTCGGGTCCCACCAGGTCGCGGCTCCGTATCTTATCCGCCTTGCCAGGTGCCGAGTCCTCTCAGGTTAAGCTACACTCTGTGCGCTTTCCTGTGTATTCTGGTCTCTCTTTTAGGAATAGTTGTATTTGCTGTGTTTTCATGAATAAATATAATGTTGGGAGGAATTTTCTGCCAGTCGGTTCACGTCGCCATCTTCCCGGAAGTCCCTCATGTAAATCTAAGGCAAAAGAGCCATGAAGAAAAACTCGGTTTCTAAAAGTTCTTTAGGAGAGTTTGAAAGAAAATCAGAATTATTATGGTGTCATGTTAATAGGCTAAACCAGAGTGATATCTAATAAAAAAGTCTGATCTACTTGATGACGGGTTACAAGATAAATTAAGAACTGGGAAAAAAATGCATCAATAACATTATAAGCATTCTCATTTCCTCAGACAGGCCTTCTCATATCCCTACTCAGGCAGGATTAACTTTTTCATCCCCTACAATACCACGAGTCTTTCTCTTACTGATCACTCAGCAGTACATTTCTTTTCAATTAGGGAAGTTTCAGGTATGCAAAATGAGTAAGTTCTGGAACTCTAATGTACAAAAATGTCATTATAGTTAACAGGACTGTATTGTATACTTGAAATTTGCTTAGAAGGTAGATCTTAAGTGTCTTCACCACTACCACCCTCCCACCAAAAAATGGTAACTTTGTTAAATAATGGATGATGGCTATATTAATTAACTTGATTGTAGTGATTATTTCACAATGCATACATATATCAAACCAAGTTGTATACATTAATTATATGTAATTTTTAATAGTTACACCTCAATAAAGCTGGGACAAAAAAGAAATGAAAAAGCTGGAGAATTTTTTTAACCTCCCAAATAGGAAAGTATGAAAAATAATGGTAAAACTCAGTTTTATTGATGGTCAGATTGAAAGAGACAATCTTATGCATTCTAATGGGATTTTGAATTAATAAAT
Organism: Phataginus tricuspis; assembly: GCA_029783875.1. Lineage (NCBI taxonomy): Eukaryota > Metazoa > Chordata > Mammalia > Pholidota > Manidae > Phataginus > Phataginus tricuspis. The sequence continues at coordinate 29,109,115 of JAQQAC010016209.1, forward strand.
ATCAAGAGAATTTACAATATGTTTGAAACTTTTAAGAACTGTTTATCCCCTTTGATCTAATCATTTCAGTCTATGAAACTTGTTGGAATAAAATAATCAAATATAAGCACAAGTAGTTTTATGTAAGAATGTTCCTTATGTGATCTATTCTGTTGAATAATTGAAACTCATTTTTATAATTTTTAGATTTTATTTAAAATGTTTTTGAATGTGCACTACCTGCACATAATGTTTTTTTAATTGAAGAATAGTTGACATATATCACTGTGTAAGTTTAAGACATACAGCATAATGGTTTGGTTTATATATATTGTGAAATGATTAACATAAGTTCAGCTGATATCCATCTTCTCATATAGTTTCAATAAAAAGGAAAGAAGAAAAGGAAAAAGGAAAAAAATATCTCCTCTTGTGATTAGAACGCTCAGGATTTCCTCTGTCAATGACTTTCCTATGTACCATACAGCAGTGTCAATTATCCTCATCATATTGTCTGCTACACCCTAGTACTTATTTATATTAGAGCTGGAAATTTGCATCTTTAGACCACCGCATTCCATTTCCCCCTCCCACTACTCTCCATCTCAGGTAACCACAAGTCTGCTCTCTTTTTGTATGAATTTGGGTTGTTTTTTTTTTTTGGTTCCACATATGAGTGAGGTCATACAATATTTGGCTTTCTCTAACTTATTTCACTTAGCATAATGCCTTCAAGATCTATCCATGTTGTCACAAATGGTAGGATTTCCTCATTTTTTATGGCTGAATAGCATAACATTGTGTGTATATACATATATATATATCCACCCATCCCTTGATGGACACTTACATTGTTTCCATGTCTTACCTATTGTCAGTAATGCTGCTATGAACATGGGGGTGTAGATATCTTTTTGAGTTAATGTTTTCATTTCATTTCCTTTGGATATATTTCCAGAAGTAGAATTGCTCAATCATATGGTAGTTATAGTTTTAATTTTTTAAGGATCCTCCATGTTGTTTTCCATAGTGGCTGTAGCAATTTACATTCCCACCAACAGTACCCAAGTTCCTTTTTCTCCACATCCTCACCAGTATTTGTTATCATTTGTTATCTCATCTTTCTGATGATAGCCATTCTAACAGATGTGAGGTAATATCACATTGTGGCTTTAATTTGCATTTCTCTCATTATTAGTGATGAAACTTAAAATTTAGTAACTCATATTCTCTGAATGATAGAAATGTATAAATATACACACTCATTTACTAATATATCAATTACATATAATTTTTGTATTCCAGTGTATTTATATATGTCTATTTGTAGCTAGTATATATATATGTCTTTATTGATATATTAAGCCTGGTATTTTGTACAAAAAAATATTAAGTAGTTCACTGTTGGTCAGAGATAATGAATAATTTTAATCTTCTTTAAGCTTTTCAGGAATTTCTCAAATTTCTATAATGTTACTGATTTTGTAATTAGAAAAAACGTTTTAATATGTTTAATAAGTAGTTAATGTTTAATAATTATTATTTTTGTTCTTCTAATTTATAAATAAATCATCACTAATCATACTCTACCCAGTAAATCCATATTCACTGTACATTTTTAGCACTGTAGGAATTAAATCAGTTATATCACAATACTGCCTTATGTGATAGTCACAGCAATTACAAATAGTACATGTTACTATCCCTGTGACAATTAATTTTAGTGTCAATTTGGCTAGGTTATAGTGCCCAGATATTAGGTCAAACATCATTTTGAATGTTTCTGTGAAGATGCTTTTGGATGAGAATTACATTTAAATCTGAGTACTTTGAATAAGGAAGATTGCCCTCCATAATGTGGGTGGTTCTCATTCAGTCAGCTGAAGGTCTTAGGAGATCAAAGACTGATCTCCCCCTCTGACCAGCAAAGACCAAAAAGGAATTCTGCCAGTAGAATACGTGCAGACTCAAACCGCAGCTCTGACCTGGTCTCCAGCCTACTGGCCTAACATAAAGATTTTGGATTTAGCAAGCCAATTATGTGAGCTGATTTCTTAAAAGAAATCTCTTTCTGCCTCTGTCCCTCTGTCTCTCTCTTTACACACACTTGCGTGCACACGCATACACACACACACAGTTGGTTCTTTCTCTCTGGAGAACCCTGATTAAAGCAGTCACTATTCCACAGATGGGAAACTGTTTCACTGCTCTTTGCACTAATCCAGTCATGGAGCATTCAGTTTTCTTAGTCACAGAGATTCTTTCTCTCCTGAATTGTTTCCCCTGCAAGTTCCATGTGGATTAAAGCATTGGAAAAATTTCATAAAATATACATGGGCTGCCTAGAAGGTCAAATACTTTTCATTTTAAAAACTGTGGTTAATTTTGAGATGTCACATTTAAACATCATGAAAGCATTAAAGCACTGTCACAGAATTGAAGGAACAGCCAATACAAATGTAAGTGGAGGTTTCCTCAGAAATCTAGCATCAACATAAATTTGGTAACTTATACTATACATGTTAATAGTTTTAAGGAAATTAATTAGTGTCTGCAAAATAAATAAGCACAGAAGGCAGTTCAAAATGTGGAAGTAAGTTTATGCTGGAGAACTTCTCAAAAGTATTTGGAATAAGAACTCACCTGGACCTCCCTTCTCTCTCTCTCTGTCTCTCTCACTAGCTGACTGTTCTGAGTGTCTGAATTGTTCTCAGATTCACTAATTTGATAAGTGTTTCTTAGTAACTAAAATATTAGAATAGGGTAGAATACATTAAATGCATTAAATTATAAATACATTAAATTAAATTACAGAATGGAAACACTACAATACAATATGGTACAAAACAGTGCAGTGCTGTGCAATGAGATACAATAATTTTCTAATTGTGATTGTGGGGGAGGAAAAATAATTCTCCCTCTAGCGTTCTACATTCTTGATTGAGACTCCCCTGTAACAATAAAAAAAGTCACATTAGAAGGAGAAAATCAAACAAGTTTAGTAACATGTATATAAAAGGTATACCTAGGAAAACAGTAACTCTGAAATGGCCCTAGTCACCATCGTAAATTCCATCTTCAGCTAAAGACAAAAGAAGGATGTTGGGGTGGGGAGAAAGTTATGGGAGGTAACCAGGAAAAGCACTGTAAAAAAAGGTAAGGTTGTTATACAGATTTAAGGTATCACCTTCTCCATTGGTAAGCTTCTCTAGAGATTTAGAGTCATCCTTCTCTAACTGGTACACAGACACCCTTACAAATGTTGATTGGCCTTATACCTGTAAATATCTCTTTGAAAAGGGGAACTTCTACTGTGGTTTCAGAGCTTGTCCTATGTCTGCAGTTTCTTAAAATTAATCGGCTCAAAATAATCCTTATGCCAAAGAGGCATATTTTGGGGTGGCAAATTCTGCTTCCCTTTACCTTGCAATGCAACAATACAATACAATGTCATTCGATGCCTTATAATACAATGCAATGTAATGCCATGCAATGTAAAGTCTCTATTTCAGAACAGAGGGACTGAGATTTCCACTACTCTGGGCCCCTAATCTCAGATAAGAAACTGAGGCCCAAAGAGGCTAGTGATTTACCCAAGTAAGTTAATCAAACAACAGTTTTTGGAATCTTTAAAACACAATAATACTGATGTGAATATGCATACAGTTAACTGAAACTGGAGGACCTCTCAAACCATAAACTAGTTCAACACTAGAGAATAAAGAATATCAAAGTGAGAAGCTGAACAGATGAGAACAAATGGAAAGAACTTGGGTTTGATGCCAGTACAAACCCTGCTACACAGGGCCATTGTGATGGACCGGGGTTCCAGTTTCAGGATTTGGGAGTATGACCTTGGACATCATCAGTGGCAGACATGCCTACTTTTTAAAAAATATTAGGAATCCAGTTGTAAACATTATTTTCTCACCACTCAGTCAATGCCTCACTCCAGATTTCTTTAGGCTAAATTGCTAGGATTCTTTTTCACACTCCTAAGAAACCAGAAATCTCATGAACTATACCTGATTTTGTCCTTAGATTGGATTCTTGTGGTACTGGAAATGTACCATTGTGGACTGTTATACTATAATATTTAAATATTTCTACATGCAATATGTGGATGCTTTGTCAATTAGTGGAAAAATAGATTGCTTATTTATTTTGAAATATTGATCCTTAATTTAAAAGTAAAACATTCTTATTTTAGTGAGGATCTTAATGAGTTATTAGGGTAGTCATGGGGCAGGGAGCTCTTACAGGGTATTCTCATGACCCTGCAGGATGGGCTTCTCTTATCATTCACACACTCTGTTAAAGTCAGCTTTTATCCTCCCCTCAGCTCTTTTGACCAATGAATCCATCAAAGAGATTTTGAAAAAGATGTCTGTTCGTTTCTCAATTTTTTATGTTAAATATGTATTTTGAAGCCTGTATTAAGAAGTGCTATTTTATTTTTCAGGTGACGATATTAGCAATTTAAGAATCTGGTATGATCTTCAGATCCATAGCTCTCCCAGACCACCAGCAAACATCACTGAGGTGAAATGTATTGCTCTGGTAAGAATCCATTAAACGTTCATAGACTGTCTTTTTTGCAAAATTAGAGTTTTTGTTGTAATGCTTAAATTGCTCTCCCTAAAAATATACATATTAAATGAGCTTAGTGGGATAAATTATTCAAAAACGCTTAGGGGTGTGGACCTGCTAAGTGGTGTCTGTATATCTAGAATTAACTTAACACAAGGAATTTCCTGCCCAACTTTTTCTCTGGGACACCTGCGTCCTGGTCTAGGAGCATATGAAACAAGTCCACCTGCTCAGCCTGACCCCAAGGTGGGCTGAGGCATTGTTTGCTAAAGAGTAAGTTAAGTGCAATCTTATCTTTAAGGTGGACTCCTTCTTGCCTTTTATTATGTTGTTTACAGCTGGGTCTGCATGCTAAATTAGTTGCCCAGTTTGAAAAACCACTCCATCAGATCTGAAAGAGGAAAGACAGCACATAGGCCTGGGCCTTTTAGCATGCTAAAGTGAATCTTGCACATGATTATCTGGTCTAAGAATGAAATTGACATGAGACAGATTAACAGGAGAAAAAAACAAAGTTTAATTATGTACTCACAGGGAATCAATTGATAGGAAATACCAAAAAGAGTAACAATGAGGTGTATATGTCTTCTTGACCTAAGGAGAAGGGGATGGGGTCCAGGACTTCAGAGGGAAAGGGAAGCAATTCACAGGAATGTGAAGAGTAACTAGTAAACAAATATTTGCTGGGACACATAGAAACAATGGCACACAGAGAGGGATTTTAACAAAGAGACTTTGCTAAATTCCTTCTTGTTTGCTCCCCTAGTTCATATTATAATGTAGTGATCTATGGTGATAGTTCTCTATCTGGGGGGACAGTTCCTCCATCTGAATTCTTTTTGTGCATTTGAGGGGTGGAGGGAGGTCAGAGTTTCTTTCTGAGTCTTTTGGGTCTTGATTGTTTTCAGCTCTGACACAATCTATATGCGAAAGTGGCAGTCTTAGGTAAGCCTACCTTTGGCCCCTGCAATGGCCCCACACAGGTTGAGAAACTGCACTATCAGTGTACTTTTTGTGGGTATATAAGAAGACTGAGTAAAAAGCAAATAGAAGCCACCACCTGTCTCTTTTAATACACTTCAAATATGTTCCCATTTTTTAAATTAACATGTGCATATACCATTTCAGGAATATATTGTTTTCATAAAATAAATAAGGTACTTTTGTTGCCGGGCAGCTGCATCTGGGGAGGTCTTACTCTGTGCACCAGGTGAAACCTCAGCCTGGTGGGGGAGGGTACTTGACTCTGAACAAGAATTCTAGAGGTCAGACTAGTGTAGGTAAGGAAGGAATTCATTAAAGCAAGAGCAGCAGGGAATGACTGGTCCCTTCCAGGCAGCAGAGAACAGAAAAGTGAGGAGGGAAAGAGGGAAAGTTCTCAGCCTAGGGCAGATTACCTTGCCAACTCCTGAAGCCAGGATCACCTGGTGTCCTGTGTCTCCTTAGATCTGCACAGCACAGGGACTAGCCCCTACTACCCCAGGATTTGGGAGAGCTGTGGAGCCCAGGATGGAGTGAGATTATGTTCTGAGAACT